>CM026201.1:2128501-2596001 GCA_014839995.1 Xenentodon cancila
GCTGCTGAAGGAGCCGCCGAATGTGGCTTAAGCGCTGACGTCACTCCTATACACAGATCTGGAGCTGTTATTATCATTAATACAAAAACACAGACACAAAGGAAGCACTTACAAAAATAATAATACCATTTGCACACTTATCACAGTTGTAAATAAATGCAAATGAAATGCATTGTGTTGCTCAGAAAAGGCTGTAAATATAATTTTTAGGAATACTTCATGGACATATGCATCAACAGCTTCATGTGTATGGGGCTGAAACCACTTTAATTTCTTTGCTGTAAGTAATTCATACAACCTACTTAAAAAGGTTGCTGGCATACAAGTTGAACATATAGAGTTTATTTTTGAGAAGCTGTTATGTTATTTTTTTCACTTCATTTATTTATTATTTCAAATCATTTGCTAGCTTGATTTGATTAATTAGTATTAAAAAATATTGCTTTTAAGTTTGTATTGTATTTCATACAACATAGACATTAAGTTATAAGACAATATAAGGGGGCATTTTTTTATTTCTTTTTGAAAAGTAGTTAAATATAGTTAAATAGTAATATTTAATTTATATTAATATTGAATTTAATATTTTAACAGTAATGCATTACTTTTTGGTGTAGGTAGTCAACAAAGTAACTGTTAATTTCTCAATTAAGTAACTTGTAACTGTAACTAGTTTTTCGGTAACTAGCAGAACACCAGCATCCACAGCATTTAGTTGCTGAGGAAGAGAGGAAAATTGTGGGAGTGAAAGATTGGATAAAAGGTGAAAAGACACATGCTGGAGGCATCACGACGGTGACATGAACATCTGTCTGTGATGCTCATCTGTTGCCATGATGAAACAGGTGCTGATGATTCACACCCTTAAAGCATTGCTTTAAAAGGTAGATTTTCCGTATCGAATATGGCATTGCAGGAAACTTTGAAGTTTCACCATGAAAACGGTGTTCGCTGTAGCTCATACGTACATTTTCCTACAGACCTACATATTCCTGTGTATGATCAGACTCCCGCCTGAACACATCCTTTCATGCTCATAACAAAGCACCACGGTGTGGTGAAAGCAAATGTTTGGTTGGATTCTGACAAATTGTTGCAATTGCTGCTACAGCTGTTGTGATAGTCAGCAGGCAGCCAATGATCATTCAAATGATTATTCAGAGGCAAATCCCAAACGTAATGCAGTGATGCATAATGATTAAGTCTTGTTATATCACAAATACATCATATAATATTAGGCCAAAAATAGCTGGAAGTTAGATTTCCAAGACTTAAGATTGACCTCCTTCTGTGCTGTGAGGTGATGTTTTAAAATATTTTTCATTTAATTGAGATTGCTCCTCTGATTTTAGATGCTCACATTGAATTTTTGTATTGTGATTTTGAAAAGCAAAACGCATTGACTTCTACTGACAGTTTTAAATTGATATTACTGGCAGGTTAAACTTCATTTAAACTGTCTAAGTTGTTTGTATCTTCTCATTTTGCTCGTTTTCTTTTGAACTTGTAAGAAGCGCCTTTCCCTCAGATTCATTTCCTTCTATAAACTCCCTTTTATTTTTAGAAAGCCACATTTCTGCTTTTGTAGGGTAGCACTTCATTATCAGTCACTTGCAATAGACGGTTGTTCTTTCCTCTACGACAATGCCTCTGCTTCTGTACCAGTTTCATCTCATCTACTCTGTGTCATGTAACTCTATATCCCACTCTACGTTTGTCTTTTTCCATCGTCTTACTGACACATGACACCCGCCGTCCCTTTGACACAAAATACTGCATTTCTTTTGGAAATGTGCAGTTAAGATACAAGTGTAAGCTTTGCTTACTGCAGCTGTATTACAAGCAGTGGCCAAAATAAACAGGACATAGTTAACCTCACACTAAAAACAGGCTACAGCTTCATGGTGATATGAAAGACATTTGCAGCTGACTTATGATATCTTTTTTACAACATACAGTACAGTGCAGTGGTAGTCCTCCATCACTAAGGAGCTCAGGCATTGATCGTGGATGATTCCCAATGTAATCAAGCTTGTCCCCCATTTCATTCACTATCTCTGAAAGCTGATGACCTGCTTCATGTAGCAGTGCATTGAAGTTAATGCTCACCCAGCTTGGCCTATAAAAAGCTTTAATGTCCTAGTCCTTTAAGAGCAAACTGGAATGCCAGGGAACATCAAGAGACCTGTCGGTCACAGGCGTCGGCTATATTTACCGGCTCTGAAACTTGATCTGTGGTATTCTGGATGACGGTGCTCATACTATTCTGTAACGCGCTGGATCCACAAGTAGCACCCCATCGCTTTCTGTCTGGCCTGGCAGTTGATAACATCAAGGGTGAGCTTTTCAAATTGCAACTTAACTAACCATTCTTCTTCCCTTCTCTAAGGTACCTGCGTAATGGTTGAGTTCCAGAAGGAGTTGGTTGTTTGCTCAGTTTAAGGACACAGTTTACTTTGATGATAGAGGGCACAGAAAACATTTTGGAAAGTTCTGGGGTTGGGTTCTTGACACACAAAGAACTTGTAGTTATGCTACATTAAAAGTTTTTAATTACATAGTAAAAATACAGTATTTACAGGTTAGTCATAGCTGGTTGTGACAGTAAAAACCTAAAAACAGCAGGGAGGAAACCTACATTTATTTTTTATTCAAGCTATAGAAATCCATGGATTTGCCATATTTGATTGTGGATCTCATTACATTGTTCTTATTTGCATTGTCACTCTTTAATGGTCTAATATGACATTCAAAGAATGTTTTTGAGCCATGGCTTTTATACGCTTTATGTGAAACGAGTCATTTGTGAAGGGAAGCGGCTTGTTGTCCCTTGTGACCGTTGGTGTGACATGTAACATGTCTGTCTGTTTCCACAGACGTGATCAGAGTCTCTGAGCTCATGTGGAGAAACAACAGCAGCATGTGTTGCTCCAGAATCGGTGGGGAATAACACGCACGGCAAATACATTACAATACAGCAGGTAACAAATGTGCATGCAAGAAAGTTGGGACACTGTGTGAAATAAATAAATGAATATATAAATATGTATAAATAAGTGCATGGAGGACATCAGACAAACTACTTTACTGACAGTAGTGACAAGACTTGTGGTCTTTAGCAGCGTAATCTTGCTGTAAAGACTAAAACTGCTGGGAGCCTGCCACAGCTGCAGCCACACCGGACACTGCCATTTTTGATTCTAATCGAGTGTTAAACATTTCTCAAACTAGACAAAAAAAGCAAAGACACAGACGTAAAAGATAATGACGACCTTTATTGTAATCAGATCTCAGTTTAGTTCTACATGTTTTTCTTTAACAACTGTCTGCAAATATATGAATGGTAGTACGATAATTTGGTAAAACCTTTTCCAGTAGATGTATATGCATTTTGATCTTAAAACAGATGTTAGTTTTCTTAAGGTGCATAGGTGTGTGTGTTCAGTCTAAGTTGACTGAACAAAAGGTTTTCTAAAAAGTTGCATAAACACAGAATGTCAATGAACTGAATATTTAAAGTCGAGAAAACAACTCCACTGTCACACATTCCTCTCGCAGTGGTTGCCCTCTTCAAGCCAGGGTCCTCTACCAGAGTCTGGGAGTCTGAGGGTTCTGTGCAGTACTTTTGTTGTTCCTACGACTGCACTCTTCTGGACCAAGATCTCTTATGTTGTTCCTAGGATCTGCTGGAGCCGGTCTTCCAGAGCAGAGGACAGCACTCAACTAGTATTAGCACCACTACTGTCTACCTTCCACATCTTCTTCATCTTTTCCTTCTACCCTTGGTACTTATCCAGTCCTTGTGTTCCTTTCTCTTGACATTGCTGTTGCTTAGGATTGCTCATCAATCACCCCTGTTCTCTCTGGAGTTTTGGTTGACCACCACAATGTCCAGTTGGTTAGCCATCACCAGTTTATGGGTCTAGATCAGGAAGTCCCACGGGAGCTTTTTCATTCTCCACCACCCATGGAGGTATCTCACACCTTGATTCTGCACATGCTGGGCTATTGTGTCTGTAGCTTAGCAACAGCACAGCTGTCAATGGCAGACGCAGGTTCTGTCCAAGCCGATTGCGGGATGTAAACTGCCGCTACGATAACACTGGTGTACTCTCTTGGTAAATTATACATACAGAAACTCACAGCTAACAGTTCAATATCCAGCTGCAGAAACGATGTCCTGGATTACACCATTTGTTGCTGACAAGCACTGCAATTTCACCCCTCTTGTGTTTTCCACTCCTTCTTCAAGTCTGTGTCTAAAAGCCGGGTGGAGACACTAAAGCTGGGGAAGTGCTCCGGCAGCCATGTCTCGGTGAAATAGTGATAATGCATTGAGCTTCAAGCATGTCCATCTTATTTGCAAGAGACCTGGCATTATCAATGATCACATTTGGAAGCACTGGTTTAAACTTCCTCTTTCTCTCCCTCTGCTTTGCACCTGCTGTACATCCACAACCTCTTCAGCTCTTGGGGGTTTTGGAATCTCAGTCTGGGTACAATTTGGCTTCTTCATATCTGGATCAGTTGCTCCTGGTTGTAAACAGCTTGCTCATTGCTACGGTTACTCATCATAGAGGTGATAAAAAAATTTAAGAAGTCATGATAGAAATCCCTCAAGCAACACCGTATCCAAACTGGGATGAACAATAATTTTTTTTTTTTTTTTCTTCCCTTTCTTGTCAGTATGGACATCGTGCACACGCTGTATGTACGATACACCGAAATTAGTCTCTGCTTTTAACCCATCAACTAGTTTCACTAGTGAGCAGTGGGGCTGCTAGCAGGGCAGCGCCCCGGGGAGCAATTGGGAGTTAATGGCCTTGCTCAGGGGCCCCCATTGTAGGTGCCATTCTGAAGATGCATTATTAAATATATTATATAAAATAATATAATAAAATAGAACAAAAATGGGTCCTCCTGGGTCCTCCACGCCCAAGCCCACCACTGTAACCACTAGGCCACCACTCCACCATAATTGAGTTCAAAGCCTTTATTGTCATTGGACAGTTATACAACACAATTGTAGGTGCCATTCTGAAGATGCATTATTAAATATATTATATAAAATAATATAATAAAATACAACAAAAATTAAACAGAGTAAGTCAAGACTTAGTGGTTAGCACTGTTGCCTCACAGCAAGAAGGTTCCTGGTTCGATTCTCTGGCCCGGCAGGAGTCTTTCTGTGTGGAGTTCACATGTTCTCCCCGTGCTTGCATGGGTTCTCTCCGGGTAGTCCGGCTTCCTCCCACTGTCCATAAACATGCATACTAAGTTGACTGATAAAATTGCCTTTAGTTGTGAGTATGAAACTGCACGGTTGTTTGTCTTTGTATGTGGCCCTGTGGTAGACTGGCGACCTGTCCAGGTGGACCACTGCGTCTCACCTGTAATGAGACGGGATAGGCTCCGGCAGACCCCGTGATCCAGCAAAGGATGAAGCAGGAATAGAAAATGGATGGATGAAAATATAAGGGTGCAATAGAATGTATTTACAAGACAAGAGTAAATATTTACAAGAAAGCAGCATAGAGCAATGAGTGATATGAAGCAGAAACATGTAATAAATATCAGTAAAGTGAATGGATGCAAGCCTGAGACAGTATTGCGCGTGGTAAAGTGAGGAGTGACTTTTTAGAATTCCTGGGCTAGTATTGCAATTGGTGTGTGTGTGTGCGTGTGTGTGTGTGTGCGTGTGTGTGTGTGTGTGTCTATTTGTGTCCTGATGGCCATGGGAAGAAGCTGTTTTTTAATCTGTTTGTCCTGCTTCTCAGACTCCTGTATGTTCTAACTGAGGGCAGCAGGTTGAACAGGTGGTGACCTGGACGGTGGTGGTCAGTTGAGGGATAGGTGATGTCATCGCTTTTTTTCCCGCTCTTACGATTTATGACGTTCACTGATAAGAGATGTCTGTGAGCTCTTTATTTTCCACTTTTCCTCCAGTAACACATGTATGATGTAAAAGAATGTACTTTTTTTATATATATATTTTTAAAGAGTAATAAAATAGCATTGGGATTCACACAACCCTGTGCATGGAAGGAATATATTTTTAACTCCTTATAACAACTGTAATGCCCAGAAAGGTGTTACAAGTGGTGCTTGAACATTGTTTGTCGTGAACCCTCAGGCTTATCCTTGTAGATGAGCTCAAATTTGTCATTTGTGCTTCCTCCCACCTTTGCGAAGTGTGGGCTCTGCAGACATTAGAAACATCAAAGCTTTGAAACGCCTGTGTGGGTTCACTCGACCTGTGAAATAATGCTGGCCTCAACTCGGACCTTCTGACCAAACTTTGGCCAATCAACCCACAAAGCAAAAGCCAAACGTCTGCATGGGAAGCCTGGGCGCCCTTGTTGCTGCAGGCTGGTGAAAGTTCTGAGTGCTTCTGCAAGCTCTGTTCGACCTTCAGGATCCTCTCCCTGCTGGTCCCACGGTTATGCCCTACATCGACTAGACTTCTAGGGTAACATCACTGAATTGGAGCGTTTAGCAGACTTCTGAAGGTAAACTGAAAGCAGAGCTAATAAACAAAGTTTAAGTGTTTTAAACTCCTTTAAACTGGACTTTTTTAATATTAGGCTTTTTTTGTATGTTGTTTAGCCAGCGAATTGTAATTCTTTTTGGTCACTTATACTGGTTCACATTGTTCTTGTTGCTTGTTTGTATGGTGTCATTTTTCACCAGTAAAAGGTTTTAATGCTCCGTGCTATTACTTAGCATTTTTATACTATGGGATTCCTTTGTTTACATCCAGCTGTGGAAACCTGACTGGAAGTCTTCCAAGGGTGGAGGACATTTTACAGTGGCAACCCTGCCCCCAAATGTTAGCTTCACATCTCTTGCTTTCCGTTAGTCCCAGAGAAGAGCCTCAACTGGGCCATGTAGAGGAGCTACCATCACAGTCCTCATGGAACACCCCACTTAAGGTTAAATGAAAACCTGAAGGAAAGGGCTTTAGATGCCCCACTCAACACAGGTACCTCATTCTGTGCTGTGGGAGCAGACTTGATCCCTGAAAATGTTCAAAACCAATCCATGACTACATGGTCTGCCCCACCAATCCAGCTGGTAGATAATACTGGTGGCATCCAATTGCATGCTATTTGGCAACCCATTAGGATCATGGGTAAGCATATTTACCCCAGGTTTGTTTAAATCCTTCAACTCACTTCTTATATCAACCATGCTCTGGACAAGTCAGAAAAGCCATATCACCTCCAGAGGAGGAATGTCTGGCTGTAATATGGGCTGTTCACAGATCACTGCAGTATTAAGTGGCTGATGCACCACTCAGTGGATCATGCTGGTGTCCCCCTGCAGCAGGTCTAGAGCAGCAGATCCAGGATGAAGCTGTGTTGAAGACCAGCTGCTGGTGGCGGTGGTGTCAGCCTCCTTAACCCAAACTGGAAGTTGGTTCCATAGTGATGGTGCCTGATAACTGAAGACCTATGCTTGAAATCTATATTTAGATATTCTAGGAATTACAAGTAAACCTGCACTCTGAGAACAGGAGAACTCTATTTGGAACATATGGTTCTATCAGGGGGCAGCACAGTGTCTTCGTGGTTAGCACTGTTGCCTCACAGCAAGAAGGTTCCTGGTTCAATTCCCGGCCCGGTGGGTCTTTCTGTGTGGAGTTTGCATGTTCTCCCCGTGCTTGTGTGGGTTCCCTCCGGGTTCTCCGGCTTCCTCCCACAGTCCAAAAACATGCATACTAGGTTAATTGATCTTTCTAAATTGCCCGTAGGTGTGAATGTGTTGTCTGTCTTTCTATGTGGCCCTGCGATGGACTGGCGACCTGTCCAGGGTGGACCCCCTTTCACCTACTATGGGTCGGGATACGCTCCGACTGTCCCCCGTGACCCGGAGACGGAGTAAGCGGGAATAGATAATGGATGGATGGGTTCTATCAGGTCTTGCAAATATTGCAGGGCTTGGCTTTTAAGGACTTTATACGCAAATAACAGAATTCAATTCTAAATTTAACTGGGAGCCAATGGAGGGAGGCCACAGAAGAGACCTAAACTCTCTTGTTGATTCCTGTCAGCATTCACGCTGCTGCATTTGTGATCAGCTGGAGGCTGTTCAGAGAATTACTTGGACATCCTGCTAATAATAAATTGAGATAATGTAGCCTAGAACTTACAAACGTGTGAATTAGTTTTTTAGCATCACTCTGGGAGAGGATGCTCCTAATCTTGGCAATATTACAGAGGTGAAAAAAGGCAGTCTTACAAACCTGATTAATATGCACATTATTATCAAATCCTGATTAAAAAACAACTCCTAAGTTTTCTCACAGTCAAAGTAGAGGCCAGCACAAGAAATTACTAATTCGTTCCTAAGGTGCTTAAGATTAAAAACAATAACCTCCACTTTATGGCTATTTAAAAGCAAAACGTTTGTGGACATCCAGTTCTTAATGTCCTTAAGACATACTTGAATTTTGTCTAACTGTTCTGTTACACCTGGCTTCATCCATAAATATAAATGTGTATCATCAGCATAAGAATGAAAATTGACACTGTGGTTCTGGATAAATCTTCACAAAGGGCTGCATGTATAAACTGAAAAAGATTGGCTCTAGTAATGAACCCTGCGGGACACCATAGCAGACACTTGTCAGTACTGAAGAAACCTCATGAACATGAACAACCTGGAATCTATCAGACAGATCTGATTTAAACCAACCAAGAGCGGTCCCTTTAATCCCAACAACATACTCTAGTCTCTGCAGTAAAATGCTGTGATCTATAGTATCAAAAGCAGCACTGAGGTCCAGCAGAACCAGTATGGACACTAACCCATTATCTGAGGTCCAGCAGAACCACTATGGACACTAATCCATTATCTGAGGTCCAGCAGAACCAGTATGGACACTAATCCAGTATATGAGGCCGTAAAGATAGGCTGTTTTAGCTTTGCAAAGGGCTTTTTTTATATGCTATTAGACTATCTTTCCATGCATTATTAGAATCTACAAACTTACAAGAGTACCACCTCCTTTCCATTTCACACATTTTTTTGTTTCAGCATAATATGCAAATCCCACCAGGGAGTTAAGCTCCTATGGTTAGAGACCTTCTTTCTCAAAGGAGAAACAGTCAAAGTCAAAGTCACGTTTATTGTCAATTCTACCACATGTGAGGTACACACAGAGAATCGAAATTACATTACTCATAAACGCTCAGTGCTACACAATAAATAAACTACTGTAAACAGAAAGTGCAAATCTAAAAAGAAACAAGTAATAACATAACGCTGGGCAATAAAATTACAGTAAAAACAATGAAAGTATGATGATAGACATTATTGTTAATGATGAACTGTGTTGTAATAAGGACAGTGAAATGTACAACAGTTTTTAAAGGTGTGTGATAGGGAGAGAGAGAAGCCGCTGCATGTACACGCACCACCATCTTGGAATAATCATCGAAAAGCTGCATCTAAAGCTGAGTGCGACACATCTGCAGTGCTACCGACAAGGAAATCAACATCTGCAGAGACTTCTTCCTTCCAGAGATACCTCCACCTTAGTGGGAGCAATAGTTTCCATAACATTTAACATTTCAGCATTGAAGCTGTTGACAAGCTCATTGACTGAACCCTGGACAGGGCAGGTGTTACAGAGAAGACCTGGTTCAAGATCTCACTGCTGTCTTCAGTTAGTTTTGTGATCACTGCTGTTGACACATTTGTCTGACTGAAATCGTCCTCTCAAAGAAAACACAGGAATGATCAGATCCGACACAGTAACCTTTGAAATGCTCAGACCCTCAGAGACCAGTAGGTCCAGATTGTGTCCTCTATTGTACGTGGCCTCTGTTACATGCTGAGTCAGCCCAAAGTTGTCCAGAGTGTTACTCAGGTCTTTAGTCCCTTTGTCCTGAGTGTTGTCCACATGGATGTTAAAATCACCAACAATAATGACACTGTCAAACTCAAGAGATCATAGACAGCAGTTCACCGAGATCATCATAGTCTATATACTATATAGTGTATATACACTATACGCTCACATGTGTTGACTTTCATATGAACTTAAGTGATAATCCATAGGATCCAATTTGACATCAGTCCACCCTTTGCTATTACAGCAGCTATAACAGTTTCAACTCTTCTGTCCATAAAGTTTAGGTGGCCTACAACTTCATGGCTGAGTTGCTTTCATACCTAAACACTTCCACGTTCTTATAATATAGCTGACAGTTGACTGTTGAAAATTTAGGAGCGTGGGAATTTCTGGATTTGCACAGATGTCATCCTATCACAGTTCCACGCTGGAATTCACTGAGTGCTTGAGAGAGACTCATTCTTTCACAAATAGTTGTAAAAACAGTCTTCATGGCTACATGAATTATTTCCTCTCTTCAAACCTAGGGTGATGCAAGGATAAATTATGGCCTAGCTTCTACCTAATTTGTAGCTGTAATATAATTATTGATTTTATTATTGCTGATAAATGTATACTTTTGTCTCTTTACTGTCTCTACAGTCAATGCAGTCTTCCCGAAGCTCTCTGTCCCAGCGGCTGATAAACCGGCAACAGCATGTCTCGTGTCTCCTCCACTGCCAAGCGCTATGCTGGCTCCTCCTATTCAAGCCACTACAGCTCCTACAGCTCTTCACTGACAACAGGCCCTCGCTCTTATAGTGAGCGGGACAGACTGCCTATCTCCTCC
The DNA here is from genome assembly GCA_014839995.1 of Xenentodon cancila. Taxonomy (NCBI): domain Eukaryota; kingdom Metazoa; phylum Chordata; class Actinopteri; order Beloniformes; family Belonidae; genus Xenentodon; species Xenentodon cancila. The sequence continues at coordinate 2,139,190 of CM026201.1, forward strand.
TCAGGTTACTCTTCATCCAGCTATCTGAAAAGCTCTGTTGTGTGCAGCCGCAACTACAGCACCTCCTCAGAACCTAACTGCAATCGAGGTAGAACCACCCCCCATACTGACATCCTCCGAAGCAGCAGCCGCCGGACTGAAAGCTTGAGTAGAAATCCTGTCAAGAGCATCTTGGGATCAGGTCTGAGTGGGGGGTCTACTTATTCTGGCTGCAGTTCCTACTCCTCATCTTCAGCCCAGTCTAGCTACCGCTCTTCTTCACCAATGGCCTCAAGCATCTCACTTACTCAACGAAAGTCTGTATCACAGAATGATTTGAGCAGGGACTTAGCCTCTCTGGGGCTCAACGATGCTGCTTCCTCTTCGTCCACCCGTTGCTCTTCCACCAGTGTGCTGCAAAGCTACCGCAGTCAAACTACAGCTATGGCTGACTCGTATGGCACAGGATCCCACCTGGGTTACTCAGGTCTTATACGGAGCTCAACTCGCGAGACCTTCTCTCAGAGCTCCAACCAGGAAGCCTTCAGGAACAGCAGCAGTAGAGCAATCGGCTCTTCTACATGGGAGTCAAGAAGCCATGCTCTGTCTGACTTTCCAAACAGGAATTTTACGGTGAGTCAAAGTCCTCTGTTGTTTCTATGCTTTGTTATTGCAGAGCGTATCTGTTGTGAGTGCTTGTTATTATTAATTATTAATTATTATTTAATTATTATTATTAATAACTGGCTGATGACAGTTAGTAACGTAAATAAATGATCCAAATTAATGAAAATAAACGGGGCACCACCTGAATATCATGAATTAATAACTAAACAGCACAATCAGTCTCAAAATAACTGTTATTCTATGCACACCAGCCTGTCACCAGGGGTGGCGCCGTAGAGCAACAGAGAAGGACGGAGTCTAAAAAACAGGACTTTAAACCAGCAAATGTTACAAATATGTGTAAAATAACCACAAACAACCTCTCTCATTCAAATGAATCAGAATTTATTGACACAAGTATCAAATATGGTGAAATGTCAACAATTGGAATAAGCTCTGAGATATAATCATACATAAGGAATGATTATCTAAGCATAAAGCAGAAATATCAGTCTACACGCATGTGTGTGTGTGTGTGTGTGTATGTATGTATGTATGTGTGTGTGTGTGTGTTTGTGTGTGCGTGCGTGCATGTGTGTGTGTGTGTGTGTGTGTGTGTGTGTGTGTGTATGTGTGTGTGTGTGTGCGTGCGTGCGTGAGTGTGTGTGTGTGTGTGTCTGTGTGTGTGTGCGTGTGTGTGTGTGCGTGCGTGCGTGTGTGTGTGCGTGTGCGTGCGTGCGTGTGTGTGTGTGTGTGTGTCTGTGTGTGTGTGCGTGTGTGTGTGTGTGTGTGTGTGCGTGCGTGCGTGCGTGCGTGTGTGTGTGTGTGTGTGTGTGTGTGGCAAGATGGCTGTAATTCCACATAATGTGAGCAAGTTGGTGGACAAAATCATGTGGTAACAGTGTCTCGTTACGTCACACAGCAAAAACAAAGGTTATCAGAGGCATTATGGCCAAGATAAGAACACTTGTAAGAAAGACGGAAAAGCTGGCGTGACCTCTCACCAGTAGTACCTTTAACGCTCCACTGTTTCCCACACAGGAGTTAGGGTGTGAAGCAAGTTTCACCACACCCGCCCTGGTCTTTCAACTGGGAATCAGGAGTGCGGACTGCTTTGATGGTGAGGAAGCACATTCAAAAGGCCCAGCTGCGTGAGCCCGCAGCAGTTCAATAACACACTTATGACTCGGCTTAAGGAAATGCCAGCAAGTTAAACAAAAACAAAATAGAAAGAAAATAAAAACATGCACATCTAATCCTACCCGATCTAAGCTATCTCCGCCCAGACACAACCCTCTTACATTTAGTCACTCTGGAGGTGGTCGCCAGCATCCTGGTGTTTGGGGGAAACCTGTGGATTCTGGCCATGAGTCAACAGCTTGTTGGTCTTTACACTCTGCTGGTAGTCCAGCTATGAGCGGCTCTCTTGCCCTTTCTCTCTGTCTGTCTGTCTGTCTCTGGGAGTCAAAGAATGCAGCATCGCTGGCAGCCAGGCTGTCCTCCATCCCTGGTTGTCTGAAAACATTTGCATTGTCTGGTTGCTCACAGATCCACTCGTTCCACTCGTCAGGGCACTGGAACGTTCACAGGTCCCTCCGCTGTAACGCAGGTGGACAAAGAATGTGGTCACGGTTTTTTGGTAACCAGTAGGCTTTTATAGACGCAGCTAGATGGATGGCTCATTGGCTGATGGCTAGTCACACCGATCTGAGCAGCGTTGTATCCCTTAAAAAACTTAAGGATGGGCACATGGGCTTTGGCAGAGAGCTGACGTTGACGTTGGAAGTTGACGGTTACCTGGCATATCGACAAATTCAGAAAACATCAGCCGCTTTTCTGGTCACAGGGGGCTGCATGGCCTGTGTGATGGAATATTTTGTGCTATCAACTTTTAGACACTGCGTAAGTAAAATCTCAAACTGGATCCGATTCTTGAACAGAATTGCAGGTTAGCTGCGGTTCTCAAACACAGTGGCAGGATGGAAAAGAACTTGGAGAAGTTGCAAGCTCGGCATGGAAGAAATTGACCACAATTTCAGCTGTTTGGTGTTGCCATTTGAGATGTTACAGAGAGACTTAAGGCAGACGAAAAATTACTGGCGTCGGCTTATCTGAATTTGCTCTCCTGTTGCCGGCCATCTCAAGTTCTCCTGGATGTTATGCTGACAAGATTCTCTCCTCCCACTACCCCACCCCTTTTCCCCCATAACACTGAATCAAAGTTCTACTGAGACCGACTGATAACACTAACACTAGATCATTGCAGAAAACCATGTTTCCTGTTGGCAACAGGTGATGCTACAATTTTCCCTGAATATTGCACTGCAAACATACAATTTGCATCAAATTTGGGCCAAATTAAAACAATGTATGGCCAAGTTACAGTCAAGGACCCAGGCTGGGCCACTCGATGGACACACATGATGGGGGCCGGGGCTCTGGCTCTTCGCAGTTTGCGGAGGAAGTAGAGACGCTGCTGTGCCTTCTTGGCGAGTGATGCGGTGTTAACAGTCCAGGAGAGGTCCTCTGAGATGTGGACACCCAGGAACTTGGTGCTGCTCACCCTCTCCACAGCAGCACCGTGGATGGTCAGAGGAGCATGCTGGGTGTGTTGTCTCCTGAAGTCAGCAACAATCTCCTTGGTCTTCTCCACGTTCAGGGAGAGAGTGTTGTCTGCACCAGTCAGCCAGGCGGCTCACTTCGCTCCTGTAGTTTGACTCATCCCCACCACAGTCGTGTCGTCCGCAAACTTTACGAAGAGGTTGGAGCTGTGAATCGGTGTGCACTCCAACCATTAACACCTCTGTTGTTTTTAATAAAGCTCAGCAGCAACTCCTGTCCCTCAGCAGACTCAGGAAAACAGGCCTCACCACCTCGGATCTCACCAATTTCTACAGGGGCATTGCCGAAATAATCCTGACCTATGGCTTTACCACCTGGTTCAGGTGCTGCAGGGCAACGGACAAAAGAAGCTTAACAGGCCAGTCAAGAGAGCTAGTGAAATCACTGGTGCCCCCATCCCCTGTCTGATGGAGCTGCACCAGCAGCCCGGCATCAGCAGAGCCACCTTGATCATCATGGATATGCTCCACCCCTCCCACTACATCTTCTGTCTCTTGCTATCATGATAGAAATACAGCAGCAGGGACACGGGCACGCCTCAACAACATGAACGCCTTCAGACCGACTCAGAGACAAAGGAAGCCCAGTACTGACGCGACACCCTGTTATTCCTAATGGACATGAGGAGAGAAAGGGAGAGAGAGAGAGTTGCTTCTCACCAGGACCACCAGTGGAGTATAACCATCCAGCTGTGTGGGAAACATTAGAGTAACTTAGTTTTCTAGGGGTGAGAAGTTATTCTAGTCTTTTGGGCTTTTTTTCTCTCATCCTTTCCTACTAACCCACATGCACATGTACACTTTTATGTTGGCCAGTAGGCCTCTGATTTCCTTTGTTATCGCTGGATGTGACAAAATCTCGTCCGTTATTTTGAATCACGCAAGACTCCTCCACCACGGGACTTTGACTGATATTTTGAATCATGTGAGACTTGAATGCCACGTGATTTTGTCCACCATTTTTACCATCACACACACAGAGACATGTACATAGACTAATGTTTGTGTTGTATGTTTAGTTAGTTGTTAGTTTGTGTATTCAGATATCAGAACTTTATTCCACCATCCTTAATACTTGTGTAATTACATTCTGATTCATCTGAATGACAGAAGTTGTTTGTGGTTACTTTACACATATTTGTAACATTTGCTGGTTTAAAGTCCTGTTTTCAGACTCCGTCCTTCTCTGTTACTCTACAGCGCCACCCCTGGTGACAGGCTGGAACATAGAATAACTGTTATTTTGAAACCGATTGTCCTGCTTAGTTATTAATTCCTAATATTCAGGTGGGGCCCCGTTTTGAATAATTCATTTTATTAATTTATTTATGTTATTAATAACTGCTGTCACACAGTTATTAAATACCCTTTAATAACTAAACAAGCACTCTTTTTTGTTGCACAACAGCAAGAAACAATAAGGCCCTACACACCTTCAGTGCTTGGGCCCTAATAATAATAATTAAAGCTGGAAGTAGCACATACTGGGCCATCGCACCTTTGGCCACCACCCCAAGTGTCACTACCTTCCCACACTAGCAAAGTCACATACATCTGAATTGATTAGACAACATCTATGACAATGCCATAACAACCACAGCCCTAATTGTATACTTCCCATTATTTCTTTAAGGCACGAAAAAGTTCTTAAGTACTGTACATTCTTACAATGTTGTACATTGGTCTCATTATATTGTGAGCGTGCCACATCCAAACGTTGACCAAGTTTTAAAGATTAAAGGAAACTAGTTGATCAAGGTGGTGTTATGAGTATGAGCAAACAAGAGCACATGGGTCTGTGTGGGACTCGGATTATTCATAGTACATCGGAAATAAGAACGTCAGCATGAAGCAGAGCGAGTTCAGGAGTTGGGACAAACTGCCTCATCAGGTGTGAAGAGTTTGTAATGCCAAAACAAAATAACACATGTGAGGTGAAAAAAAATTCTTTTGTTAATTAGCCACGGCTGCCAGACCAGTGCTGACAATTTCACTTTGGGGTGAAGGCTCATGTGGAACTAAGATCGTTGCAGTTCCTGGACTGGTCGCTAGAGGGCGGCTCCAAAAGCGAGTCTCACACCACTGATTCTCATGTTAAAACTTCAGAGCAAAAATAAAACATATTTACAGGCTGGTTTAAAAACACATTTTGGTTCAATCGTCTGATTTCACACAGATGACAACTCTGGGGGGGGGGGGGGGGGGGGGGTTGTACCATGCCAGGAGAGCTTGTATAAAACAAAAAATGTCTACTGATATGAGGGATGGACAGTCAGCTCAGCCAGTGGCTGGCCATATCACGTCCTTGTCGGTAATCATTAATGGAGCACCTCCGGTACTAACCCTACACGAGTACCTACCCAACAGTTTTATCCCACTATGACTGCAGCTCTGCAGATGCTGCAGATGTGTGGTGGGGAGTGGCGACTGAAGGAGCTGGGAGCAAAGCGAACGGGGAAGGGACGGGAGGGACAGAGAGAGAGAGAGAGAGAGAGAGAGAGAGAGAGAGAGAGAGAGAGAGAGAGAGAGAGAGAGAGAGAGAGAGAGAGACAGAGAGAGAGAGAGAGAGACACAGAGAGAGAGACACACACACAGAGACACACACACAGAGAGAGAGAGAGAGACACACACACAGACAGAGAGGAGAGAGACACAGAGAGAGAGAGAGAGAGAGAGAGAGAGACAGACACAGAGAGAGACAACAGAGAGACACACCACAGAGAGAGAGAGAGACACACACAGAGAGAGAGAGAGAGACACACACAGAGAGAGAGAGAGAGACACACACACAGAGAGAGAGAGAGACACACACACAGACAGAGATAGATAGAGAGATAGATAGAGATAGAGAGTATACAGACACAGAGAGTAGAGACACACACATATATACACACACACATATATAGATATATACACACACACATACATATATATATATACACACATACACACACACACACACACACACACACACATATTACATCATCTGTACCGACTGTTCTTGCTGGGAAGCAACAGTACTGACTGTAAGTGCCACCAAGTCTTCATTTAAATTATGTTTCTGAGAGCTAAAGTCATGTTAGCTTTTAAAACCCAAAATATAAAATGAAAAATTGTTAGAAACAATGTTTTCCAAAAAAGAACACTAATCATGTCATAGGGTAAAGGTGCAGGTGTTGGGGTGCCACCTCCCCATGTATGCCCCTTCGTCTTCTCTAAAATGGACATCAGGCTTCAGAGTTTCTTCTGACATGAGTGGTTGAAGATGAGTAGTCCCGCTGCACCTCAGCATCAGAGCTCATTACTGGTGGGAAGGCATGCCTGTGACGTGTACAGCATGTCTGGAGGCTCTAGAGGACGTTTAATGTAGACTGATCTGTAAGCCAGAAGAGGTAGTCCTCAGGTCCAGAAAACGGACATCGGAACTCAGCATCTGAAGCGATTACTGCCACTAACACATGGACCTCCGTGAATGAAGCCGTGGATTGATCACGCCTCAGAGAATGACCGCCTAATTGGTTTCTTTTTTATTATTTAGATATATTTTTCTCACGTTTATACTCGCTTCGTTTATATCCTCGTATGTGGATACTGTAATTTTGGGATTTGGGAGCTTGCTGCATGATATCAGCGAATGAATTGCTACTGATTCTGGTTCAGTTCGGTCCCGTTGACAAAACAGACGCTCACCAGGAGCGCTCAGACATCTGCGCTGTCGCCCGGATAGACGACCCCGTCCGTCCGCTCAGACATCTGCGCCGTCGCCCGGATAGACGACCCCGTCCGTCCGCTCAGACATCTGCACCGTCGCCCGGATAGACGACCCCGTCCGTCCGTCCGCCACCATGCCGAGCTTACGACAGTCCTACACGGTGACGCTGCCCGAGGAGCGGGCTGTCGCTGCGTTCCCGTGTCTGAAAAAGGATACGGGGAAAAGGGGCAGCGTGTCGGGATCTGTGCTCGTGTCAACTTTCGTGGGGCTTCTGATAAACCAAGTAAAGGTGAGAGAGGGAGCGAGAGAGAGAGAGAGAGAGAGAGAGAGAGAGAGAGACCACTATGTTCTGTCATCTCCGCGTCAAAAGAAGAATCTCGTAAAAGAACTCAAAACTCAGCCGCGTTCCGACTGATGAAGCAACTCACTTTGACTTCTGGCTGTTCGGAGATATTTGGCATAAACAGCTAAAGAACTTGCGTATGTATATATATATATATATATATATATATATATATATATATATATATATATATATATATATATATATATATATATATATATATATATATATATATATATATATATATATATATGGTGTTATATAGTGTATTAATTTGGAAATCGGTTCTTAGGTACTTAAAAAAAAGAGAGAGTAGTAGTTTCTTCTAGGCTGAATTGTGGAGGTTTCTCCTTAAAACTGGAAATACAAAGTTGTTTCACAGAACATGTTGCTGACTCACTTGAACGCAGAAGTGCGTCATTTAGAGGTAAGCTGCTCTCTTAAACCGTTGTGCTCTGCGTGCCAGGATCTGTAGGCCTACACTGGCAGGTCACTGGTTATATAATCTTTGCATAATCCCTGTCACTACAGCTGCTGACAATACTGCCATTATGTAGCAAAGTCTCTCACTGTGATGGAAATGAACACAGTTGTAAGTAATTGTGAGCAGGCTTTACGTAGGCCGTCCCTCATCATGTATCCCAAAGGTATGAGAAAGGGTACAGTACAGGAGTAATGTACAGGAAAAATGGCTATATATCAAGAGTTGGAACTGCAAACAGTTTTCTGATCATCTTTTTTCATTTTTAATCTTTCATCATTAATCATTTATTTAATTAAAATACATTACATTTAAACATGGAATCAATCAATAATCACATTAAAAGACGTGAACTTTGTGCAGAGGCAGATTTTTTTCTGTAATACTAATGTTGAGCTCAGATAACACAAAATATAATTATAAAAAATGAATTGAAACAATACATGTATTCACTGCCACAGGATGTTGCATATGAACACATGAGTTCACACTCGGTGTACCTGCAGCTGAGTTTACAGTGAGAGACACAATACTGCCCCTTTGATAGACAGCAAAGGCACGTTTTAAACATTTTACATTATTTAAACTTAACATAAAAATGTCTACACTTCAGTTGTGACCTTAAATTATGCACTTAATGACATGTCATTAATAAACATTAATAAGAATGACTCATTCAACTTTTTTGCCCATCTTCTTCCCTCACTCTTCCAGAATGATCCCACTCCTGTCACCAGTATGTGACAAGACGGCTTGAGAGCATGACGGGAATGAGGCCTCAGGACGCAGCAAACCAATTTTCCATTTATTTAAACACACCACCCCTGTTTGGCAGCACTGTCCTCCTTCCACAGTGATCATTATGGTCCACTCTGAAAAAAATGACAACTAATTAAGGTTAAAAAAAGAAGTGAATACGTCCGTTTACTCATCTCTGCACATGATGATATTTAGGAGAAAGCTAGTGCCACCGAACAAACACCAGCATGAGCTCGATATTACTTACAGCAGAATAAAGGTCCTTTAGAAAATTATAGCTTGGACTGGAATCCCTGTGGATGTGGGGGTGTTGAGTCACCTTTATGACAATATCCAATCTTGCTTTTGTCTGAGCGCTTAGTCGGTCACTCGTTTTCTCTGCTCATTTTCTTGAGTCTCTTCGTCACCTTTGTCAGATGTCCTGTGGGAGAAAAGAAAATCGCTTCCCCACAGCCAAGTGCTCATTCACAATCCAATATCTGGTAGAATGGGCTTTTTTCTCTTGATTTTGTTTTGGTGATTGTTAGGAGCTAAACTTGAAATTATGATAAAGACTGGATAAACTGCACAGCTCTGCCAGTCAGAGGCTCATGGCGCTCCAGCGCAACACTCTGTAAGGTCTAAGGTTGCTTTTGAACCTGCCTCCGCTAGAGATCACGCAGCAAATGCACACGCAACATTCTCAAAACAAGAATGGAGCCTGGATACACTCTACCCATCCCCTGTTTGTCGTCACATTTCTGTAATTACCAGCTGGTGTTTCCTAAATGAAAGTACATCAGGCCTTTGCTGCAGCGGACTGCTCAGATTACACTTTGTATGCAGTCTGTAGAATTTACTCTTGCATCAGCATAAATACATTCAATGAGTGGTCGGATGCATATTTGTCATAGTAACAAAGTAAAACTTTTAGTCTTTCTATTCTGTATGTTGTTGCATTCCTCCGTTTCCCTGTGCAGTCTCCCTGGACAGCAGCGCCTCAAGCTGGGGTTGCTCCTTCCCTCCAGTCTTTTCGCTGTGTGCTCCCATCCTTTCTGCCTCAGCATCACGTTCATCCCTCAGGCCCGCAGGCACAGATCCTTACCGCCACCAGTTTAGCACTAGAAGGAATTTGCCTCTGTCTTCCATTTCCACTTTCAGGGAACATTTTTCCTGGCCTCTGGAACACTTTGGCTGCTCTTTTTAGATCCGTTTTTGCCCAGATCAGTAGTGTCAAAAGCAGCACAATATTTGTCTGAGCAGGTTCTGGTCTTGATCTATAATTGATTCATAGAAAGTTTTCCTCCAAGACTTGATGTGCCGCAAGTATGAGCCAATCACATGGAACATCTGGAATATAAAGATTGGACATATGTTATCTTCTGTCATGTCTCCTTTCTGCATATCTCCTCTATGGACTTCTCTTTTTGCTTCCTTTTAATGCTAATTTTACAAACCAAAAGAGACTATGGCTTTAAGGTCTTTATTACCTAAAAGAACAAGAGTTTTCCATTATACATGTTTATATGGAGGATGTGTTATCCTCTTCTCTTACTCAGCCTGTGGTTGTTAATGCTCATTGATATGTGACTCCTGGGTTTGAGAGCATCTATTGTACTTAGCACTGTACTGTTGTTGGTGGGAAAAATAGTCAGTCTTGACAACCCGTAAAATGCCAACTTTTCCCTATTTTCTGTTTACATCTATGTTTCCAAGTGTAAAAGTCACATCTGAACCAATTCATTTACTCCTCGTTCTAAACTCTCTCCCTCTTTTAAACACAGACACACGTTAAAAAGAAAAAAAAGAAAATTGGAAGAAAAAACAGAGACTGAGCCAATATGTGCAAGTGTCTCAGTTTGGAGTGTCTGCCCCCATGCATTGCTCTTGTTATTTTGCCATGAGTGAAACAGTATTTCTGTCCTAGGTCAGGAACTGCAGGACCCGATTGCAGGAGAATGGAGGACAGAGTCTGCAAAAACAAAAAAAAAAAAAACAGCTTTTATTGAACCAAAAACCCTGCAAAGAGCAGGAACTCAAAAAATAAAACTCAAACAATGCATCAAAAGGCAAAGTAACCAGAAAATGAACAGAAAATAAGTAATCAGGACAGGACACAGTACAATACAGCAGCAAAGAAGAGAAGGATGAGACATTACAGACACAGTCACAGGTGTTGACGAGACACGGGTGTTGATGAGACACGGGTGTTGACGAGACACGGGTGTTGACGAGACACGGGTGTTGATGAGACACGGGTGTTGATCAGACACGGGTGTTGATGACACACGGGTGTTGATCAGACACGGGTGTTGACGAGACACGGGTGTTGATGAAACAAAGATGTTGATCAGACACAGGTGTTTATGAGAGAAAAGGTGTTGACGAGACACAGGTGTGGGTGAGACACAGGTGTTGATGAGACACGGGTGTGGGTGAGACACGGGTGTTGATGAGACACGGGTGTTGGCGAGACACGGGTGTTGATGAGACACAAGTGTTGATCAGACACGGGTGTTGGCGAGACACGGGTGTTGATGAGACACGGGTGTTGATGAGACACGGGTGTTGATCAGACACAGCTGTTTATGAGAGAAAAGGTGTTGACGAGACACAGGTGTTGATGAGACACGGGTGTGGGTGAGACACGGGTGTTGATGAGACACGGGTGTTGGTGAGACACGGGTGTTGATGAGACACGGGTGTTGGCGAGACACGGGTGTTGATGAGACACGGGTGTTGATCAGACACAGGTGCTTATGAGAGAAAAGGTGTTGACGAGACACAGGTGTGGGTGAGACACAGGTGTTGATGAGACACGGGTGTGGGTGAGACACGGGTGTTGATGAGACACGGGTGTTGGCGAGACACGGGTGTTGATGAGACACAAGTGTTGATCAGACACGGGTGTTGGCGAGACACGGGTGTTGATGAGACACGGGTGTTGATGAGACAAAGGTGTTGATCAGACACAGCTGTTTATGAGAGAAAAGGTGTTGACGAGACACAGGTGTTGAGGGACACAGGTGTTGATGAGACATAGGCATTGACGAGACACAGCTGTTGATCAGACAAAGGTGTTGACGAGCCACAGGTGTTGATGAGACACAGGTGTTGGCGAGACACGGGTGTTGATCAGACACAGGTGTTTATGAGAGAAAAGGTGTTGACGAGACACAGGTGTGGGTGAGACACAGGTGTTGATGAGACACGGGTGTGGGTGAGACACGGGTGTTGATGAGACACGGGTGTTGGCGAGACACGGGTGTTGATGAGACACAAGTGTTGATCAGACACGGGTGTTGGCGAGACACGGGTGTTGATGAGACACGGGTGTTGATGAGACACGGGTGTTGATCAGACACAGCTGTTTATGAGAGAAAAGGTGTTGACGAGACACAGGTGTTGATGAGACACGGGTGTGGGTGAGACACGGGTGTTGATGAGACACGGGTGTTGGTGAGACACGGGTGTTGATGAGACACGGGTGTTGGCGAGACACGGGTGTTGATGAGACACGGGTGTTGATCAGACACAGGTGCTTATGAGAGAAAAGGTGTTGACGAGACACAGGTGTGGGTGAGACACAGGTGTTGATGAGACACGGGTGTGGGTGAGACACGGGTGTTGATGAGACACGGGTGTTGGCGAGACACGGGTGTTGATGAGACACAAGTGTTGATCAGACACGGGTGTTGGCGAGACACGGGTGTTGATGAGACACGGGTGTTGATGAGACAAAGGTGTTGATCAGACACAGCTGTTTATGAGAGAAAAGGTGTTGACGAGACACAGGTGTTGAGGGACACAGGTGTTGATGAGACATAGGCATTGACGAGACACAGCTGTTGATCAGACAAAGGTGTTGACGAGCCACAGGTGTTGATGAGACACAGGTGTTGGCGAGACACGGGTGTTGATCAGACACAGGTGTTTATGAGAGAAAAGGTGTTGACGAGACACAGGTGTGGGTGAGACACAGGTGTTGATGAGACACGGGTGTGGGTGAGACACGGGTGTTGATGAGACACGGGTGTTGGCGAGACACGGGTGTTGATGAGACACAAGTGTTGATCAGACACGGGTGTTGGCGAGACACGGGTGTTGATGAGACACGGGTGTTGATGAGACAAAGGTGTTGATCAGACACAGCTGTTTATGAGAGAAAAGGTGTTGACGAGACACAGGTGTTGATGAGACACGGGTGTGGGTGAGACACGGGTGTTGATGAGACACGGGTGTTGGTGAGACACGGGTGTTGATGAGACACGGGTGTTGGCGAGACACGGGTGTTGATGAGACACGGGTGTTGATCAGACACAGGTGCTTATGAGAGAAAAGGTGTTGACGAGACACAGGTGTGGGTGAGACACAGGTGTTGATGAGACACGGGTGTGGGTGAGACACGGGTGTTGATGAGACACGGGTGTTGGCGAGACACGGGTGTTGATGAGACACAAGTGTTGATCAGACACGGGTGTTGGCGAGACACGGGTGTTGATGAGACACGGGTGTTGATGAGACACGGGTGTTGATCAGACACAGCTGTTTATGAGAGAAAAGGTGTTGACGAGACACAGGTGTTGATGAGACACGGGTGTGGGTGAGACACGGGTGTTGATGAGACACGGGTGTTGGTGAGACACGGGTGTTGATGAGACACGGGTGTTGGCGAGACACGGGTGTTGATGAGACACGGGTGTTGATCAGACACAGGTGCTTATGAGAGAAAAGGTGTTGACGAGACACAGGTGTGGGTGAGACACAGGTGTTGATGAGACACGGGTGTGGGTGAGACACGGGTGTTGATGAGACACGGGTGTTGGCGAGACACGGGTGTTGATGAGACACAAGTGTTGATCAGACACGGGTGTTGGCGAGACACGGGTGTTGATGAGACACGGGTGTTGATGAGACAAAGGTGTTGATCAGACACAGCTGTTTATGAGAGAAAAGGTGTTGACGAGACACAGGTGTTGAGGGACACAGGTGTTGATGAGACATAGGCATTGACGAGACACAGCTGTTGATCAGACAAAGGTGTTGACGAGCCACAGGTGTTGATGAGACACAGGTGTTGGCGAGACACGGGTGTTGATCAGACACAGGTGTTTATGAGAGAAAAGGTGTTGACGAGACACAGGTGTGGGTGAGACACAGGTGTTGATGAGACACGGGTGTGGGTGAGACACGGGTGTTGATGAGACACGGGTGTTGGCGAGACACGGGTGTTGATGAGACACAAGTGTTGATCAGACACGGGTGTTGGCGAGACACGGGTGTTGATGAGACACGGGTGTTGATGAGACACGGGTGTTGATCAGACACAGCTGTTTATGAGAGAAAAGGTGTTGACGAGACACAGGTGTTGATGAGACACGGGTGTGGGTGAGACACGGGTGTTGATGAGACACGGGTGTTGGTGAGACACGGGTGTTGATGAGACACGGGTGTTGGCGAGACACGGGTGTTGATGAGACACGGGTGTTGATCAGACACAGGTGCTTATGAGAGAAAAGGTGTTGACGAGACACAGGTGTGGGTGAGACACAGGTGTTGATGAGACACGGGTGTGGGTGAGACACGGGTGTTGATGAGACACGGGTGTTGGCGAGACACGGGTGTTGATGAGACACAAGTGTTGATCAGACACGGGTGTTGGCGAGACACGGGTGTTGATGAGACACGGGTGTTGATGAGACAAAGGTGTTGATCAGACACAGCTGTTTATGAGAGAAAAGGTGTTGACGAGACACAGGTGTTGAGGGACACAGGTGTTGATGAGACATAGGCATTGATCAGACACAGCTGTTGATCAGACAAAGGTGTTGACGAGCCACAGGTGTTGATGAGACACAGGTGTTGGCGAGACACGGGTGTTGATCAGACACGGGTGTTTATGAGAGAAAAGGTGTTGACGAGACACAGGTGTGGGTGAGACACAGGTGTTGATGAGACACGGGTGTGGGTGAGACACGGGTGTTGATGAGACACGGGTGTTGGCGAGACACGGGTGTTGATGAGACACAAGTGTTGATCAGACACGGGTGTTGGCGAGACACGGGTGTTGATGAGACACGGGTGTTGATGAGACAAAGGTGTTGATCAGACACAGCTGTTTATGAGAGAAAAGGTGTTGACGAGACACAGGTGTTGATGAGACACGGGTGTGGGTGAGACACGGGTGTTGATGAGACACGGGTGTTGGTGAGACACGGGTGTTGATGAGACACGGGTGTTGGCGAGACACGGGTGTTGATGAGACACGGGTGTTGATCAGACACAGGTGCTTATGAGAGAAAAGGTGTTGACGAGACACAGGTGTGGGTGAGACACAGGTGTTGATGAGACACGGGTGTGGGTGAGACACGGGTGTTGATGAGACACGGGTGTTGGCGAGACACGGGTGTTGATGAGACACAAGTGTTGATCAGACACGGGTGTTGGCGAGACACGGGTGTTGATGAGACACGGGTGTTGATGAGACAAAGGTGTTGATCAGACACAGCTGTTTATGAGAGAAAAGGTGTTGACGAGACACAGGTGTTGAGGGACACAGGTGTTGACAAGACAAAGGTGTTGATGAGACACATGTGTTGGCGAGATACAGGTTTTGACAAATACACAGGTGTAAATGATCAGGCAGAATTGGAGAAGGGAAGTGAAGTAGGTCAACGCAAACTGTCACAGTAGATGAAAGGTGGAGAACTCTGTCAGGGTCATCTTTGCTTTTTTACTACAGCAAAGATGTTTGGCTTAATAACAAGACCTTTAAAACTCAACAAATTTGGTTATTATTAGTAATCACAATGCGTTAGACTGCTTATAAAATACGGCTGAACGATTTATGAAAAATCTGTCATGTTTCTGATAAATATTTCAATTCCAATAGATTTATATATACATATACAATATTTTTATTAATAAAGTAGCAGTTATCAAGCTCAAATTCAATATCCACTTTGCATTAGATTTCCAGTGTGGTTGAGCATTACTGCTTTGGCCATTGTGGTAGAGAGGAAAGTATGGCATTTATAGACTGTGAATCTTTAACCAAATCATTAAAAAATGAATATTGTGATAATCATTTACAATTAAATGACTGTCTATGAGTCAGATATCCTACTGGACCAAAAATCCTTGACTAAAATTTAACTTGACTTGAATAACTTGTCACCTTCACTTCTTCACCGATTTCATTCCGGTCCGTTTTGCTCATGCAGCATATCTACACGGCACATTCATTGTGAAAGCGCTGTGTACACAGGCAGCAGGAGTAATACTGTAACATAGACGTTGTCATATTGCAGTGCCATGTTGTAAATGTGGCAGTGGGCACAGGAAGCAAACTGGAACATGCCCACCTTATATCAGTCAATATCCCTGTCTACCAGCTCCTCCTCAGTGAGCACCAGTGAGCCTCAGTGAGTGCCAGTGACCCTCAGTGAGTACCAGTGAGAACCAGCGAGCACCAGTTAGGATCAGTGAGCACCAGTGAGTACCAGTGAGGCTCGCTGAGCACCAGTGAGTACCAGTAAACACCAGTGAGTACCAGTGAGCCTCACTGAGTACCGGTGAGTACCTGTGAGCCTCAGTGTCCACCAGTGAGTACCAGAGAGCACCAGTGAGTACCAGTGAGCCTCAGTGAGTACCGGTGAGTATCAGTGAGTACCAGTAAACACCAGTGATTACCAGTGAGTGCCAGTGACCCTCAGTGAGTACCAGTGAGCACCAGTAATTATCAGTAAGCACCAATTAGTACCTGTGAGTTCCAGTGAGCACCAGTGAGTACGAGAGAAGACCAGTGAATTCCAGGGAGTACCAGTGACCCTCAGTGAGTATCAGTGAGCACCAGTAAGGACAGTGAGCACCAGTGAGTTCCAGTGAGTAACAGTGAGCACCAGTAAGGACAGTGAGCACCAGTGAGTTCCAGTGAGTACCAGTGAGCACCAGTAAGTACTATTGAGTACCAGGGAGTACCAGTCAGACTAAATGAGTACCAGTGAGCACCAGTAATCACCGGTGAGTACCCCTGCGCCTCAGTAAGTACCAGTGAGTACCAGTTAGTACCAGTGTGCACCAGTGAGTACCAGTGAGCCTCAGTGAGTACCGGTGAGTATCAGTGAGCACCAGTGAGTAATGTTCAGACTCAATGAGTACCAGTGAGCACCGGTAAACACCAGTGAGTACCAGTAAATACCAGTGAGCACCAGTGATCCTCAGTGAGTACCGGTGAGTACCCGTGAGCCTTAGTAAGTACCAGTGACCACCAGTCAGACTCAGTGAGTACCAGTGAGCATCAGTAAACACCAGTGAGTACCAGAGAGTACCAGTGAGCACCAGTGAGTACCAGTGAGCATCAGTAAACACCAGTGAGTACCAGAGAGCAACAGTGAGCATCAGTAAACACCAGTGAATACCAGAGAGCACCAGTGAGTACCAGTGAGTACCAGTGAGCATCAGTAAACACCAGTGAGTACCAGAGAGCATCAGTATACACCAGTGAGTACCAGAGAGCACCAGTGAGTACCAGTGTGTACCAGTGAGTACCAGTGATGCTCACTGAGCACCAGTAAGTACAGACTGCAGATTTCCTTGCTAAGCCTGGTAAGATGACGATGACTGGTGATAAACTCATGACGGTAAGTCATTGGTTAAGAGACTATCCATTAAAAGGTCATGCCCCTTGTAAGTAAATGTATCGCTATATATTAATTCATATAAAGTCGTACTAGAGCCTTGTTGGTTGTGAAATCTAGTTATGGACCGGAATTTGTTTTCTTCAGCCAGCACGTAAATATGTTTATTTCTGATGCAAATTTATGCAAATGCACCTGATGTGATACAAAATTATAATAGTCAACATTTGAAGTGGATCAAAAGGACACATACTATGTGAGACAACTTAGGACAACTTTGATGGAATGTTGTAGGATAAAACCACACTGCTGGTGCAAAGGTGCAAATTTTAGGCAAAGTTCAGCAAGACTGAGGAGAAGCTAGATTTCAATGTTAATGAACTCAAGGTTAATGGTCTACTGTTACTATAAATCCGGTGGCCCTGAAGTGCAAATTGCAACGACAAAATTAAAAAACACAATGACAAAAGATAAAGCATAACTCACAGCAAGAAGGTTCCCGGTTCAATTCCCGGCCCGGTGGGTCTTTCTGTGTGGAGTTTGCATGTTCTTCCCGTGCTTGCGTGGGTTTCCTCCGGGTACTCCGGCTTCCTCCCACAGTCCAAAAACATGCAGTGTAGGTTAATTGATCATTCTAAAATTCTCCCTAGGTGTGAGTGTGATTGGTTGTTTGTATGTGGCCCTGGATAGACTGGCGACCTGTCCAGGGTGTACCCCTGCCTTTCGCCTGATATGCGTCGGGATAGGCTCCGACAGACCCCCGTGACCCGGAAACGGAAAAAGCAGGTATAGATAATGGATGGATGGATGACAAAAGATAAAGCATAACTCAGAGCAAGAAGGTTCCTGGTTCGACTCCCTTCTTTCTGTGTGGAGTTTGCATGTTCTCCCCGTGCTTGAGTGGGTTCCCTCCAGGTTCTCTGTCTTCCTTCCACATTCCTAAAACATGCATGTTAGGTTGATTGGTTATTCTAATTGTCCGTAGGTGTGAGTGTGCACGGTTGTGATGGACTGGCGACCAGTCCAGGTGGACCCTCTCGCCTGTAATGACTTGGGAGGTTCCGGCAGACCCCCGTGACCCTACAAAGGATTAAAACGGGTATAGAAAATGAATGGATGGACTTTGTTGTGATTTTTAATTTGCAAAACACAAAAAAAACAACAAAAAAAAAACAACTCATGGAGGTTGGAGTATTAAAAAGTTTAGTTCTTTAGAAAATTGGAAAAATCAAGCAGGTCACACTCACTGAAAAATTGGATATCTGATTCGATATGACCCATCAGTAAGTCAGGACTTATGGACGTTAAGTTGGCAGCTTAATCCAAAGCAGACATTTAGCTCTGTTTTGTTCAGATTTAGGAAATGGAGCTGTGTAGGTAGGGTGTAGTTTTGGCTCAGCTGTAGGGAGAGCTGAGTGGCAGCTGTTCAGGAGGTGGTGCCAGCAGAGACCTGATAGGTCAACGAAATGTCCTGCCTCCCGTGCCTATGTATACCTAAACTTAACCATTTACAACTAGTTTTTATGTGACTACTCTAGTAAAACAGAACTTCTCATTGGTGGATGTGAGGACTGTAACACTGAAGATGTGGTTCTGTAAACAGCTATGTTGTGAGCTGTTATCAGATGCTGCACGATTTAGGGTAAAATCGCAGTCTTTAAGATTTCCTAATTCCAACTAAGTCATTGTGTAGGGGAACTATGTGTCTCATGTATGCCTCTGAATCTGTGCGGTCTTCTGAACTGTATAAGTTGGCATGGTGGCGTGCACAGTGTCGTGCAGTTGTAATCTGCAAGACTGTACATATGAGCTTGGACTGCATACCTCACTTAGTTATATGTGGTTTCTTTTCCTAATGTTCATAACCACACTGTGATGGCTTTGGACCATTTTTTGTCTTCATGCCAAGACAACAATCTGTTGGCAACACTTCTCCCAAGTTAAGGCTTAAAGTAATCTTAAAAATGATCTCCTTGTTATTCTCTCTGTGCTCACTTAACAGGCAGAGTAAGCGACTCTACGCATTTCTATCACAGAACAAATCAAAGAATCTGGTCATGCTCACTGAATTTTTCTTTACCATCTGCAGCCATCTGATGAGTTCAGTATAAAAAAGAAAAATCCTCTTTTCCTACACAGCTCTGGCTCTGTAAACTGAAAAGAGTGGCTGTGCCCATTCCCAAAGCATAACAAACGGTGTTCCCGCCAGTCACCTACAGGGGGAGGATTTATGTTCCTGTGAAGTCGGGGGAGAGAGGGTTGGGAGAGTTCATGATGGGGTGTGTTTTCTCTGGGAGCACTAGAGGGAGAGGGAGATGTTTTGTTCAGATATTAGCAGACATGAGATGGCTTTTTCACCGTGGAGTTGGGTCATGTGGCCCGTGGACCACGTCAGTAAAATAGATTTTAGCAGCCAGTGAGATCAAGTGAATGTTGTTAGGCGCCGGACCTGCAGAGTTGTTGTGTGCCTTGAAAATATATTACATCAATAATGTGAGGCAAGTAAATGATTATGCTTCTATGTTCTGTTGTTGAAAATAATTTTTTACACAAAGTTGACCCTGGTCAAATATTTTTTGTCTTTGTCCTGTATTATTGCACAGCTATGATACATAATATGGTATTTAACTTAGCACATAAGTCCACTTGACTGACTTACGTGCAGCTTTTGCCTCTTCACCAACGACACCAGTCCGTTCCCTGCCACCCACGTGTTTTGTGTTAGTTCTTCTTTTAGCTACACAGTTATATAACCCATTAACTTATGTAATGAAGTTTAACTGCAGCGAGTGATGCCATCAGCTCATCTGTTCACTGAAGCATTTGATGCTCAGATTTGTAAATGATCCTGTCTCACAGCAGGTCAGTGTTACGTACTCGTGTCGATCAGATTTCTGACAGCTGAAGGATCTGACTGAGATAACAAGAACAAGCTCCCAGGATCCTTCTTACCAGGAAAATGAATTCCTCCACAGAATGAATACACACTTACTGTGGATTGGAGATGGATCATAGCTTCACAAAAACTCCCAAAACAGAGATAAATATTGAAAATCACAATATAATGCAAACTTTTTTTAAAGAATAAGGAGGACAATCTGTCTATTCTAGGATAAGTGTATTTATGGGTTTCTTTTATTTTGGTGGGGTGGGTTAACTGCAATGGTGGACCCCCATTTTAAACGTAGTGTCCGTGTTTTGTCTTTCAGAACTCAAAAAGTGCCCAAGGCCTGGTAGGACTGAAGAACTTAGGAAACACTGTAAGTAAATTACACGCATATTTACATCTATCTTGAGGCAGAATTGTTGCAATAACGTGTTCGATGTTAAGCAGACAACAGTTTATATATCTGGTCAAGAACAGGTAGTGGTCCAGCACTGAGTGGCCCCGGCGGCAGGCCGGGGGGTCAGCTTCTAGAATAAACAGAAGTCTACTATGCTGTGTGTGTGCACGTGCTTGTAGATGAATGTGTGTGTGTTTATACACGTGTGTGTGTGCATGTGCGTGTGTGCATGTGCTTGTAGATGAATGTGTGTGTGTGTTTATACGTGCATGTGTGTGCACGTGCTTGTAGATGAATGTGTGTGTGTTTATACACGTGTGTGTGCACGTGCTTGTAGATGATTTGTGTGTGTGTTTATACATGTGTGCACGTGCTTGTAGATGAATGTGTGTGTGTTTATACACGTGTGTGTGCACGTGCTTGTAGATGATTTGTGTGTGTGTTTATACACGTGTGTGTGTGCATGTGCGTGTGTGCATGTGCTTGTAGATGAATGTGTGTGTGTGTTTATACGTGCATGTGTGTGCACATGCTTGTAGATTAATGTGTGTGTGTTTATACGTGTGTGCACGTGCTTGTAGATGAATGTGTGTGTGCTTGTAGATGAATGTGTGTGTGTGTTTATACGTGTGTGTGCTTGTAGATGAATGTGTGTGTGTGTTTATACGTGTGTGTGCTTGTAGATGAATGTGTGTGTGCTTGTAGATGAATGTGTGTGTGTGTTTATACGTGTGTGTGCTTGTAGATGAATGTGTGTGTGTGTTTATACGTGTGTGTGCTTGTAGATGAATGTGTGTGTGCTTGTAGATGAATGTGTGTGTGTGTGTTTATACGTGTGTGTGCTTGTAGATGAATGTGTGTGTGCTTGTAGATGAATGTGTGTGTGCTTGTAGATGAATGTGTGTGTGTGTTTATACGTGTGTGTGCTTGTAGATGAATGTGTGTGTGTGTTTATACGTGTGTGTGCTTGTAGATGAATGTGTGTGTGCTTGTAGATGAATGTGTGTGTACAGTACCCTCATCATTACTATCTCGACTGTGTACCAGGGAGGACTTGCTCCCCACCCCTGGTTCGATCGGTCCACATTGCCCGTCTTACATGTGGACACTGGTGTTTACGCTCAGTAAATGTGGCCTGGTCTCTTCATATGGAGTCAGCTTGTTTCTCCTTCTCAGGAAGCCGTTGTAAATAGTCGTCCTAAATGATAGAAGTAGGTGTAGAAAGTCATTAATAGCTGCCAGATGTTTTCTGGGACTTCTGTCTTTGCAGCGAGGTTGTCAGGCAACTAGGAGAGATTTTGACATGGTTACTGTTATTGCTTAGGAAAGGTTTTTCATATTTTAATCAAAACTAAGCAAGTCATTGTGAATATCTCACACACAGCAATATGAAGACTGCCGTCACCTTCGATGCAAAATGAACATCTGAATGTAAAGGGATGATTTCTGCATCACTAAACAGGCAGACGTTTTTGTCACTGGGCTTGCTGGTGTTGCTTTTCCTAACAGTGTTTCATGAACAGCATCCTGCAGTGTCTCAGCAACACGCAGAGTCTGCGCGACTACTGCCTGCACAACTCACACCACAGAGACCTTAACAACAACAGCCGAACCAACACAGCCCTCATGGAAGGTAACTGCAGAGTCACGCAGGAACCTCCACAGTCCACAGTCCACAAATAACCACTCATTAGTTCCTTGTCTACAAATTAGACAAATTATATGAGCATTCACTCAAAGTTTGGCAAACAGTAAAATGCCTTTTCTGATGTCTGGATAGTCGAGAATGTTATTGTCTTTTAAAGGAACTATGTGCAGTTAAACCAACTGTAAGTCTATTATTAGTTGGCAAGAAATATAAACTTTCATTGGGGGCCAAAATGGTATGAATCTAAGTAGTTTTGACTTGGAATAGATTATGTGTTTGCAGCAAAATGGCAATTAACGGTAGCACATTGGAGGCAACAGCATTACGTCAGAACATGCCGCTATTTTGAGCCTCTGGCGAGACAAAAATGTAATTCCACTCATGTGACAGATTCCCTGTAGACACACCAAGATAAACGTAGCTTTGTGTGTGTACAAAAAGCGCATTAAAGGTCTGTCTGTTCCAGAATCTCTGTCTAGTCACTTCTATCTTGTCATAAGTACGTAGAAGTCAACTATCAATGTTGCACTGTCAGTCGACACAAAAGGAGGAGGCCCAATGACCTCTGCTAACTGGATTGCTAATTATATACACTACCAGTCAATAGTTTGGACACACGTTCCCATTCATTGCAGCGGGAAGTGTGTCCAACATTTGACTGGTAGTGTAATATGACACAATAAGCCGGTTTTGTAAGGAGAGGCCATAAACTCTTGTCCTTTTGCTTATATCGACAGTAGTTTGTTGACAGTAGTAATTTGTACAGATTTACAGCAAGAGAGTAACTGGACGGAGAAGCATGTAAAAACACTCCTTTTATACACTTTTGTACACATACAAACTTAAAATGACCTCGGTGTTTCTGTAGGGATCCTGTCCACACTATCACTTAAGTATAATAGAATAATTGTATATAATTCTAACTTAAAACTGCTTATAGTCTCAAAGTTTAGATCCTTAATGAATGTAAGCTCCTTAACATCTGATATCAAATCTTGTGTTGTCTGAACTTTAGAAAGTTTCTTATGTTCGAGTGTTTGCAAGAATCACGTGCAGAATCTTACTCAGACAAGGAATATCCTTTGTAACTTTACGCCATACGTCATCCTAAACACACAGTTGCATTTGTAATAAGCCCTTTTTTATTGTCCTTTTTAAAAATATTTTCTTGTTGGTCTCATATCTTGTTGGTAGAATTTGCCAAGCTTGTACAAACCTTGTGGACAACATCCAGTAGTGACGCGGTCAGCCCATCTGAGTTCAAAAGTCAGATTCAGAGATACGCTCCCAGATTCATGGGATACAAGTAAGCATGGGCAGTTTCTCTTGATAATTTATGTCATATGGGTTTTGGAGGTTTTTGCACTGTGTATGCCTGAACAATACAACTGCCTGCAAGTCTAAAGATCAGAAAAAATCCAGTTTGTGATTGTTGCTCATGTCCTGTAGCCAACAGGATGCTCAGGAGTTCCTGCGCTTCCTCCTGGATGGTCTGCACAATGAAGTCAACAGGGTGACCTTTAGGCCAAGAGGCCCCATGGAGGACTTTGACCACCTCCCGTAAGTCACCAGTCAGACTGTGGACCTGTACAAGCTCCCACGCCTGCTGCATTTCTAGGTGCACAATAACGCTGCTTATCTGAGTTTGTTTTTATTGTCAACTAACCATTTATGTTTGTATGAGAAAAAGAAGACCAAGTAGTTTTTGTTAGACTTTAATCCATAGTCATAATGTTTTTATTTAAGGCTGTAAGCAATAGTTTTACTCCCCTGTTGAGTTGCTGCCAGTTTGATGCTACAGTTCTTCTCAGATATATTGTAGTTATCAGTAATTATTATTATTATTATTAATATTATCCAACCATGGCTTGTTGAATGAGAGTTTATTTCTGCAAAACATGTTTACTCTGTCCAAATATTAAACAAAATATGCAGAAATATATTTATTTCAATTTTAAAAAATGGATGAGTGGCCAGACAGTGTTGTTGTGAAGGTCATTTGGAACTTGACTCGCTTGATGTTCAGAAAAAAGTTGAACAGGAACATCAAGTCCACATTATCGACACCCTTTACAGCATCAGAGGACCTGAATGTTCGTGCATGAACCTTTCCTCAGATCGGTTGTCTTCACAACAGCAGCTTTAGAACAAGCCATGGCCCACTCGTTGGTCAGTCACTAAAAACCAACACTGCTTTTTTATGCCACTTAACAAGGTGGGAAACCTCCTTAAGGCTTCAGCGTGCCAGTTACTTTACTTCTCCTGTTCTGTTCTCAGCGATGATGAGAAAGGGAAGAAGATGTGGAGTAAATATCTTGAGAGAGAAGACAGTAAGATTGTTGGTGAGTAGAAGGACTCAAAACCTTGTTTTATTGATTCCTTGAAAACATTACAGTTCATCTTTGGCGCTCTGGGGTGCCGACATTGTCTTGTCTTAAGAGAGTACTACAAAATAAGCAAAGAAGAAAGACTTACATATAGAAAAAAGATAGAATAACAGGTTACATGTTGGGCGTGTTGAATAAAGCCTCCTTGACGTTTCACTGCTGTCATCTCTGCTCTTCCAGATCTGTTTGTGGGACAGTTGAAGAGCTCTCTGACCTGCTGTCACTGTGGATTCTGCTCCACTGTCTTTGACCCCTTCTGGGATCTCTCTCTGCCTATCGCCAAGGTTAGATTCACAAATACACTCACAAAACACCGTCAGATGGAACTCACACTGTTAAAGACTTGTCATCCTTTTGCAAGCACACCGTAATGTCAGCACAGTCAGTGGTGCAGAGGTGATTCTAGTGTCTTTGTGTGGGGTGTATCTGTGTTCAAAGAGATTAAAACCCCATCTGTGGTTCAGTTCCCGTCTCTGTGCTTTGTTTTATGGGTTTTGTGGGCGCTGTGTCGTTGTTTGGATGTGTGCTGATGGGAATGGATTTGTGTTTGTCCACAGAAGAGCTATGGGGAGGTGAGTCTGATGGACTGCATGCGGCTCTTCACCAAAGAGGACATCCTTGATGGGGATGAGAAACCAGTAGGTTTTCTTAATAAGAACTCATTGTTGTAATAATCATCACCTAGGTTTATTTTCTCTCCTTTACTTTATGGGTTTCATAGCAAGTCAGTACGTATAATAGAAAACATGACTAGTGTAATATACGTATACTTTGTACAATATACAAGTGGTTCAGGTGCACTGATGAATACAGCTGCATTCAGAGACTCACTGGGTTTAATCATCCAGTAAAGTCCAGTTTCAGGACCTCAGATTGTTGGTTGGACACATTGTTTGACCCTGTATGCAGAAAGACATTTGTTAGATGTTCATCTGCACTTTCAAGACTTCGCTCCTTCAGATCGTTGACCATGTCCTTCGGAAAGCAGAGGATTTGAGTGTTTTTACCGCACATCCTTTGTACATCCTTTACGACAAAGTCGTCCACAGTCAAGAGTCTCAGGTCAGGCCTTTAGCTTCCCGGTGGCCTTTTGCTTTTTGACAGGATTTCAGTTCTTACTTTCCTGCTTTGGGACGTAGGTCGTCAGACAGAGATCCAGGGTCCTTCGATACTGGAGCAAGTTTGTTGTTAACGTTCCCATCCACAGTTGTCCAGTCCTAGTTCCAGTCAGTCCTGGTTCCAGTTCTGGTTCCAGTCCTGGTTTCAGTCCTAGTTTCAGTCCTGGTTCCAGTCCTGGTTCCAGTCCTAGTTCCAGTCATGGTTCCAGTCATGGTTCAAGTCCTGGTTCCAGTCATAGTTCTAGTCTTGGTTCCAGTGCTGGTTCCAGTCGTGGTTCTAGTTCTGGTTCCAGTCCTGGTTTCAGTCCTGGTTCCGGTCCTGGTTCCAGTCCTAGTTTCAGTCCTGGTTCCAGTCCTGGTTCCAGTTCTGGTTTCAGTCCTGGTTCCAGTCATGGTTTCAGTCATGGTTCAAGTAGTTTCAGTCCTAGTTCCAGTCATGGTTCAAGTCCTGGTTCCAGTCCTGGTTCCAATCCTAGTTCCAGTTCTGGTTCCAGTCCTGGTTCCAGACCTAGTTCCACTTCTGGTTCCAGTCCTAGTTCCAGTCCTGGTTCCAGTCCTGGTTCCAGTCATGGTTCCAGTCCTGGTTCCAGTCCTTGTTCCAATCCTACTTCCAGTCCTAGTTCCTGTCCTGGTTCCAGTCCTGGTTTCAGTCCTGGTTCAAGTAGTTTCAGTCCTGGTTTCAGTCCTGGGTCTAATCCTAGTTCCATTCATGGTTCCAGTCATGGTTCCAGTCCTAGTTCCACTTCTGGTTCCAGTCCTAGTTTCAGTCCTTTTTCCAGTCATGGTTCCAGTTCTGGTTCCAATCCTGGTTCAAGTAGTTTCAGTCCTGGTTCCAGTCCTTGTTCCAATCCTACTTCCAGTCCTAGTTCCTGTCCTGGTTCCAGTCCTGGTTTCAGTCCTGGTTCAAGTAGTTTCAGTCCTGGTTTCAGTCCTGGTTTCAGTCCTGGGTCTAATCCTAGTTCCAGTCATGGTTCCAGTCCTAGTTCCACTTCTGGTTCCAGTCCTGGTTCCAGTCCTAGTTTCAGTCCTGGTTCCAGTCCTAGTTTCAGTCCTGGTTCCAGTCATAGTTCAAGTCTTGGTTCCAGTCCTGGTTTTAGTCCTGGTTCCAATCCTAGTTCCAGTCCTGGTTCCAGTCCTGGTTCCAGTTCTGGTTCCAATCCTGGTTCAAGTAGTTTCAGTCCTGGTTCCATTCATGGTTCCAATCCTAGTTCCAGTCCTGCTTCCAGTCCTGGTTCCAGTCCTAGATCCACTTCTGGTTCCAGTCCTGGTTCCAGTCCTAGTTTCAGTCCTGGTTCCAGTCCTAGTTTCAGTCCTGGTTCCAGTCATGGTTCAAGTCTTGGTTCCAATCCTGGTTTTAGTCCTGGTTCCAATCCTAGTTCCAGTCCTGGTTCCAGTCCTGGTTCCAGTTCTGGTTCCAATCCTGGTTCAAGTAGTTTCAGTCCTGGTTCCAGTTCTGGTTCCAATCCTGGTTCAAGTAGTTTCAGTCCTGGTTCCAGTCCTTGTTCCAATCCTACTTCCAGTCCTAGTTCCTGTCCTGGTTCCAGTCCTGGTTTCAGTCCTGGTTCAAGTAGTTTCAGTCCTGGTTTCAGTCCTGGTTTCAGTCCTGGGTCTAATCCTAGTTCCAGTCATGGTTCCAGTCCTAGTTCCACTTCTGGTTCCAGTCCTGGTTCCAGTCCTAGTTTCAGTCCTGGTTCCAGTCCTAGTTTCAGTCCTGGTTCCAGTCATGGTTCAAGTCTTGGTTCCAGTCCTGGTTTAAGTCCTGGTTCCAATCCTAGTTCCAGTCCTGGTTCCAGTCCTGGTTCCAGTTCTGGTTCCAATCCTGGTTCAAGTAGTTTCAGTCCTGGTTCCATTCATGGTTCCAATCCTAGTTCCAGTCCTGCTTCCAGTCCTGGTTCCAGTCCTAGATCCACTTCTGGTTCCAGTCCTGGTCCTAGATCAACTTCTGGTTCCAGTCCTGGTTCCAGTCTTAGTTCCAGTCCTAGTTCCAGTTCTGGTTCTGGTTCCAGTCCTGCTTCCAGTCCTGGTTCCAGTCCTAGATCCACTTCTGGTTTCAGTCCTGGTCCTAGATCAACTTCTGGTTCCAGTCCTGGTTCCAGTCCTGGTTCCAGTCTTAGTTCCAGTCCTAGTTCCAGTTCTGGTTCTGGTTCCAGTCCTGGTTCCAGTCCTAGTTCCAGTTCTGGTTCTGGTTCCAGTCCTGGTTCAAGTCCTGGTTCCTCCCATGTACAGGGTTAGAAGAGCTCCTCTGTCTCGTAGGAAGTGAAGTCCAGTCGGTTTCAAGGGTTTCAGCTCGCTGTGCCCGGGCCTTGATGCGCCCTCCCATTTCCAGGAGACATGGTTTACGTTTTGGTTTTTCCACTAAGACCGGTCCAGGGAGGATCATCACTCGATGAGTCGTCTTTGTTGGTCGTGCTATCTGTGCTCCTTAGACCTGTGGTAGCCTTCTCTTCTCCATTGTTTCGGATCAATGGCGAGGTTGAGGCATCTTGCTGGTAGGTGTCCAGACTCTGAGACTCTGTAAACCAGGTTACAGCTGTGTGTCGGCCACAAACCCGGATCCTGAAGATGTATGAACTAAAATTCTTGCTGTTTCTGTTAAAAACACTTTTGATCTGTAAGTGTTCAGAAGCTATCGCAGGTAAAGTCAAATGAAAAAAAGGGAGAAAATCAGCATAAAAACAAAAAAGAAGCAACTCAAGCAGAGAGCACATAGAGGAGGCGTCCACACTGTGAAGCAGGAAGTAGTCTTACTCAGACATCGCAGTCCCCTAGTGGTGAAATGTGTTTATAAGTGGCATTTCACACTTTTGTCCACAACTCTATTAATCCTGCACTGTTTCGATCCAGATTACATTGGATCTAGAAATCTAGAGGTACCTCTAGATTTCTAGAGGTACATCTAGGCTAATTTTATGTGAGTCGGTCTGTAAAAGTAATTGAAGTAGATTTGTAGTAGAACTTAGTTGTTGTCTGTATTTTGCCTTTGTAAATACACTATATGCAGTAAACTTACACTTTCTGCTGTTTCCTCTCCACAGACTTGCTGCAGATGTAAAGCCAGGAGAAGGTGCACCAAGAAGTTCACAATACAGAAGTTCCCCAAGATCTTAGTGCTTCGTATCCTTTCCTCCAGATTTTAGCATGAGATGAAGATGCATTCTGTCAGACTTCAGCAGTGATGCTGTAGCAGGCAATGTGATGTTGTTTCAAGTCATAGTTGCTTTGACAGCGTAAATGATTTGTGAGTAAGGCTTACGACAGCTCTGACATACAGTCAGGAGGCTGTCCAGCAGAGGTTGACAAACTGTGATGTGCACTGAGAATCAAGAATGTTTGTAACTGTAATTAATTCCCTAAAGAAAGCAGTTTCATTTGAAGGTGTTATTTGAAGGATTGGGGCCATGACATGTACATGTAGCAGGTGATCCTTGACTGTCCTCCCTATCCAGATCTGAAGCGCTTCTCCGAGGCAAGAAGAAGTAGCAAACTGTCCACGTTTGTCAACTTTCCCATGAAGGATCTGGAACTGCGGGAGTTTGCCTCTGAAAACAGTAAATATAATCCTACAATAATCCTGTAATTTAAAAACTAAAGAATGTACCTAATAGTAGTATTTCATTAGGATTACAGCTTATTCAAACTAGTGCATAGTAAAGGCAAATAAAAGAAAAAACCTTTTAACTTTCAAAAAGTAGTCCCTATGTCTGTTTCAGTCAAGCAGTCAGGTCCTGACCTGACTGTCATCTCCTGTAGACCTCCCTGACCTGACCACAGTCGTCAGTAAAACCACCTAAACCACCCACCTGTCTGTTAGACCACATCCCAACTCGACTACTGAAAAATGTTTTCTCTCCAATTGGTACGATAATATTAGATCAGATGAACCTATCCCTATATAGATATCAGCCGAAGGTTTTTGACCTCACAGTTGGTAAACCGTATCTCAAAAACCCATCTTTTGGCCCAGACATTTTAATGAATTATATCCAACCTCCCATTTATATCTAAAATTCTGGAAAAAGTAGTTACAAGCCAGTTAGGTGACCACCTGTATAGAAATTATTTATTTTAGTTCACAAACTGGTCAGCTGGTTGGAGTCACTAACAACTTTATACCTTCAGATACTGCATTAGTGTCCATACTGGTTCTGCTGGACCTCAGATAATGGATTAGTGTCCATACTGGTTCTGTTGGACCTCAGATAATGGATTAGTGTCCATACTGGTTCTGCTGGACCTCAGATATTGGATTAGTGTCCATACTGGTTCTGCTGGACCTCAGATAATGGATTAGTGTCCATACTGGTTCTGTTGGACCTCAGCGCTGCTTTTGATACCATAGATCACAACATTTTACTGCAGAGACTAGAGTATGTCGTTGGGATTAAAGGGACAGCTCTAGATTGGTTTAAATCAGATCTGTCTGATAGATTCCAGGTTGTTCATGTTCATGAGGTTTCTTCAGTACAGACAAGTGTCTGCTATGGTGTCCCGCAGGGTTCAGTGCTAGAGTCAATCTTTTTCAGTTTATACATGCAGCCCTTTGTGAAGATTTATCCAGAACCACAGTGTCAATTTTCATTCTTATGCTGATGATACGCAGCTGTATTTATGGATGAAGCCAGGTGTAACAGAACAGTTAGGCAAACTTCAGGCATAGCTCAAGGATATTTGGAGCTGGATGTCTACAAACCTTTTGCTTTTAAACTGTCATAAAATTGAGGTTATTGTTTTTAATCTCAAGCCCCTGAGGAGCGGATTAGACATTTTTATTGTGGTGGCCTCTAATATGATTGTGAGAAAACTTAGCGTTGTTTTCAATCAAGATTTGATGTTTGAACAGCAAATTTATCAGGTTTGTAAGACTGACTTTATTCATCTCTAATATCAAAAAGATTAGGAGCATTTATCATTAGCAGGATGTCCAAATAATTATCTGAATGTCCTCCAGCTGATCAAAAATGCAGCAGCGTGAATGCTGACAGGAATCAACAAGAGAGTTTAGGTCTCTTCTGTGGCCTCCCTCCATTGGCTCCCATTTAATTTAGAATTGAATTCTGTTATTTGCGTATAAAGTCCTTAACAGCCAAGCCCTGCAAAAAAAAAGACCTGATAGAACCTTACGTTCCTAACAGAGTTCTCTGTTCTCAGAGTGCAGGTTTACTCGTAGTTCCTAGAAGATCCAAATGTAGATTTGGAGGACGGGTCTTCTGTTATCAGGAACCATCACTCTGGAACCAACTTCCAGTTTGGGTGAAGGAGGCTGATACCACCTCCACCTTTAAAACCAAACTTCAAACATTTGTGTTCAGTAAAACATCTAGTTGGTGTAAAGTTTAGTGTGTCAGGACCAGTAATCACAGCTGCAGCTGCAGGACCAGACTGGAGCAGCTGGTCTTCAACACAGCTTCATCTGGATCTGCTGCTGTAGACCTGCTGCAGGGGGACCCCAACATGATCCTCTGACTGGACATGCCTCAACATGCCTCAGCTTTCTCCTCTCCTCTTCTTTCCTCTTCTATACCTGGTCTTCAGCAGGAGGGTCCCCCCTTATGATCCAGGTCCTGATCCAGGTTTCTTCCCTCCTAAAGGGGAGTTTTTCTTGCCACTGTTTGGTTTAAGGGTTTTTATGCTGCTACAGGAGTTTTTTTACTTGCCATTGTTATATTAATAATTGCTTGGGGGTCATATTCTGGGGTTCAGGAAAGAACACAGAGAGAATTTGTATTGTAATAGACATTGTATAAATAAAATAGAAAACCCTAACCCTGACTTTTGACTAAGTTCTGTTTTATGTGTGTTAACAGCCAATGCCATTTACAGCCTGTATGCAGTGTCCAACCACTCAGGCACTACCATGGGCGGTCACTACACAGCCTATTGTCGCAATCCTAACTCGGGGGAATGGTACACATTTAATGACTCCAGGTGGGTTAAAAATGGACAGTCAGACGCTGGAGGTCACCAGTGTAGTCTTCATCGTGGTCACACGTCCAACAAAGGCATGAATAACTGTCAAAACGTAAACAACATTCTACTGACGTAGCTGGCAAAATATGAATTTTATATTTTCTCCTGACACTATATTGCTCACTACATTTGATTATATTAATGAACATTTATGTTTGTATATTTTCATGTCCTTTTGCAGCCTTAGTTTCATATAAGGGATAATTGTTTCCAGTGACCTTTTCCCCAGGTGATTAGTCTGCTGAACCGGACAGAACAGAGCTGTCCGGTTCTATCGGTTTGTTCACTTTCTTTGAGTCGCTGGCTCTGATGCTGCTGCCCCAACTGTTGACTGCAGCTAAAACTGCAAACTAAAACTAAAACCACAGACATATAGATGGTAACCACAACTGACTTCAAGCATTAAAAGATCCAAGCTTTTCAAGGAGCTGGTTGGGTGCTCTGTACCTTCCTGTAGACAACCTCACATTAAGGCCATATTTACTGTATAGCAGCTTTAATTCCACATCCTCTGTCTTGTCAGAGTAACGCCAATGTCCTCCAGCCAAGTGCGCAGCAGCGATGCCTACGTCTTGTTCTACGAGCTGGTTTCCTCCTCACGGATGTGAAGCCTTCTGACTGATACTGCTTCACGCTGAGTCACTACGCTGACCGACAACCAATGATTGGACTGCTGGAGGCTGTCGCTTGAGCCTGGCCTGCTTGGGACTTCAGCTTTGACGTGTCACCCACAAGCAGATCTGCGGCAGCTGTAGGAAACACTATGGATGTCAGTTACCTGTGTGTGCCCGTGTGTGTGTGTGTGTGTGTGTGTGTGTGTGTGTGTGTGTGTGTGTGTGTGTGTGTGTGTGTGTGTGTGTGAGGCAGACACAGGGCTACAAATCCCCATCAACCAATCCATAAAGTGGATTCATCTGTACCTCAGAAGTCCTTCTCTATGCACTGCTGGCCTAACTCCCATCCCGTTTATGCCTTTACCCACACCCTTATGATATTTGTTTTGCCTGAAAACATAAATGTGGTAGTGTTACTTTTTTCTACCTTGCATTTATGTTACCTTTTGTTCACTTGTGGCACAGGTTTATTAGTTAATACCATGACCATTATTGCTACTATGGAATGTGGTTTAACAGCGTGATTTCAATAGGACTGGTCATGGTTTCTAGACGTTTGTGGCCCGCCAGCCTGCCTGGTTTTCAAGGTTTTGCACTGCACTACTCCAAAGTCTCTGTTTTTCAACATTTTCTTCACTCTTTCTGTCTTTATCGGAGGTCAGGAGGACAGTGGCACTGTGAACTTTAAGAGTTTCATGCTCAAACTTGAGTTTTATTTCATTTGTTTCTCCCATGTGTAGCTGTTACTGATGCTGTGTAAGTACTGTGAAGACGTGACTGGGCTGAGGATACATAACAGAAACAATCCTTATTGTCAGTAGGGGTCTTTTCTTCTTCTCTTGATTCATGCCATTGAATAACATAGAAACATATTTTGGAAAAAAAACACTATATTGCTCTATTTTTATATTGTTATGCAATATAAAGAATGTATGGTTCATTGGTGCTGAAAATGACCCATAACTGTTTTCAGTTGTATTTACCAGGTTGCAACAGAGAAAAAGTTATTTATGCTTATGCACTTTTTAACACACACACACACATACATACACATGTTATGTGTATACATACAGTGTGTGTGTGTGTGTGTGTGTGTGTGTGTGTGTGTGTGTGTGTGTTTGTGTGTGTGTGTGTATATATATATATGCCTATGTAAAATGAATAAAAGCTTTAAAAAAGTCAACAGTACAAGGGGATTTTTTTTGTACGCTTGTTCTCTGTTCCTCTGTGGGCAGAGGAGATAAAAGCCAGCTACGGTTCGCAGGCCTGGACCTTCACCCTCCCAGTCGATTCAGTCACCAAAAGCCCCTATAGCTGCTGTTAATTAACGTTCCATCATAATACAAATTCCCAACGTGTAATAGATACTTCCACAAACGAAAAATAAAATAGGATAATCAAAATTTGTTCCATTAACAGGAATTGTGTTTTTCCTAAAATGTTATTAATTTCTTTGAATTGTTTCTTATACAGAACAGCAAGGGCTACTTTTATTGCTCTACACTTTTGCATCTTTTTGGACATGAAATAAATCAATAAATGTCTCATTGAAAAATGAGATAGATTCATATTTGAATACTTCACTCACCCTGCTCAGTCGTATGCATATGCTTTGGGCTCCTGATTGGTTGGGTGTTATTCCTCCTGTTGGCCAACCCACTTGTCAGGAATGTGAACTTTGGATCTCACAGTGTAATCACAAGAGAGAAAGAGACTTGCTGCAGTAGAAGTAACTCGCATATCAACTGTGGATTCATTTCCTGCTACCACTGATAGACAGAGGAGACGGCTTGTCTATCAGGTTTCATCTTCCTTTTACACAGTTCTCACTTTTTTACAACTTTATTTTTTTGAAGCCACTTATCATTATTGTCTGTATTTTGTTGTTAACTTTCATCACATGATCACACTTACCAAGCTCTTACAGCTGCAACATTATGACCACATATCAATAAATCATCAACGTTATTGTAGTTGTAAAATTATAAATATATCATTTTATACCACCATTAACAAATAGTATAAATGATACTAGCATATGATGCCATAAAAGTGATGTAAGCTGTTATTGGTCTGCTATTTGTGGCCAGCTTACAGTTTTTAAAGTCAACAAACTGCCATCAACAAACCAAAGTCTGTCGATGGCATTATGGGATGCAGATGCTGGGTGAAGTTGCACAAAACTTAAAACTGAAAGTGTTACACTGTGACAAACCTGGAACACAGGTAGAACCCAAACCAAAAAATAAAGGAGTTCGTACCTGTACTTATTGTTTCAGTCTTAACCCCTGAGGAGGCCGTGGACCACTTCACTGGGTGCTGAGCACCCTAAAGGAGGCAAAAGGACTGAGAAAAACCATTGTAGATACACCTTCCATTTCAGAAACGCATGCTGTAAGCAAAAATACATAAATAAATATGGGGAACCTCTGATTAAAATGGGAAAAAGGAGATTTGTGCCTCTTTCTTCAAAAGTTGTCGACCAGTGCTTATCTTTGGTTGAAAAGATGAAAGAAGCAGCATTTATAAGAAAGCCACATTGAGCTAATAGAAGTTACAATTAATATTGTTTCTTTCCAATGATCTTCCTTGCTTGGGATTTTTAAAAAGGAATATTTTAAAATGATTGTTTTGATTCTTATTTCTGTTTTTTTTTGTAAAAGTTGCCACATGCCCACCAGTTACAACAGCAGGAAACTTGCTGTTATCCAGTGACTCAGTCAGCATGGCTGCACTTACAGCCATTTGTGCTGTCCTTCCCTTTCTAGGCCACTTACATTACCCCAATTTATTATTAGCTGGATGGCCAAGTAATTCTCTGAAGATCCTCCAGCTGATCCAAAACGCAGCAATGCGAATGCTGACAGGAATCCACGGGAGAGACCACGTCTGTCCTGTGTTCGCTTCCATCCATCGGCTCCCCATAAAACTTAGAATCCAATTCAACATTTTATTACTTGCATATAAGGTCCAAAATGTCGTAGCGCCGCGATATTTGCAAGACCTGATAGTACCGTATCTCAGTACACCTGTAGTATTCAGTCGCACCTCTCAAAGCAACATGGAGTCGATCCAGAACATTCCAAAGATGCTCCGTGGGTGACATGTCCAGCAAATATACAGGCCAGTCCATAACTGGAATGCTCTCAGCTTCAAGGACCTGCATACAGATCCTGACAACACGAGGTAGGGCGTTGCCATGTTGGAAGGTGACGTCACGCTGACAGTTGGGGTGAGAATCTCTCCGACGTCTTTCCCCATTCCAGTTTCCCTTGATGAAGTGCACACGTGTTCTATGACTGTACGCGATGCCTGCCCAAACCGTCACGCCACCACCACCAACGCTCGGGTGGACATCCCTGCAGCCAGCATGCCTATGGCACGATCCCGCATGACTTCAGACATCTTTGGCATGGTGACTTTCTGTCCCCAGTCTAAGGGGCGCCCGGTGCGGCTCATCCTGTTTGAGCACTGTCTGGATATGCCACACCCATTAAGCAAGTTCACTGCATCACTGAGAAAACGCTCCTTGGTAGATACAGATCTCCGGACCCCACGTGACCGGTTTTGTTTACGGCGCCACTTTGGCAGGAAAGAGAACCGCTCTGCAAGTCAAAAGTCACGCGCTATCATGAACTTCAGAGCGTCCGAGTTTTCTGTGCATTTAAACCCAAATGATAAAGAAAACTATGTAAGAGTCAACATTACTGACCCTTACAACGCTCCGGGAGTACTTTTCAAAAGCATCGAAACTGCCAGACCTCCAATATCCCGACATCTACAACTACCTGATCAACTTTCCTTCCTTCTGCTACAGGGATTCCCTTAAAAATTACAAAAACCTGGAGGGGCGTAAATGGACGCTATAGATTTGTGAATAACATTCAACTTTGGAATTTCAGCAAATGATTATTGTAATTATTGTACAATTACTGGAAGGGTAATTCAGCACCTTTGTTAATTACATGAATGAAATGCCACTGCACTTCATTCATGTAATTAACAAAAGTGCTGAATAAAGGCACAACACAGTCAGTGTAGGCTGATGTAATCGGCATGGTTTTTCCCTGGATAGACTATATTGAGTGGATGAAAATTTTAGGCACCACCACACGCCTTGGTTTCATGTCTATGATAAATAATTATCATGCAGGTGCGTAGCTGGATTTGTAGCTCCCTTTTTTAAGAAAAGGGACTGGGGGGCTCCAGTCACAGTCCTCAGCCTTCCTGTCAAGGTCTGTGTATGGGGTTCTGGAGAAGAAAGTCCAACTGATGAGGGTTCTACACTGGCCAGGAAAACCTGGAGCAGCTCCATAACCTGGCTAGGATCCTGGTGGGATCATGGGAGTGTGCCGAACCAGTTCACGTGAGTTTTGTGGACTTGTTGAAGAAATTCAAACAGTGGGGGATGAGAATCAGCAACGGGTGAAATGCCATCTCCGGGTAGGGGGTAAGGTGCTGTCTCAAGCAGAGGAGTCAAGTATCTCAGGGTCTTGTTCACAAGTGAGGGAAGACTGGAGTGAGAGACAGACAGGTGGATGGAGCAGCGTCTGTGATGATGCAGGCTCTGTACCGATCTGCATCGAGTTGTCCTTTAGATTGAAATGAATCCTATCTCTAAAGTTCAAAATACTGTATTAATCCCAAAAAAAGGGAAATTCATGGTTGCAGTAGTTGCTGACTGCTTGCACCTGTGTCTTGTCAGCCTCGTGAGTATATATTGTCTCGTCTTTCCCTTCCTCCCTGCTGGTTCATCTGTTTTTCCATCCCGTCTGTTTGAGTAGATGCGCTGACAAACATCTTTTCTGGGTTTTCTGTTTTCTGCTGGAGGCCTTTTTTCATGTTGTTCATTTTGGATTCGTGTTGTTTCAGCTGTTTTTGGGTTGTTTCTAACTCCTGCCGCCTCGAGATCTCCTGCATTTGGGTCTTCTCAACACCTTAACCTGAACAGCAGGGATTTTTTTAAAAATCGGACGCCATCACACAATGGCGTTAGGCGTCACTTTGACCAGAATGTAAGGCCAGGAATCAAACAAGTAAGCTTCTGCTTTATTTTGACAAACAGCTGGCCCATACACCAGTAAATGGGAATTCTGCTGCTACTAACACTTTTTTCAAAAGTCAATACATTTACTTCTAATGACATTATTTTCTTTCACTTTGACATCATTTAGCTTCTTACCTGTCATCTGCAACACTGGCAATGTGCAGACCATCAGGGCTGAAGCTCACAGAGCGAACCCAGCGGTCGTTTGCCCCTCCGGCAAAAATGGGTGAAGGAGGAGGGAAGAGATGGCTGCAGAGAGATGACGCAGTTTAGCAACAGCAATCGTAGTAGGTTCCCACAAAAATCAACATGTGTTTTTTGTACATTTCTGGAAACATAAGGTTTTACATCGACAGCCGTATTAAGTTTGCTAAGAACGACCGCTGCAGCTGTGCAGCTGGATTTAGCGAGTGCTTCTCTTGCTTCTATCTTTTGTTGATCTGCTGTTGTAGTTGCGTGTTTCATGGCATAAATCCATTTATCTTACCTCTACAGATCTTTACGAATCTGATGAAAAGTCCTTTATGTTGCTCTTACAGAGATAC
Organism: Xenentodon cancila; assembly: GCA_014839995.1. Classification (NCBI taxonomy): domain Eukaryota; kingdom Metazoa; phylum Chordata; class Actinopteri; order Beloniformes; family Belonidae; genus Xenentodon; species Xenentodon cancila. Next base: position 2,176,919 of record CM026201.1, read on the forward strand.
AGCTACCTGTAAATGACCACAAGGTCAGCCACAAGAACAGATTTTCACCTTATAGTTTAAATGTAAAGCAGTGAGGTAAAACGGTACAATATTATGTCAAAAGGTCTTTATTGAAAATAGAAACATCAGAATACATTACAAGAAGGTTGCAGGATTTAATACATTCATATACATTTGATATATTTATTGGTTTATACTGCTTATATGAAGGGGAGATGCTGTTTTTTCCAAAAACAATGGTATCAGAACACACGAATGCAAACCCCACATCTCCCTACTGCGAGACCAACCCAATACCTACAAAAACCACTCAACAAGAAGAAGCGATGGCACTGGCAGTGAGAAACACGTGACCGGGAATGACTGACCTCTGCTCGGACCCCGTATCTAAGGAACATAGCGAGCTCACATTCTCTTCATTTCTCAATATGTTGACAAAAAGAAAAGGACAAGAACCGATATTCTACATATGCTGCTTTTCAAAGGTGTCACTCTCTTGCATATAAAGGCTTATAAAGAAATATCAAGAATAGAGTCATTCTGGCAGTAAAATCTGTGGCTTTAGATTACTTTAAGGTTTGCAGGAAGTACTCTGGAATATTTACATTCAGGGTGCAGTTCCCCTGCTGATGTTTGAACCTGAGGTGTACAGTAAAACAGCAATAAAACATAACAGATATTTTTCACATTCAGAAAGGAGACACAAAAATGATACAAGTAAACAAATATTCGATTGACAAATGACATTTGTGTGGAAACTGGAGCAAAAGGAACGTGAAAGTTACGCCTATGGAAATATTTGTACAAGCATACTGCACATACTGTAAACTCACACACAAGGAAATTCAAGCGCAACACTGTTATTTGTGAAGCGACGCTCAGCCAGGAGCCTCAGGAGACCTGTGGTTCTCCAAAACTGGGCCCAATAAGTCTGATGTAACACTATTTGTAAGCAAAAATTAGGTGCCAAAAAGTGTTTATTATACTAGAAAAATGAGCTAAACCCATTCTATCATGGTTGATAGAACTGCACTGGTAAACAGGTAAAAAACACTCCTAACCCCCTTTTAAATGGTTTGGATTTCAGTGACATGTCTTAATGGTGTAAACAGTCCCAGAGAAAGCTTCAAAAAAGGCATCACTACTTGATTTCATTCTTCTTATCCAGCTGCGTAGTTTCCGTTAAGTTCCCGTCTCCTGCAACAGTTGTCACTGTACGCCACTATACCACACCCGCAATGATGAGGGCAACTGGCGGAGCTACAGAACGTAATGACTGGAAAAAGAAAGTGACTGCGCACAGACCTAAAGCATAAATGTCAGTGTCGTAAAGCAGGTAACCAGCATGTCTTTAGGGGATCACTAACTGAAGCTTCTCTGTGCTGCTTTGCACCATTAAAATGTCAGTGGAACGACCATCCACCTTCCGGGTTGAGGCCCATGTGGAAGAAAGTTTGGCTGCAGTTCCCCGACTGACCCATAGAGGCTGGCTGCAACAGCGAGTCCATCTAAATGCATTTCCAAAATGATTGATTGACAGTCAGCTTAGCCACTATTACTTCCTCATCCGTAACGGCCATGCCAACATGCGCAGTGAAGCAACCAGCAGCCTCGGCAGTGTGGGGAGTCACCGCCGTGTTTAACGTCTACCGCCGGTCTGGAGATGTTTCAGCAGGGATCCGCTGAGAGAGCTGGTAGCCAAAGCCAACTTTGATTGACATACAATGGGTGTGTTCCTGCTGGTTTCCCGAGCAAAGAAAGTGACTCTGGTTTATGCGCTTCATAAACCAGTGGGTCACATGACCTAATGTGCCCTGCATTGTTTTCACAGTGTATGATGGTAATGTCCTCCATACACATGGATCTTCAACTGAAACCTGAATATTAAAAACAAAACCCATATCTCCACATTGTAGATCCCTGATTCCAATAGAAAGGAAAACCTGAAATTAAAGCAACCTCCTTATTAACTTGTGCAACTGTTTGAAGTCGGAGGAAAAGATGACTGTTTACGAAAGCTGCAGGACAGAAGGTCAGTTGATGGAAAGAACAAACAAAAGACGGGAAGAAATCAGGGGGGTCCCGAAAGAACTTGACCTTACAGGTTTGGATGGTGCACTGGCCCAAGCGCAGTGAGTTAAAAAAAGCACTTTAAAAAATAATTATATATATATATATATATATATATATATATATATATATATATATATATATATATATATATATATATATATATATATATATATATATATATACACACACAAACCACAAAATAATAAGATGGAGGATTGAGATCAGGGCGTGGATGAAGAGATGTAGGTAAATTAACTTTTCCACGTCCAGATGCTTTTAGTTTGTTCAAAGTTCCATCTAAAATAACTTTTTTGTCCTAGATATTTAGAAAATAACGTTTGGAAAACACATTTTGTTTGGCGAACGCTGCAGCAGGTGTAGTTGGGTTAGCTGGTGTAGACAGATTCAGACAACTCTGTAGGTCAGGTAGTCTCTGAGTGGGGTCGGGATGGCCAAAGCCTCCACCTGCTGGGTGGTGGTGACCCGACGCAGAGCCATCCGACACATGTGTTGCAGACTTGCGATGCTTCGAGGACACTCCCAGAAGTGCACACTACCGTCACGTGACCTGCGAGTTAAGAGAAAAAAAAAAAGAGGCTTATGAAAGGAAACTTCAAACACTTTACAATAAGCTCTGCACATATCGTCGTGTTTTACCCGGCAGCGAGGAAACGTCCCTCAGAAGAAAAGGTACAGCACAAGCCACTGGAAAGCGGGGCAACTGCTTGGGGAGCCCTTTCCTCTATACTCCAGAAACGAACCAGCCTGAGGAGAGAGGAGGCGGAAAAAACTGCAGCCGGAGTACAAACAACTATGGAACTAGACTGCCTTGGAGTATCGCGTTTTACAAGTAAATTTATTCAATCTTAAGACAATTGCCCAGAGGCAGAACGGTGGTTTAGTGGTTAGCACTGTTGCCTCACAGCAAGAAGGTTCCTGGTTCGATTCCCGGCCCGGTGGGTCTTTCTGTGTGGAGTTTGCATGCTCTCCCCGTGCTTGTGTGGGTTGCCTTTCGCCTACTATGCGTCGGGATAGGCTCCGACAGACCCCCGTGACCCGGAAACGGATACAGCGGGTATAGATAATGGACAATAGCCCAGTCTGCGTTTCACCAATTACACTGCACACATACTCATAGTGATTTGTTAGTGTTTTCATTAAAGTTGTGACAGACAACAAACATGTCAGATGCTGAAACTGAGAATTCAATGGCAGCAGCAAAGCTCAACAAAATTGGAACATGGATAACAAAAAGGCCGAAAAAGACTTCAGGGCTCTTCACAAACCCTCCGACACGTCGTTCCTAGAGGACGGCGAGTCTATGAACTGTGACTTGTGTATTACTGGAGCTGAAGTCGCCATGGTACCTAAAAAGCTCCACGGTGGCAGCGCTGTCCTTACTTCATCAAGGCTCCTTGGTTGACATGCCTCTGCAACTTTGTGTTACATCGGTGCAGTCCCTCTGGATTGGCAGACTGGGATAGTGGTTCCCTTTTTTAAGAAAAGGGACTGGGGGGCTCCAGTCCCTCCAGTCCCTGGGATCACAGTCCTCAGCCTTCCTGTCAAGGTCTGTGTATGGGGTTCTGGAGAAGAAAGTCCAACTGATGAGGGTTCTACACTGGCCAGGAAAACCTGGAGCAGCTCCATAACCTGGCTAGGATCCTGGTGGGATCATGGGAGTGTGCCAAACCAGTTCACGTGAGTTTTGTGGACTTGTTGAAGAAATTCAAACAGTGGGGGATGAGAATCAGCAACGGGTGAAATGCCATCTCCGGGTAGGGGGTAAGGTGCTGTCTCAAGCAGAGGAGTCAAGTATCTCAGGGTCTTGTTCACAAGTGAGGGAAGACTGGAGTGAGAGACAGACAGGTGGATGGAGCAGCGTCTGTGATGATGCAGGCTCTGTACCGATCTGCATCGAGTTGTCCTTTAGATTGAAATGAATCCTATCTCTAAAGTTCAAAATACTGTATTAATCCCAAAAAAAGGGAAATTCATGGTTGCAGTAGTTGCTGACTGCTTGCACCTGTGTCTTGTCAGCCTCGTGAGTATATATTGTCTCGTCTTTCCCTTCCTCCCTGCTGGTTCATCTGTTTTTCCATCCCGTCTGTTTGAGTAGATGCGCTGACAAACATCTTTTCTGGGTTTTCTGTTTTCTGCTGGAGGCCTTTTTTCATGTTGTTCATTTTGGATTCGTGTTGTTTCAGCTGTTTTTGGGTTGTTTCTAACTCCTGCCGCCTCGAGATCTCCTGCATTTGGGTCTTCTCAACACCTTAACCTGAACAGCAGGGATTTTTTTAAAAATCGGACGCCATCACACAATGGCGTTAGGCGTCACTTTGACCAGAATGTAAGGCCAGGAATCAAACAAGTAAGCTTCTGCTTTATTTTGACAAACAGCTGGCCCATACACCAGTAAATGGGAATTCTGCTGCTACTAACACTTTTTTCAAAAGTCAATACATTTACTTCTAATGACATTATTTTCTTTCACTTTGACATCATGTAGCTTCTTACCTGTCATCTGCAACACTGGCAATGTGCAGACCATCAGGGCTGAAGCTCACAGAGCGAACCCAGCGGTCGTTTGCCCCTCCGGCAAAAATGGGTGAAGGAGGAGGGAAGAGATGGCTGCAGAGAGATGACACAGTTTAGCAACAGCAATCGTAGTAGGTTCCCACAAAAATCAACATGTGTTTTTTGTACATTTCTGGAAACATAAGGTTTTACATCGACAGCAGTATTAAGTTTGCTATGAACGAAGCTACATATGATGTTAAATCACCATTAAAAACAAAGACAAATTCATTTGACTTTTTAATATTTTCACCAACTGCAGTTTTCTTTGCAGAATCCCATTTTCTGGAAGGTCTGCCCTGCTGATACCTGTTGTGCCTGATTCGGTCTTTCTTTTTTCTAACTTTGATCCATTCTTTACATTCTTTTCACAAACAATGCAAACTCTGCTCAACAACCGTTTTCAGTTTTGCAGTAAGTTTGCCGTCTCAAATGATTTGGTTGTCATTACTTAAGTAGTAGATTTGCTTCACAGATTGTAAAAAATATTTTCTCTGCTGCTTTGCACCCAGAGTGGAAAAACCCTGCAGTAACAGTGTGACTGGAATGTGCGTACTCATGAGAACATGGCATCTCGGTATCCCGAGCCCCGGAGCTGATCCATTTACACACAGACAGACTTTTTTTATGGTTATGCAAATGACACATGATCTCAAAGAAAAAAAGCACGAACTGCCTAGCCACCTTACTTTATCCACATCCACAAATCCTTTTGCTTTTGCCTTTTCCCCCATCTGGCATCTCCTGCATCCTTCTACCAATTTAGTCACTCCCTATACATGTCCAAACCATATCAGCGTAGCCTGAGTTCATATCCAAGTTGCCTCGCCCTTGCTGCTCCTCTGATGTGCCGGCTCCTGATGCTCCTGATCCTAGTCATCCTTGTCACGCCCACAGAAAATCCTAACATCCTCAACTCTGCCACTTCCCGCTCTGCTTCCCTTTTAAATGGTGCCAAATTTGGAAGGAACGTGCATTTATGGGATGAGCAGCAGAGCCGAGTACGTGGGCTGCGCTCATGAAAAATTTGCCGTATCTTCTCGGCCAATGCTAATACCCCAATTCTTGCGGCGTGTCCATCAATGTTCCTGTCTTTAACACCATACGTACCATTCACCTCCTAATGTCCTCAGGTCCAACATAACCTTTGATGTCTCCACCATGACCACTCTCATATCCCTGTGAGTGCTCTCCAAAGCATTTCTTTTCTCTTCTAGCACACAGCCAACTTGTGCGGTATCATCACTCCTCCACTTTCCATTTCCGTGCTCTTGCCGTTTTTACCCATGCTGCCTTTCCACCTGCTTTCCTAGACACAGTGCATCTTCCGTCCTTCTCTGCATCATATCAGCTCTCTCTTTAATCTTCCCTGCCGCCGGCATTTGAAGTTCCTAGTTTCACCCCTACGCTGCTGGTTTTCCTAATCTCTTCGCAGCTCCAGACACACCTTCCCCTCTGCTGCTTTGTTTCCTTTGACCGACCAAAGTGCACTTTCAGCTGACTTCCTGTTGGTTTACAACGCCAGTGCTGGTCATTGTTAACCCAGGCCCTGATCAATCCCACTTTTATATACATGTGTTTATTTGGTAGAGGTTGCTGTGCTGGTTGTCTTGCACATTTTGATGTTAAAAACCCTGGGAAATATGGAAAGATTTGCTAGGTTTGTATGGAGTTACCATGAACTCAGAGGACCCACACAAAAACCTTTGACATTTTATTGCTTGTGCAAACATCCAACTTTTAAACTGAGAAACAGTTTGACACAAAAGTGCCTCAAATATAGTTTTGCTGTAAATCTACAGCAGATTTAACTTCAGAGCTGCTCACATCAAGTCTGGTCATGAGCCCCTGCAAAGCTATGCAGGGAATAAAGAAAAAAATATTTTTAGATCCTTATTTATCCCTGAAAGAAAAGCATGCCAAATGCTTTCCCAACAGCCTACTGATTATTGCAAATGAGTTAGTGAGTTGAGTTATTTACTTCATCTTGACATGACTGCTGTACTGCTTGTCTGGCTCTTTTTATCAGTGATGTGATAACATGGCGATGGGATTTTTTTTTATCTGATAAGTAGATGAGATGTTGCTGTTGTAAAGCACAACAAAAATGGAGAGAAATTAATACAAAGTGAAATAATGTCATCCCTTCATCAAGATTGGAAATATATACTAAACTGGTAAATAGTCTCTTGGCTTTTGAGATGTTGTTTGACCTTTCCTTTTTGCAAGTCATGTTTTACAAGATTTAATGACGTTTTGGGGATGGCATCCTTGACAATCAAGGGTTTTCTATCCACTGAACACACATGGATATAAATGACAGCTGGTGGGATGCATGATAGGTCAAATGGTGGGTCCGACAAATCCATGATACATTTTACTACCATTATGAAATTGTGCACGTGTTTTTATTTGTTAATATGCAAATGAAAAAGAAAGTGGAACTCTGCAAAAACTGGAACGAGTGGTTCAGGCTTTTTAAGGAAAAACAAATTTCCAAGAAAAATGCAACTGATTTCATGTGCCTACATGTTTATTTTACTTTTCAACAAATTTGCTTTTTGCTGCAAAACCAACTGCCCCTTCTGGGGACCCAAACAGATTAAAGTTCAAGTTGGTTCCCCTATATGTAGCCACAGTTTGGTCCCTGGCCAGCTTCCAGCTTCTGACTCATCCTGGTGGATGTTCATTGTTTGAATACCCTCAGCTGGACCCATGCTACCCTTCTTTCCTTACCTTGTTCAGACTGTCTAATTCATCTGTGCTCACTGCCTGGAGGACTGCATGTTGCTGCTGCTGACCACTTGACACCCGATGGGCCCGTGATGGGCACGTTTTTATTTAGGGCTATTGTTTGGGTTCATTTTGTTTCTTTAACATGTTTATCTGTTAATATTTACATTAAGATTTTTTTTCTTTTTGGTGTGTGACATTTGTCTTTTTTTCTGTTTAGGGTCTGGACCCATGTCAGTGGAGGGGTTGGTGACAGGGTTTCCTACTTCAGCTTCTTCCCTCCCCGTGTGCAGTGCTGATTGTGTGCACATCCTTTACTTTTACATGCTTAAGTTGTCCTTATCATTTGCTGTGTTTTGTGTGTAGCACGGGTCACAGTGAGTCCTGGGCTCCATGGACAATCTCACCACATGCACCTGTGGCCAGCCAGCTCTTTGTATTTTATGGTGCAACTGTGCAACACTAATATTTAACGCACATATTGCTGTCACTGAAAAATGGAACAAACAAATCCAATTCTTATCAAGATGTGCATTCTTAGCCACCAAAAACATCTTTCCAGGTAGTATTCTCTTACCCAAGTTCCAGGAGGATGGTGCCCTTGTGGTGGTCCCATACAATGACCCTGGTGTCGTAAGAGGCGGTAGCCAGCAGTGCCCCATCTGGTGAGAACTCACAAGACACCACATCGTTGTGGTGCCCCTCCAGCTTTCGTATTAATGTGTAGTTATCCATGTTCCATAGGAACACCTGTACGTTGAAGAGAGGGGGATTACAGTTTAAGAAATGACTAGCACATCCGTTCTCTGACATTTTGCTCTTAACTTTACTGTATGTACAAAAAACACTGAACATGTAATCAAGCTAAAAATCAGTAAAAAACTATGTTTAAGGCAGGCTACATGTCATTTAAAGACTTGGCGGCCTTAAACTATGGCAAACAAAGAAGAGGACACGCTACAAGAGCAGCAATGTCATGCCAGGATTTGTTTTTGAGCATTCATATCAAATATGTAATATAATCATTTTATCAATCGTGAATCCAAGATACGTTTTTAATTTACACATCACTCATTAAAAAAACAACAATGCAACGACCACTGTTAAAGTACTAGTATTTCATTTAAAAAAAGTACAAAACATAAATAAGAGAAAAAACAAACAGTAACTAAAAGCAACAATACTCCACTGGCTTCCCATTTCAGTTTTAGTTCACTGTGAACGCAACTGGCCCTCATTTCCTGCAAGAGCCTACAAAGAGACACACTAGAAGTGAAAAGAATATTTTATGGTCAAAGGCCAGATACCTGAGGCAAGGTACAAATGTGTGCATAGGCATGCATGTACACATTTATGTAGGCACACACACACACACACACACACACGCACACACACACACGCACAATATTGATCATCTGTGGGTTGAGAGAGAGTTTTAGCCATGACCTGAACTTTTGTCTAGTTTCTGTTTTTTTTACATAAAGCTTGTGCACCTCAATCAATCAAACTGAAAATATTCAAGCATTCAGGAATCAGTGTAGATCTGTAGATGAAATGCAGTACAATCCACTGCTGTGTAGGCATATTTTGCTGTCAAAAAGACATAATCCTATCCATAATAAAATTGGAAATGACTGCATAAGAAAAGTGGATGAAAATGAGGCACATAGCATTAGTGGAATCCATGTGTTCAGTGAAGGTAAAAGGAATGTTTTTCCATAAAATTCTATCTGTATGTATAACAACTGCAATTTAAAACCTGAAAAAATAAAACACTTGCAGTAGCTGTTAAATGATGAGTGGAGGAAGTGAGAGTTTTGCTGTTGCGCTGTTGGTACAACGGCGTTTTCTCACCTTTGGTACCCTAATTTACAGCGTGTCCTAGAAGTCCATTTAATGACTAAAAAAAAAAAAGCAACCAAAGTAGAGTAGTTGGGTGACAGAAAAAAAAGATAATATTATTTGGTGTTATCCTTTCTCAAGGATATTTTATTTAATTGTTTGTGACCCAATTGAAGTGTGTCTTATTAGTGCCTTGTGTGAATAACTGGTCCTTTGTTATCCATACGTGTGCTCGGCCTCCAGTGAGACGTGTGTTGAACTCATGATCACAGCTAGAGCTCCACTGCACAGCGCGACGACTGTGAAAGTGCCCGACCAGAAGGCTGTCTTCGTCTGCAGCGTGATATGAAATCGACCCTGGTGTATGCTGGCTAAGCATTTGCTTTACTCTCTGTATGTAGCTGCTTTGCTGCTGCAAGAATTCAAACCTCCACCGTGTAACACTGGGGTGAGCAGAGGGTACCATTGTCAGATGTAGGGTGGGGGTGTGAGAGTAGGTGTTTCTGTTGAAGGGGGATAAAGGCGATATTTGACAATGAGTTGAATGCCATTATGAAGCTAACAGGTAATAAATAGAGGAACTGCAACAGCAGAAGGAGACAGACACAGAGCAGCACCTACGTACAGAATGACCTTGTGGGTCAGGTGCCAGGCTGCCCCTAGCCAGGCCTTTGGGCATTGTGCACTGTGCGTCCAAGGTTTATACCGGCTGCTCAAAATGTCAGCGCGGCGCTCCTTTCAAAACCAAGCACACACTGAGCTCTGCCACCACCTGTGACAGGGAGAGCAAGACAAAAACTGTAGGGACACACAGAGCCTAAATAAAACAAGGAAAAAAAAAACAAAAAAAAACAAAAAACATTTCACCAAAGTGGCCCTAACACAAAAACGGATATTGTTCAAAGTTCTTGCATAATATGCAAGAATTTAATTGATTTTTAACTTTTTAACTCTTCACATGTCTGTTTTCACAATGCCCTCGTTGACTGACTGACTGACTGACAGACACACACACGCACACACGCACACACACACACACACACACACACACACACACACACACGCGCGCACCATCTTTCATGAAGTGGCTCTGTCCACTGTGAATACTTTCATTAGATGCACCACAATCACGCACTGACACACATCCCTTTGTCTACTCTACACATAAACGTCAGAACACTAAAATCCTTTTTTTTAAATCCAAATAGAAATGCTATGCATTCAGCTGACACTGAGCAGTTCGTTCTACGGTGGAAGTGGGAGGGCAGAAAGGTGGACACCTTTGCATTTTGATTGCTGATTGAGTGTAGGAGTCACAAGTATAAGATCCATACACAGAAACTCATGAGCAAACTTTTCACAAAAGAAAGAAATAAAACCAAGTATAACATAGTAAAAGAAACTTGAATACATACTGCTTTGCCTGTGCCAACTGAGCACAGGATGGTGGAGTCAGGTGAAAAGGCACTGCAGTACACCCAGTTCTGATGCCCTCGCAAAACCTTCACCATGTTACCTATCGATGAGAAGACGCAACAAGAAAAACATTGTTATACAAGTTATAGTCATTAACAGACTGAGTCTCTAATTATTTGTATTTTTTGTCATTTTTACTTTATAAAGTTTTAAACTGACGTAAGTTCTTCTGATAAATATAAAATATTGATTTTAACTTTTTAACTCTTCAGATGTCTGTGTGTTTTCACAAAGCATTTGTTGAATAGCAAATGTAAAATGACAGTTTTCTATATTCTCAGAGCCACTGGATTTTCTTATCAAGGAGTGCAAACCAATCTGGGCACTGCCTGGATCGACTACAAGAAAGCCTGCGATTTAATACTGCACTTGTGGATCCTGGAATGCTTCGGAACTGTACAACATCAACAGGACAGAGCCTTCATCTAGAGCTCCATGGGACTGTGAAAGACTACTCAGACTACTCTGGAGGTCAACTTAAAGTCAACTGCACGCGTTACCGTCAAGTCTGGCATATACCAAGGAGATGCTCCGTCCCCGCTGCTGTTCTGCACAAACAGTGGCTGTGGATACCACTTCCAAAGTGGAACAATGATCAGCCACCTCCTCTACATGGATGACATCAAGCTGAACGCCAAGAGAGAGCGAGACATCGACTCATTGATCCATGTCACGAGTACATACAGCAAAGATATCGGAACATCATTCAGGCTGGATAAATGCGCTTGGATGGTGTCCAAGAGGAGAAGATGATCATTATTGAGCGGCTTGACCTTCCAGAGGGCAATATATCAGATGCGCAGGACAGCTACCAATATCTGAGGACTCCACAAGCAAATGGCAACTATGAGGAGGCTGCAAGGAAGTTCTTTACAATCCCTGGAGGAGAACCATGAGACTGCACGAAGTGGAAAGAGGGAGACAAACATCAAAGCCACCATCAAAGATCCAGGAGAACATGAAGAAGATGGCCTGTAAAGATAAGCTGGTAAGAGAATGTCTTAGGCACCAGAAATCCAGTGCAGAAGAAGATGTCTGGTAATGATCCATGGGGGATGAGTGTTCTAGCCTCGGCATCAGGGGCTTTCATCTCTTCCTGTCTCCAGCCTACTATACTACTGGGCTACCTAATTACTGGTAGGACACGTGTTTCCTTCTGTCCTGAAGAAATACAGTCTAACACAGACATGAGTTGTAGACCAGCCATAAAATATAAATATAGATGGAATGGAAATGCAGAAATGCAAATAACTAAACAGCCTTCTAAAAGGCAGCTCATTTACCTACCGTCATCCTTGAGGTCCCATAAGCGAAGGGTCTTATCTCTTGATGCAGACACCAACATGAGACTGCCATCAGGAGCAAAGGTCACGTCTCGCACTACATCAGTGTGATCCATCAGATTCAGCAAAAGTTTTCCTGGGACAAACCACCAAATCAAACAGAGGACAAATGAAAAACGGGTGTCAGCCATTCTGAGACAGTGTTACAGTGACAATGTTGACGAACAGAAAGATACGACGCTCGTGTTCCTCCGCATGTGTCGGGAGCTGTAATGTTAACATTAGACTTTAAAATCGTCACTTTCCTCCGACTGAAAACATTTCCTCCAAGCTGTTATTGGGGAGAAAATGTCTTGTGGTGTAGAGGTTTGCCACCTTTCATGCACTGCTTTATAAAATGGATTTCTTAAATAGCACAGCTTTACTGATATTTACTGTATAATGCACCAAATGTTCTTTTAAGACAGAATAATAAGAGTAATTAGTTAAGAAATGAGAATAATACATTTTGATAAACTTCTTTGGCCAATTGACTGTAACTTCAGATTAAATCAAATTAAAAAAAAAAAACATCGGAACAATCCAAATCCCACTATTTGAGGGCATATCACCAATTATTTTAACATTAGGCAGTCTAAACAACATTATGCTGTGTTTAGCTGAGCTTTAGGCACTGGTAAAAGAAGTCAATTACTCTGCAAGGCAATTGCTTTTAACGGTAGTCTCTTAAAAGCAGTGACTGATCAGTGTAAAGGAAATAAAGAAAAATCCGTAATAATATGCCACTGTTCACCTTTGGGCACTGCCAGAGACCAAGAGAAGATGGCACTGCGCTGCACCACATTATAAAGAGTATGCCGCCATGGCAGAGTCTTTTGAGTGACAGGAGCATCGTTGATAAGAGCTGCGTGGTCCCTGATCAGATTGTGCCTGGACTGCTGTAGGTCTTTACCAGAGCAACTAAAATATTGGTTTTTAATCACTGCATCCTGAATGTTTTATTCTCCTGGGTACAAAAATTGCAAATTGTATAAAGATTATATTAAATATAATATTATGAATTTATTGGTTATCAACATCAGGATTTGAATGACCTGTAATCGTGGGTGTGTGTAGTATCTCTTGAAAATAGGAGCTATGACTCACCGGTGTAAACATCCCAGATCTTGATGCGACCATTGTTGAGGCCTGTTGCCAGCAATAGCTGGTCTTGGCCAAACTTGAAGCGGTGCCACTCAATGTTGACACAGCGGCTTTGTTTTTCTGGTACAGAGGACCCAAAGGCTAAGCCCCACACAGTGTCACCACAGTCTATGGTATGTTCATGGGGCTCGCCAAACATGGTGACTCCTTGACATCCATCACTGCTCTGACAACACATATGCCGGGGGCTTGATGCATTTGTAGCTTCTGCACCATGGTCAACTGAACTGAAGCAAAAGGAGAGCAGAGAAACAGGAGGAGGCCTGTGAGAGGACAATTTAAAAATGCAGATATTTAAGAACCAAACATCCTTTCAGTCCAAGTAACTTCACTAACTGAGACAAACTGTTAATGGCTACAATTTGCCCTTCAGGAAAGCACACAAATAGTCCCGTTCATCATCACAGGGACACTGTGGTGGTGGGGTGGTTTTATCTCAGTTGTCGGTGGAGCTGTGAGCAGCGATTCTGGTGATTGCAGCAGCTGAGTGGGTCAGCTGCTTTTTTTTTTTTTTATTATTTTGTGTAGAAACTGTAGAACAGGCCTTTTAACTCAACATTTAGTTGCTTAAAGCAACGCTGCAGATCATTGGCGGTTTCTGGAGGCGCCGACAGCTCAGTGGCCGTACCACAAACATGCTTAAGCCAGCCGGCTGACAGCTGTTTGTGTCGATTTGTTGACCAACTGCAGACTAGTTTAACCTGACAAAGAAACAAGGAAAAACACAGAAGAAAGAAACATGTCGACTGGCAAGGCGGAGCAATACTTTTATAACCACGCAACGATAACCGAGAGAGCCACAGCTGAACGGGTGTATTAGTAGCTTCTGCTTGTGCTTTAAGCAACTACGCCGCACTTCATTGTAACACAATCAGGTGGATTAAGGAAGCTGACGGTTATTGAACACTGAGGTTGTTACAAGTGATTTTGGTTTTCAAAGTTGCTAACTTCCATGTCTTCGAACAGAGATGTCAGACACTGACCTGAATGTGAAAATATTTATACATAGTCTGGACTATGGGTTTATCTTCTGTTTTAAACAAAACTACAGCTGCTGAGAGAGGCTGGCTTCTCTGAGGGACGTGGCTGCTTCTGCTGCGGCAGCGCGGCTGACAGGGTTCAGTACAAACCGTGGCCGTGCCGTTTACGAAACTGCGGCTGTGTTCGAGAAATACGGAACAAGTCTCTGATCCAATAAATCAACATACTGCTTTCAGGTTGCACTACCTTATAATAAAATCACTTAGATATGTATATATAACCCCCCCCCCCCCCCCCCCCCCCAAAAAAAAATCCAAACTAACTAAGGCTGCAACTCGAAGAAAGGATGCTCACATAATTGGACGTTTACTCGCACACTCTTTTTTTCAGCTGACTTTGGTGTATCTACACTTTACGCTTTGAGTAAAACAGTGACAGCTTATTGTTAACATTCATTTCAAGGATTACTTACAAACTGTTGAGACATTTTGTCCATGGAATAAGCCTGACAATGCGATGCCCCTGAGACCAAGCGAAGTAGGAACCATTGGGTGCAAAGGCTAACGTCCAAGCCTCGCGTCCTGATTTCTGGTCGAAGGGAGCTACAGGTACAAGGAGTTCACCAACGAACTTAGCCTGACCTGGGGAGGAAAGAAAGTGTTGATACTCCGGTTAAATTTAGTAAGAAATGTTGATGATTCACTGTGGAAACACTCAAGGGAACAGCTGAAAGAAGAAGACAGAGCTGGGAACCAGCTGGGATGTTGCAGCGCAGCAGGTACATCTCCCCTGCAAGTACCTGGCGATTCATTCTAATTCTAATACCTATAAGATAAAAAATAAAACATAATTTTGAAAAAAAAAAAAAAAAAAAGGAAAATCATATTTGATCCAAAAAATAATATCCCCAAGCTGATTTGCCAAGCTCAGTCTTATCACTGGTTTGGACTGGAAGTGTTGGTGCGTCTGAAAAGCATTTAAACAGCTAAGGACAGTATTGCGATAAAACCCAGAAATGCAGACTTTGGGAACCACGGGTCTCTACTCTCAACCAGACCAGAACAGTCTGGGACCCTGCCGGTAAACCAGAGGGAACTTCCCGTGGTCACTTCTTTGAATATTAGAAGTCGTGGTAACACGTGTGAACAAGTGGAGCATCTCCTTGGTGATTCCAGTTTAGACATCCAAGTATGTCAGAGACCCAGTTCAAACCAACATCTGCAGAAGCCTGGATATCAAGTATTTAGGAAGGACAGGGAAACCGGCAAAAAGGAGCATTGCTTCACATAAAAACTACTGTAATATGTGGACAACCTAAACTGCCAGGGCTGGCAAATTTGACTGTGTTAGCATAGAAAATAGTTTATTAAATGAAATGTTTATTTTAATGTGTTTATATCGACATCCATACGCCAAGATATAATTTTATGACCAGCTAAAGACCACATGGAACTCATTAAGCCTAAACAAAGATACCATAACTTTATTTAACTGAATTTTATTTATATAGCGTCTATTACAATGCAAGTTCTCTCTAGGATCTTTCCAGAGATCAAGAGCCGTGTTAAATGGCAGGTAGGACAAGCATAACAGGTGGGTGAGAATGGCTGCCTGACTGATTTCCTCCACAGAGGCTCAAATCAGTCGGTCCAGGGGATGGTGACGGTGGGCATCGCTCACACAGACTTTCAGCCACGCTTTAGACACTTGGCTAAAATTCACAGCCAAGTGAAAGGGAAGCTAAAGACGCAATGGAAAATGTTGACACTTATTTATTTATTTTCCTGGCGCAGTCACCAGAGACGCAGAAACCAGTTTGACTGGCTACATTACTAACTTTGTCACTCAGCTTGGGGCAGTAGACGTTCAGCGACCCATGCGGTGCTGTGCTCATCAACCTGGAGGATACGCCACGCTGCTCTTTCCTTTCTGATGGAGCAGGCCACGCCACCTTCGTCCTACTGAAGCTCCATGTTGCAGCCATCGTAACAGGAAACAGCAGCAGCAATGGGAAAAGAGCTGCCAGCACTCCTGTGCATGTCCCACAGGAGCAGTCGGCACGTTTTAGTTTTTTCTTATTGGTGTTTATTGAGCTCCATTGTAAAGTAAGCACCGACTGAATGAATCAGTCTGTGACCAGAGACGCGAGGAACCTGTTACTGACTGTGACCACGAGGTAAAGGAAAGGACCACGTTGAAGACACTGAAGCGAGGACACGCCGGGGTCCAGTAATGTCTGCAGGCTCACTGCATTTACGTAAACGGGGCTCAGACTACATGACCAAAGGGGTTTACTTTAAACAAGCATACTGTGAACAACTAGTCTACAAGATCTGGCCTGCAAATGTGGAAAAGGAGACGTTTTTGTTATGTGTTCCATAAAACATTGAAAATCAGACTGATTTAGTTTCTCCTGCATCCACACTTAAACAATGCGTTTGTTTGAAACTAAGAGGCTTTGCTGATACATCACTGCAAAAGTAGGCCAGGAAACACACGCGTTTGAAATCAGGCTTCGGGGCCTACGAGGAAACAAACTGTAAGGGTGAGTACGGGGGAGACTTCGACTTTTCCCGTGTTGAACATATTTCTGATAATGCCAACTGAACTGACTAAAACAGGGGACTCCATGCAATTGTCGCTCGCTCCGTGCGTGCATGCACGTCTGCACGTACCAGCGTAGGTCAACACTGAGTCAATAGTCTGTGGGGGAGGGAAGGCTCGAAGACTCCACAACTCCAGAAATCCGATTCTATCGAAAAAATCTGTCAGATGCTGCTAATAACTGACAAGTGAGGCCATGCTGTATTATCTGATAACACGTGCGAGTGCTTATAACCACATGTAATAAACCTGGGCTGGAAACGTCACGTTAACGTAACTAAAAGCAGCCTGCTCACACTCGCGCTTTAACGCAACCACATTTCATAACTGTCTGATTTTGCTGGCGAGAACTCTCGAGGCGTAATTTTACCGTTAAAACACGGCTCCGCGTCCTTACACAACTGTACTTACCTAAATCATTTTCGTTTACAGAGTCTGGGAAGCTTGCCATCTAAATGAGACCACAGACTGTAGAAAAAAAGCAGAGTACGAAACGTAAAAAGGAGATATCTTGTTGAAAAAAAGATCTTGTTACAGATGTGAACTGCGTCCTTTATCACGTCCGGGGAAAAGTTAGTTGAATCCCTCCGCGTACCTTAAAGTGTCGGTAGAAAAACACTGCTATTTAATCTAAAGAAAAAAAAGACCATTTAATGGTCTCCTAGCGTCTGTCCCCCCACTTTCAGAAGACTGTTCTCGAACAATTAAGTCAGGGGTTGTGCAATAGTTTCGGTTTCTTTCCTTCCTTCCTTCCCTAAATTAGAGCATGAATCCGACCGCGGACACCAGAACTGTCGCTTTACAAAACTGTTTTCGGGCGGAGGCCTGGCTGAGGCGGGTCTCCGTTGTACACGTAGGTGCACGTCAGCACTGTTGCCATGGTGAAACTGTTAGCCCTCCCCCGAGCGGGCTCTTTTATCTCCAGTGTCCTCTTTCGTAGGCATGGAGTTCAACGTCGACGCTGCCACAACAAACTACATGGCCAGGTACTATGTGTCCGAGTCGGCGGTGGGGTTACATAACCGAACCACAAAACCCTCGGTTCAGCTGAAGTGATTAACCGCACGTCTGCGCATAAGAATAACACAACACTGGGGTTTCGGGGGTCACATGACAGTCCTAATTCAAACAGCGGTTTAACGGATGTAATGAGGAGCAGATGCCACGTGACTGCTGCCACCTATAGGAGCAAACACACACACACACACACACACACACACATATATATACACACACACACACACGCAGGAATATCTCGAGGCGTCTTTCCGCATTCCAAGGTTGCTGGCGAACATGTTATAACAACAACACTGCAACTGTGCCAGTGTTAACCGCAGTGTGAAAAGAAAAAGCTTGAAACTGACTGGCAAAAGTAGGAGGCTCACCAGTGACCTTCAGTGTCTTGGTGATCCCTTCTACAAAGAGGATCTGCTGTGTTTGTTGGAGTCATTTCTGTCTGACATATCGTACAAGCTCAAGGGCGGATAGACGGGTACAACTAGACTGGCTTTTCTCTGATTTTCCTGATCACACGTTCTCAACATCTGTCCATACAACTCTGCATCTATGCCATCAGTGACAGCACTGCCTTCTTTTCTGCAAAGTTGTGAGGTTTCCGGTTTAAGTTTTCACAAAGATAGTTCTGATTTGTATGCGGCTTTAATACAACTATCTGGTCTTCACAACTGCACAGATTGTTATCACAACTGTTAAACTTCCACCTGTGAGTTTAAAACAAAAAACAAACTATAATTTAATTTAAAAAAAGATCAGTGATTTCTTTAATTGATGACCAAGATCTAATATCAGTTCAGTTAAGAATGCAGCAGAACAGTGTGCTATAAATATAGTCTTTGCTCATAAGGTTGTGTCAAAAAAAAAGGAAACAGGACATGTTGGTTAGGGCAAGACAGGCCAGCTGTAGCTGAGAGATCTGTTGTGTGATCTGCTACCTGGGCCTCCATCCGATTGGACATGCCTGAACCACCTACCCCAGGGGGCATCCCTAACCAGATGCCCAGACCACCTCAATTAGCTCCCGTCGAAGTGGATGAGCAGTGAATCTACTCTCCAAATTTGGCACCTCTCACCCAATCTGTAGGAAAAGTCTGGCCACCCTACAGAGGAAGCACATTTCAGCCGCTTGTCCCTGCAGTCTCATGCTTTTAGTCATTCCTGAACAAGTCCCTGAGTTATTGAAACTCCTCCAATTGAGGCGACATCCCAGTCCTGGAGAGGGCATTTCAACTTTTTCTAATTAAGAGTTGTGTGTGTGTATATTTCATTTTTTTCTTTGTATGACCATAGAGTGGTGAATACCTTGGATTCAAAATCCGACTAAGGTCAAAAAGTGATAATAATTAAATATAATGTTTTAATAAACATGTTTATTTCAGCCATTAAAAAAAAGTTGTTTTTTTTCCCAAACTCGTGTCTGGCAGGTTTAATAAGCATTTAAAACATTTACATTGGCAAGTAAATGCATTAGTTCATAGTAACACTCATATGATGCTGTGTATAGTGGTCTACTCTCGTCCCCACTTGGTTTAATCCCAGCTAATTTTTACCTTTCTTACATTTGTACTCGTTATATAATTAAGAATGAAACAGGTAACAATACTTAACTCCTCCTCCATTCAAAGCTAGTTTAACCAATCACTTTTAATGATGTGGATAGGGCGCTTGATCAACCTAAAAAAATAACTGAAAACAAATGTGGTGGGAAGAAATATAATTTTATTAACAACAGCTGATGATTGCGATTCATTGAAAAGACATCCACATGTATGACAACAGAACTGTCAACCTGCACAAAAGAAGAAGAGAAGAATCGTTTTCATCACAAGGCACAGACATTTCTGGGCCAGTAAGAATATACAGAGTTATACAATACAATAATGGAAAACAAAGTATTCTTCACTTTTTCTTTTACTGGACGCTGTCCTTGATAATAATAATGATAATAATAATAATAATAGTTATTATTATTATTATTATTATTATTATTATTATTATTATTATTATAGCCCCAGACAAATGTTAAACTCAAAAGAAATAGCAGCTGAAGAGGAGGATAAATACTGAAGACAGGCTGAAGAGAAGAAGAACCTCAAGGCAGGAAGATTAGCTGAAAAGAAGACGAGGTGAAGAGAAGAAAGGATGAATAGATTAAGGTTGGCTGAAGAAAGGAACGTTTTCAAGAGAGGAATATGAGTTGGATAATGTAGCCCAAACTCTAGCAGAATGATCAAATTTAGTCGACTTTAGCAGGTGGCTGAAAGACATTAAAGGAAGGAGTGAGAGCTGAAGAAGTGTTAATTTTAAATAAAATAGTTGAAGTTGAGAAGGTGAAATTCTTTTTAAATGGGTAAAGAACTTTAAATGAATCCAAATACAGATTAGGAGTAATAAAAGGTTCTGTCCAGGCTGGTTTCTGCTTCTGGCTGCTGTGACGTTTGTCTTCTTCATGCTCACAGAAAACTGCTGACATGGAAGAAGATGAAGGATTTGAGGATTTCCTAATGATATTGCAGTGGGCCTTTTGATTTTGAAATCCTGGAATATCCTAAAGTTTAAGGATTTGAAGGACCAAAAGTCATGGCACAAACAACCTGACAAGGTTTAAAGTTTGAACAGTGTCTTTAGGTGAAAGTATGAAGTAGTGAGCTCTCAAAGCAAAGTTTCTCAAGGATGTCTGAAGGCTCTGCAATCGATATCCATTATAAATGCTGAATTCTTCATGAAGTTTAAAGGGTAATATTTAAAAAAACATTTACAAATTCATTCAGATTTTTTTAAGAGTGTAAAATCTTGTAACTAGTTTAAAGTTTGGATAGTATCTCTAGATTAAAGACTGTGAAGTAATAAGATCTGAAAAAGGTCTACAGACCTCCAAACTTCATGTGGCCTTCAAATTAGCTCATGAACTGTGTGCAGAGAGCTTCACGGATGGCTTTCCATGACGGAGCAGCTGCATCCAATCCAAACATCACCAAGCAAAGGGTCAGATGCAGTGGTGTAAAGCACACCGCCACTGGACTCTGCAGCGGAGACATGTTTTCTGGAGTGGACCAGTCTGGGTTTGGCGTAGTGTAAAGTTTGGTGGAGGGGGGATTATGGTGTGGGCTTGTTCTTCAGGAGCTGGACTTGGCCCCTTAGTTCCAGTGAAAGGAACTCTGGATGCTTCAGCATACCAAGAACTTTTGGACACTTCCAGCTCCCAACTTTGAGGGAACAGTTTGGAGCTGGTCCCTTCCTCTTCCAACATGACAAGACCTGGATGACAGAGTCTGGTGTGGATGAACTTAGCTGGCCTGCACAGTCCTGACCTCAACCTGACAGAACACCTTTGGGATGAATTAGGGCGGAGACTGAGAGTGTGTGACCTCACAAATGTGCTTCTGGAAGAATGGTCAAACATTCTGATAAAGACACTCCTAAACCCTGTGGACAGCATTCCCAGAAGACTTGAAGCTGTTATAGCTGCAAAGGGAGGACCAACGTCACTTAAGTTCATATGATGTCACTTAAGTTCATATGTGAGTCAAGGCAGGTGAGGAAATACTTTTGGCCATATAGTGCATGTGGGGGTGTGGGTGAAAGGTGGGATGAGAGAGGGGTTGGAAACAGAGTTTTCCAGATGATTCATGTACCTCAGAAGCTTGGAGTGGATACATTTGGCGGGAACATTTCTCAATAAATCATAAACCATAAATTGCCATTTCTCACAGACCTCATCAAAACACAGCTTTAATATGTTTTAGTCCAAGGTTTTGTGACTAGTGTAAAGTTTGAATGGTGTCTTTAGGTGACAGTTTGCTGAAAAAGCAATGCCTCAAAGACCACAAAGGTTTTTCAAGGAAGTCTGATGTCCAATTGAAATCTATTATAAACGCTGAATTTTCATAAAACATAAAGGCTGATATTTTCAAGCGTACAAACATTTTAAAAAGCTGTATCCAATGATAATATTTAAATGTCTTGTGAGTACTTTAAAGTGTTAATGGTGTGTAGAGCTGAAACTGCACTGTAATAAGGTCTAAAAGGTTTATTGATTTCCCCATTATTTTTCAATGGGACCTGGGTTTTGGAAATCTGGAATATCTAAAAGGTTTAAGGATTTGAAGGTCCAAAAGTCAAAACAGAGACAACCTGAAAGAGCTTAACATTTTGATTCCTGAATGACTAAAATAGCTGTAAAAAAAACCCAAAAAGCAGAACAAATTACCAGATGAAAAATGGTAGAAGATAGAATAACAATAACAAAGAAAAACAGGATCACAATAGGCTGACTGCTGAGTCAGGATTCAACAAATAAATATCAGCAATAGCCATAAGTGGCTTCCAGTGTTTAATATTTTATATAATATATATTTAATTTTTAATTAAGTTTTTTATGCAAATTATAATTTAAACAGAAGTTCAGATTATCTGTCTTACAAATTCTCAAATCAATCATATTCCACAAGCTCTCCAATTAATTCTGCAAATGTGCACATTTTGAGACATATTTACCTTCATTGTCTTAGTCCTATAAAGCTGATTTGGGCTTTGGCTGGAAACGTTTGATTCGGAAAGGCGAAAGGTCAAAGGAGGGCACTTCTCCAAGGCCGAGTTCACACAGAACCAAGCCAATGATTGGCCCAAACTTGAAGCCATGACCTTGGGAAAGGAAATTTGGATTGTAAGAAAAAAAGGCCAGAAAATTGCATTCCCTTTTGACCGTCAACAAAAATCAAAGGTATAAATAGATTTATACACTGAGAGAGTAATAAGATCACGGACTGATGTGCTATCTAACCTCTATTATTATCATTATTATTATTATTATTATTATTATTATTATTATTATTATTATTATTATTATTATTATTATTATTATTATTATTATTATTATTATTATTATTATTATTATTATTATTATGTTAAAGCATGAGCAATTCTTGATTTGTAACTTGAAACTGTCCATTGCTCTCTACTGGGAGTTTTTCGTAGTTTCTAAAATGTAACAATAATACTGTCTAGAAAAACAGCTTTTTCAAAGCTAATGCAGATTTTCTAATTGTTCTTATTATTCTTATTTTTATTCTTCACAATACACAATTATTACATGAATAACTGACAGCTGTTTTAAACTATTATTTTAAGGGGAAAAGGAAAAGTGCATAGTTTTAAGGGCATGTTAGCGTTGAGCCCAAAACACAGCTAGGCTGATTTTCAAAGCTTCGGTGAGATGTTGTTAAGCTGTAACTCTACTAATAGTTAAAGAAGTGCATAAACCACTTCTTTGAAACATTTATGAAGAGTTTTTACTTACACAATATAGTAGAACTCGGATCAGACAATAACATGTGAGAGGTGGAGGTCAGAGGTCAGTGTTAGAGGTCTTTATGTAGCGTTAAGCAGTACCTGAGAATCCTGCCCCAATGACGATGTTTTTGTAGGCGGGGTGACAGTCCAGCACAAAATGATGATCAGGCGTTAGCTGCAAAAAGGATAAAAATAAAAACTCTTCGAAGGCCCAGATATGTCCTGTGGTGGTCCGGCGGCCTCTCCGGGGTCTACCCTGACCCTGACAGCTTCCTGCCTCCTGCACAAAGACTCTTGGTTTCGGCTCCAGCTCTGGTCCTTCTATCGCCTGTTTCATTTTCAAATATTTTGCTTATCTAGAATATGTCAGTCATGGAAAGTGTAATTTTCTTTGCAGTCACCTTGGCCAAAGTATCAGAGCTAATATCAAACATGTGCAAAGGCGTCACAGATGTTGCTTCAGTTTTTATATATCTCTTTTAATACATACATCAAGATTTTTGTTGAGTGCGTGCATGCGCTTGTATTCCTAATTTGAATCATGGAATTAAGCTTCTTCATCGATTTCTATTCAGAACGTTTAGACATAGAAGAAGCCTCTAACAAAATCCTCAACTGCTATAAATAGCCTTAGGAAGATGAATTTAGCTCAGGCAACCGATCCTGCTGTCAAGCTTTGTATCTGATATCGTCGTAGAAACATGTCTGTCTTCTTCATGCAAGAGGATCTTTAACAGGGGTTGTGTCTGAGGAAGAGAAACCTGGCTGACTGCGACAGCTGTCTGGCAGCGAAATCAATGTCCGTGTGTGAAAATAAAGAATAAAAAATAAAATCAACAAAAATAAAAAAAATCGTGAAAAAGGTCAGGGAGGACAACAACCAAGGCAATGTATTAATAATTTGATGAGTTAATATTCAATTGGGGATTAATGAATTGAATTTGAATTGAACTGAACTACACAGGAGGAATTACAAACATGCCAAATTGTAGACTGAATTATAATTTTGGACTAAGCAAGACTAAGACTATCTTGAAGTACTCAGCTATCCAAACTAGCTTCTTCTATGGACAGAAGAGAGACTCACGCCCAAAAGATTTTACTTTAGATTCTGCTGCTTTGACTTGACTACCAAATGATTTCTAACTCCTCAAAATATCATATACTGTACCTGGCTGAGTTTCTGAAGCTTTGTAACACAGTGTCATGTAAATGGACAGAAGTGGACAGAAAGGATTGATCTTCGTTGGCTTCCAGTCCCTCTGTGAGGTCGTGACGAGTGCACTCAGGTCAGACCAGGAGGGTGCCCGTGTGGTTTGGGTTTCGCTGCCTTACACGGCTGCACTGATGTTGTCCTCAAGACTGCATGTCAATGTGTCCTAACATTCAAAAACACTTCCTGACATAATAAATAAAGATCAGAATGGTTTTGTACGCGGGGACAAGGGTTCCATCATGTAAGACGAGTATTAAATGTCCTTTTTTATAAAAAATAGGAAAAAGATACAGCTCTCTATGGCTGGACGCTGAAAAGGCCTTTGATTGGGTTGAATGGGCCTTTTTAAGGTTCTGGAGAAATTTGGGACGGGAAACAATTTCATAAAATGGCTTGAGGTACTTTATAGTGGGCCTACAGCAGAAATTTGACAAATACATGTTTTTCCAAGCCCAAGATTGTAATTAATTTTGAACAAATAAATGACATTAAAATGAAAATGTTTGGTTCACATCTCTTTCAATGAGTAGATCAAATTAATTTTCTGTTGAGGTGTTATCTTGACTCTTAAAAGTACCTCTTAAATTGTCAGATTATTATATGCAGATATTACTCTATTGAAAATTATTAACAATAAAAATTTTACTTCACATAATATGATCATTTGTAATAACAGA
Organism: Xenentodon cancila; assembly: GCA_014839995.1. Taxonomy (NCBI): domain Eukaryota; kingdom Metazoa; phylum Chordata; class Actinopteri; order Beloniformes; family Belonidae; genus Xenentodon; species Xenentodon cancila. The sequence continues at coordinate 2,201,890 of CM026201.1, forward strand.
TCTATTGTACATAAGAGGGAATCTGGATACTACAAAGACTGGGTGGAAAAGGGAGATTGGACCATATAAAACAAATGAGGACTTTATAAGTTATTTAGAGTTCAAAAACAAATTTAAGTTAGACTGTCCACAAAAACATTTTTGGACAGTTGTCAAAGCTATCCTGGTGGCTCTGTTAATTCTCTTTTCGTTTTGGATTGTTTTTCATTTAGCACGTATTTCAAATCCTTTTTAACAGTGTTGTACCGTGTACATGCAGGTTTCCACCACGGCAGGTTCAGGCAGCAGACCAGGAAAATACTGGGTGATGTAATGCCGGAGGATATCGATGTCAGCCGTGCTTGTCTGTCGGTCCCTCTGCTCTGGGTCAGTGTTGCTGCCCATGTGGTAGCATATCTGCAAAAAGAAGACAATATCCTGTATATATATCCTGGTTACACTGGACGTTACGCAACAATGCCAACAAACTCACACAATTTACTACATTTTTACATGCCTTGATTTTTTTAATCTTAAAGAAAAAAGCCAAATTAATAAAATGAGTTTGAAGATGTTTAGAGTTAATTGTATTGAATAAAGACATCCATGCCTCTTAAATCTATGGTTCATGTATTTGATGTGAAGCATGCCTCACAAAAATTAGATCTCCATAGACATACAAGCTGGAAAGGTATACAGCGATATTCCCAACACGTACAGACATCCACTTACGTCCACCATCCACTTTTTTTTTTCTTTTGGGGGGGGAGGGGTGTTACCAGGAATAGGAAGGTTATTTAGGGATGTGAGAGTGGCCCATCTTAACCTCTTCATCTGGGACCATGCTGGTAGGTGCCAGGGACGGTGGTCCCTGCATTGCCACAACCTGGAGCATGAGCAGAGCCCGGCTCTCTGGGTCTTTTGGAGGTGGCAGTGCTGCAGTGCTGGCAAGCAAACATTCAGCAGCCTTTTCTAGTAATTGAATGCTGCGGAAACAGCATTTAACCTATAGTGATTCTTTTTCTCTTGATTACTTAGGTTTGCCCTTATGAAACATTGGAATCCACTTAATGCTATTTCTCATATTTGTTGATGTCCCGTTTTACTATTATTATTGGTTGAATGCTCAGTCACCATTCAACCTATTCTGATCCTTTATCTCTTTATTATAATAATAATGATTATTTTATATATCTTTCACCAGTAAACGAGTTCCCCTTTTTTGTATTTCTTTAGCTATTTCAGATATCAAAACATTCAGCTCACTCAAGACATAACTGGGATGACTTTTGAGAAAAGATATTCCAGGTTTTACAAAACCCAAGCCGTAAGTGAATATAATGGGAAAATCTTCAAATTCATGAAAAACGTACACCTGATGTGTCTACTTTCAGAAGTATAAAATCTTACCAATTGATTCAGTGTTTTTTTTTATGTTCTGAAGTTTGAAATATCTATGAAATATTTAGCCTCTATAATGGATTTCAAATGCAGAATGATCAGAAATGCTTAAAAAATGTTGTTGTATTTGAGAGCTCACTGCTTCAGCATACTTTCACCAAAAGACATTATTTATGAAGCGATGTTGGAATAAGGTTTGCAATCTTTGCTCTTTGTGAAAGTTTTATGAATTTTTTTCCCCGCCAAACATACTCTAACGTCTCCACTCTAAGCTTCTGAGGTAGATGAATAATCTGAAAAATCTGATGTAAATGTCTATTTTGTCCACACCTTTCACTCACCCCCATAAATAACATGTCAAAATGTAGTTAATTTTGTTGGCTTTCAGAAAATATGTGTACTGTGAATACTATGACTTTTACTTTTTTGTCAAATAAGCCCAGAGCTCGGAGAGTGCCAGTTTTATGCCTAACTTTAAGAATGGAGGCTGACGATAACACGGATACAGTTTGGTGTCTCTAATTTGCTATAACACCTATCATCATAGAAATGACATATTTGTGTTCACGACAGACATCTGCTGCTCATGGTGAAAGAGTTTTGTTTCAGTTTCCGACAGGGAGCATTCTGCGGACAGTCACCAGTGTTCCAGCTGCAGCTCTTTTACCTAATTAATGTGTTTCACTGTGTATTGTAATACATACTAAGCAATATTTTTAACTAGTCTCGTGTATGGCCCTGTGACTGGAGACCCGTCCAGTCTGCCTCTTGCCTATACTGAGCAGTGATAGGCTTCTGCAGACCCCCGTGACCTGTATAGGACTTCTTACTTTCTTCTCTTAATCAGGTTTTTTCTCCAGAATCCATCTTACTTTTCTCCGCATTCTCCTGTTCATCCTTCTCACTTTCTTCTTTGCCTTATCTCCTATTTCTACCCGTCCTCCTTATTTTTTTCCTCTTTCCTGACCACTTTTCTGTGCTTCATTAAATTAAAAGGTTTTTTTTATCTTCATACATTTCAAAGATTTTGTTATATTCAACAGTAATTTAACTATATGTTTAGAGTTTAGAAAATAATTAACATTTTAAATTATGAAGAATCATAAAACAATGATAAAATAAAGTATGTTATCTTTAATAGTGCAGTCAAAATACTTACAATTTTAAAATCTGGAACTCTGGAGTGTTATTGGAGAATATTAAGGACATTAAATTAAATTTTCTGAACATAAATTCTGGTTTCAGGTGACAATTAAAAGGGACAGAGAGGAAACTGTCTAGTATAACGCCTTATGTCTTTCAACATTCAAACATTTCTGCTTGGATGGCTCCCTCTCTGCACTCGTATGTCTTCCCTCATTTCTTTTTCAACTGATCCTCCGCTCTCCAGCTCATAGTCCCTTTCTTCAGCCAATGTTCTTCTCTCCAGCCGATCTTCCCATCTTGAGGTCATTCTATGATCAATGTATGCCGACGATAGACGGCATAGGGCGCTCTAGGCTGGGTGGGTAACGCATTGCGTCACTTCCTGTTTGTTGTTCGCGGTCTGTGTCTGTCTGCACGGCGTTACGGGCTCTGATTCTTCGAATCCTTATACTCTGATTCTTCGAATCCTTATACTCTGATTTTAGTTTGTTTTGATAATAAAACACTACATCTTGTAAACTTCTCTTTGAATCGAGCACTTGTACCTTTTCTCTTATTTAACTTTCATTTCCACCAGTCACCGGTACAGGTACCGTCTCCTGTCCTCTCAGCATGGCCTCCTCTCCCACCGTTTCTCCTTCTTACTGCTCAGTGTGTGAAATGTTTAGTTATTCCTCTGCCTCCTTTAGTGAAGACGGTAAGTGTATAAAATGTAGTTTGTTTGTAGCTTTGGAGGCGAGGCTCAGTGAGTTAGAGGTCCGGTTCCGCCAAATAGACCATAGTCCGGTTGACTTGGTAGCTCGTCAGGCTGAAGTAGCGGCGGACCGGCCAGGTGCAGCTGCTGGTAGCCGCCCCCCTGCGGCCCCCGAGCAGCCGGGCAGTCAGGGCGGCTGGGTGACGGTTCGGAGGAAGCGTAGTCCCAAAAGGCGCACGGAACACCACCATTCGCTTCACGTGTCTAACCGTTTTTCCCCACTCAGCGACACACCTGCTGAGAAACTGACCTTGGTGATTGGCGACTCTATTTTGAGGCATGTGAGGCCGACTCCAGCGACCATAGTTAGGTGCATCCCGGGGGCCAGAGCGGGCGACGTCGAAGCAAATTTGAAGCTGCTGCCAAAGGGTAATCGTAAATACAGTAAAGTTATCATCCATGTCGGCGCTAATGACACCCGGCTACACCAGTCGGAGGTCACTAAAATCAATATTGTCTCGGTGTGTAACTACGCCAAAACCATGTCGGACTCCGTAGTTTTCTCTGGTCCCCTCCCCAATCTGACCGGTGATGACATGTTTAGCCGCATGTTGTCGCTCCGTCGCTGGTTGTCTCGGTGGTGTTCAGAAAACGACGTGGCCTTTATTGACAATTGGAAGACGTTTTGGGGAAAGCCTGGTCTGCTTAGAAGAGACGGCATTCATCCCACCCGGGATGGTGCAGCTCTTATCTCTAGAAATCTGGCTGATATTATTAGATCCTCACCCTGACAATCCAGGGTCCAGGCCGGGGTGCAGAGCTGCAGTCTTACACGCTTCTCTGCTGCTTCTCGAGGACTATCGCCTGCAAATTAAAAGGTAGAAGTAAATGATGTAATTGGAGATTCTAACGAGGTGCCAAGTAAAATAGATTTAGTATCGATTCCCCGTCCTCCAAATGTTCACCAAGCGCGACGTAATAGAGGCGTTAACCAAAATAACCTCGTAAAAATAAAAACAAATACGCATTTAGTGCGAACTAAAGACCAAACAATTAGATGCGGATTACTAAATATACGATCTTTAAGCTCCAAGTCTCTATTAGTAAACAATCTAATTACTGAGACCCAGAGTGACATTTTCTGCCTAACAGAAACGTGGCTCCAAGAGGAAGAGTTTGTTAGTTTAAATGAATCGACCCCGTCCGGTTACTTTAATTCTCATATTCCTCGAATCACAGGTCGAGGTGGAGGAGTAGCAGCGATCTACAAGTTTACTGGCCTCCTGCTGGTGCTTATCTTGAGTTTCTCTCTGAGTTCTCAGATTTCTGATCTAGTTTATTGATCAGTACAGACAAAGTCATCATAGTGGGCGACTTTAACATTCATATGGATGTTGACAACGACAGTCTTAAGTTGGCTTTTGATTCTCTTCTAGAATCGATGGGGATTTCACAAAGAGTTAACGAATTGACGCATTTCCTTAATCATACTCTCGATCTGGTCCTCGTCTACAGTGTAGAACCTGATAATCTGTTAGTGTCGCATGTAAACTCCCTCCTATCCGACCACTATTTAATAACGTTTGAATTTGTCAACGTTACGCATAATAGGAGGAATTACTTTAGCAGATGTCTATCCGATAAAGCTATTACTAAATTTAGGGAGGCCATTGCTCTTCATCTTCCTACAGAGGAACATAGTGAAGCAGTTGAGGGCTGTGACCTCGGTTCTACCTCTGCAGACCTTGATTTCCTTGTCGGTAGCACTGCACATTTGTTGCACTCAGCTTTAGTTGCTCCTTTGAGAAAGAGGGCCTCTAACCATAGGAGCTTAACTCCCTGGTATAACTTGCATATTCGTATGTTAAAACAGAAAGTGGTACTCTTGTAGGTCTGTAGATATTGTGCATGGAAAGATAGTTTAATAGTATATAAAAAAGCGCTTTGCAAAACTAGAACAGCCTATTATTCAGCATTGATAAAGGGTAAAAAAAAATAACCCACGTTTTCTGTTCAGCACTGTAGCCAGGCTGACAAAGAGCCACAACTCTGTTGAACCGTGCATCCCTGCAGCTCTCAGTAGTGAAGACTTTATGAGCTTCTTTAGCAATAAAATTGTCAGAATTAGAGAGGAAATCGGCCAGGCCCACCCGACAGTGGCTCTAGGCATTTCTTCAGCTTCGGCGACTTAGGCTCTGACCTGACTCTAGACTATTTTGTTCCTGTAGACCTCTCTGAGCTGACCTCAGTTGTCAATAGATCTAAATCATCCACATGTCTGTTAGACCCCATCCCAACTTGACTACTTAAAAATGTTTTCATTCTTATTGGTACGACAATAGTGGACCAGATCAACTCGTCCCTTGTCATAGAATATGTGCCACAGGTTTTTAAAGTTGCAGTAATAAAACCTTTCCTTAAAAAACCCTCTCTTGACCCAACATTTTTTCTAATTATAGACCAATTTCCAACCAAATGCAACCAGAAAACCAGCACAGAAACAGCACTGGTTCGAGTCTCGAATGACCTTCTTATGGCCTCAGATAATGGGTTAGTGTCCATAATGGTTCTGCTGGACCTCAGATAATGGATTAGTGTCCACACTGGTTCTGCTGGATCTCAGATAATGGATTAGTGTGTATACTGGTTCTGCTGGACCTCAGATAATGGATTAGTGTGTATACTGGTTCTGCTGGACCTCAGTGCTGCTTTTGATACTATAGATCACAACATTTTACTGCAGAGACTAGAGTATGTTGTTGGGATTAAAGGGACAGCTCTAGGTTGGTTTAAATCATATCTGTCTGATAGATTCCAGTTTGTTCATGTTCTTAAGGTTTTTTCATTACAGACGAGGGTCTGCTATGGTGTCCCACAGGGTTCAGTGCTAGGGCCAATCTTGTTGAGCTTATACATGTAGTCCTTGGGAAGCATTATTCTGAACCCTGGCACTAATTTACATTGTTATGCTAATGATATGCAGCTGTATTTGTCTATGAGGCCAGATGAAACAGAACCATTAGACAAACTTCAGGTGTGTCTTAAGGACATCAAGGACTGGATGTCCTACATTTTTTTGCTACTAAATTCTGATAAAACAGAGGTTGTTGTTTGTGGTCCCAAACAGCTTAGGAAGGGATTAGATGGTGTTGCGATGGCCTCCAGTAAAACTGTGCGAAACCTTGGCGTTATATTCGATCAGGATTTGTCATTTAAACAGCATATTAATCAGGTTTGTAAAACTGCGTTTTTCCACCTCCGTAATATCGCAAAGATTAGGAGCATCCTCTCGCAGAGTGATGCCAAAAAACTAATTCATGCGTTCGTATCTTCTAGACTAGATTACTGTAACGTGTTGTTGGCTGGATGTCCAAGTAATTCTCTGAACAGCCTCCAGCTGATCCAAAATGCAGCAGCGCGAGTGCTGACAGGAATCAACAAGAGAGACCACGTCTCTCCAGTTTTAGATTCCCTCCATTGGCTCCCTGTAAAATTTAGAATCCAATTCAAAATTTTATTACTGGCATATAAAGTCCAAAGTGGCCTAGAGCCGCAATATTTGCAAGACCTGATAGTACCGTACGTTCCTAATAGAGCTCTCCGTTCTCAGGGTGCAGGTTTACTCGTAGTTCCTAGAAGATCCAAATGTAGATTTGGAGGACGGGTCTTCTGTTATTAGGAACCATCACTTTGGAACCAACTTCCAGTTATGGTTAAGGAGGCTGACACCACCTCCACCTTTAAAACTAAACTTAAAACATTTCTGTTTAATAAAGCATATAGTTAGTGTAAATTTAGTACCTTAATGTGTCAGGGCCAGTAGTCAAAGCTGCAGCTGCAGGACCAGATTAGAGCAGCTCATTTTAAACAGCTTCGGTGTAGATATGCTGCTATAGGCCTCTGCTGCAGGGGGGTACCAACATGATCCACTGAGTGGTGCCTTTCACCTTCTCTGTTTTTTTTGCCTTCTCTGTCTCTGCTTCACCTCAACCCTCATTTATTAACAATATCCCATAAACTTAATTGTGGTCCATTGTTCTTGTAGTTTGTTGTGCTTGTCTGGCCCTTCTTTTCCTCTTCTTTGCATGTCCTGCGGACCAGAGCCTCAGGAGCTGCTTGCTGACCTGCAGTTCCACCTCTAACCATCCCAGTGTCTGTCTTCACCTGTCTGTATGGATGTCTGTTGGATACTTGCTGACATCCTGACCTGCAGTCCTGCAGTCTAATTGGACTACCAAGGACAGTTACTAATGTATCCTATCTTGTACCTTTGACGGTGTATCTATGTCTGTATTCTTTCTTATTTCTTGCTCTACCCGGCTGGCCTTCGGCAGGAGGGTCCCCCCTCATGATCCAGGTCCTGGTCCAGGTTTCTTCCCTCTTAAAGGGGAGTTTTCCTTGCCACTGTTTGGCTTAAGGTTTTTCTTCCACTAGGGGAGTTTTTACCTGCCGCTGTTTATGTAATAATTGCTTGGGGGTCATGTTCTGGTCTCTGGAAAGCGCCTAGAGACAACTTGTGTTGTAATAGACGCTATATAAATAAAATTGAATTGAATTGAATGTATCCTTTTTTCCATTTCTTTAAAAGATGTTTATCTGTTCCTCTGGGGTAGCGATCTCCTTGCTGTGTGCAGTAGGGTGCAGTGCGTAGCGGTTTGGTGTGAGGTTTGAAGTGCCCGTTGCTGAGGAGCCAGTGTGGTGGGTCAGTGCTTGTTGGTCACCACTGTTACGTTGCTTGTAGGTGGTGGCTGGGGTGCTGTGCAACTTAGTCTGTCTGGTTTTGGTTGCATCATGCCGGTTTTCTCCTTCTTTCTCTTTCGGTCCCTCTGCTGTTTTCTTCTCTGTTGGATCAGGGGTGTCGGACTCCAGTCCTTGAGGGCCGGTGTCCTGCATGTTTTAGCTGTCACGCTGCTGTCAGCACACCTGATTTGAATTAGTAGGCATTCCCAGCTTGTCACCAAGGACGCTTTTGTCTAGTTTTAGTTTGCTTTGTTGTAATTTGTATGAATCCCATTTTGTGTCCCACAGTCCTCATAAGTCCTCTTTTTATTGGCCTCAGTCGAAGGACTGATCATCCTTTTTCACTTATAGTGTTATTCCTTTGAAGGCGTCTAAAAAAATCTTAATTTCTTAGATGAAATTCCTTTTGTTGAAGTTCCCACCATGAGTTAAGGTGCATATTCCACTACCGCCCGAACACAACATCACTAATTCTTGGTATGAATTTAGGGTCTAGGACAGGCCAAGTTAGTATTTTGATACCTCCTTTCATAATTTACTCTTAATACTATTTCATGCCAAATACTGTGTTTTGGATAACTTTATTACTTTCTTGTTATATTTTAATTTCCCTTCCTTCCCAGTGCTGCTTAGATTTGAAAAGTGTCTGAGGATGACTATCTTTCCATCTTGCCAAATTAAATAGCGCCACAAGCAACCTACATTTTATTGCTTAAAAGCTATTCAAACCTCTATATATACTTAAAGGGTTTTATATCTGACATTTGGCCTTCAGCAAGCCCAAATAAATCTTGAAAAGCTATTTGGTCTAGGGCCTAAAATATGTTTCAGGAATTGTGTGTGGAACAGAGTGAAAAATATATAACAGTGTTAGAAATACATTCATTTTCATTATGTCAATATGCAAACCAAAATCCAAAAATAAAGGTTATATCAATAATTTGAATAGCCATCTTAACTGTCATTAAGCCAATTATAATGACATTCTTTGTCGATGTTACACCAAGTTTTTTTAATCACTTTGACCATATTCTTTAGTCTTTTTCTGTAAATTATCGGGATTGAGACTCCTTACGGGAGGGACCTGTGTTTTTTGCTATGTTGCCTTTATAACCACACAAGTATAGTCATTAAATTTGGAAAGATTCCATCTGTCCTGAAGAGTCACAATAATGTCTTCTGAAGAATCCTTAAACGTGTTCCTGTTTTCCAGTTGGAATTCCTTTTAAGCTATTACAAGTCTGATTATTTGTTCCAATTCAATTCAATTCAATTTTATTTATATAGCGTCTATTACAACACAAGTTGTCTCTAGGCGCTTTCCAGAGACCCGGAACATGACCCCCGAGCAATTATTACATACACAGCGGCAGGTAAAAACTCCCCTAGTGGAAGAAAAACCGTAAGCCAAACAGTGGCAAGGAAAAACTCCCCTTTAAGAGGGAAGAAACCTTGAGCAGGACCTGGCTCATGAGGGGGGACCCTCCTGCCGAAGGCCAGCCGGGTAGAGCAAGAAATAAGAGAGAATAGAGACATAGAGACACCGTCAAAGGTACAAGATAGGATACATTAGTAACTGTCCTTGGTAGTCCAATTAGACTTCTGTGAATATGGGTGATATATGGATAGACGGTGATACAAGGGGATGAGGACTGCAGGTCGGGGTGTCAGCAAACATCCAACAGACATCCATACAGACAGGTGGAGGTAACACTGGGATGGTCAGAGGCGGAACTGCAGGTCAGCAAGCAGCTCCTGAGGCTCTGGTCCGCAGGACATGCAAAGAAGAGGAAAAGAAGGGCCAGACAAGCACAACAAACTACAAGAACAATGGACCACAATTAAGTTTATGGGATATTGTTAATAAATGAGGGTTGAGGTGAAGAAGAGACAGAGAAGGCAAAGAGAAACAGAGAAGGTGAAAGGCACCACTCAGTGGATCATGTTGGTGCCCCCCTGCAGCAGAGGCCTATAGCAGCATATCTACACCGAAGCTGTTTAAGATGAGCTGCTCTAATCTGGTCCTGTAGCTGCAGCTTTGACTACTGGCCCTGACACATTAAGGTACTAAATGTACACTAACTATATGCTTTATTAAACAGAAATGTTTTAAGTTTAGTTTTAAAGGTGGAGGTGGTATCAGCCTCCTTAACCCAAACTGGAAGTTGGTTCCAGAGTGATGGTGCCTGATAACAGAAAGCCCGTCCTCCAAATCTACATTTCGATACTCTAGGAACTACGAGTAAACCTGCACTCTGAGAACGGAGAGCTCTATTAGGAACGTACGGTACTATCAGGTCTTGCAAATATCGCGGCGCTAGGCCATTTTGGACTTTATATGCCAGTAATAAAATTTTGAATTGGATTCTAAATTTTACAGGGAGCCAATGGAGGGAAACTAAAACTGGAGAGACGTGGTCTCTCTTGTTGATTCCTGTCAGCACTCGCGCTGCTGCATTTTGGATCAGCTGGAGGCTGTTAAGAGAATTACTTGGACATCCAGCCAACAACACGTTACAGTAATCTAGTCTAGAAGATACGAACGCATGAATTAGTTTTTCGGCATCACTCTGCGAGAGGATGCTCCTAATCTTTGCGATATTACGGAGGTGGAAAAACGCAGTTTTACAAACCTGATTAATATGCTGTTTAAATGACAAATCCTGATCGAATATAACGCCAAGGTTTCGCACAGTTTTACTGGAGGCCATCGCAAGACCATCTAATCCCTTCCTGAGGTGTTTGGGACCACAAACAACAACTTCTGTTTTATCAGAATTTAGTAGCAAAAAATTTCTGGACATCCAGTCCTTGATGTCCTTAATACACATCTGAAGTTTGTCTAATGGTTCTGTTTCATCTGGCTTCATAGACAGATACAGCTGCGTATCATCAGCATAACAATGAAAATTAATGCCGTGGTTCCGGATAATACTTCCCAAGGGCTGCATGTATAAACTGAACAGGATTGGCCCTAGCACTGAACCCTGCGGGACACCATATCAGACCCTCGTCTGTACGGAAGAAACCTCATGAACATGAACAAACTGGAATCTATCAGACAGATATGATTTAAACCAATCTAGAGCTGTCCCTTTAATCCCAACAACATACTCTAGCCTCTGCAGTAAAATGCTGTGATCTATAGTATCAAAAGCAGCGCTGAGGTCCAGCAGAACCAGTATGGACACTAACCCATTATCTGAGGACATAAGAAGGTCATTGGAGACTCGAACCAGTGCTGTTTCTGTGCTATGATGCATTCTGAACCCTGACTGAAAAATTTCAATTAGATCATTTCTATACAAATGCTCACACAGCTGGCTTGCAACTACCCTTTCCAGAATTTTAGAGATAAATGGAAGGTTGGAAATTGGTCTATAGTTAGCTAAAATGTCTGGGTCAAGAGAGGGTTTTTTAAGTAATGGTTTGATTACTGCGACTTTAAAAGCCTGTGGTACATATCCTAAGACTAGGGACAAGTTGATCTGTTTCAGTATTGTCGGTCCAATCAGAGAGAAAACATTTTTGAGTAGTCGAGTAGGGATTGGGTCTAACAGACACGTGGATGATTTAGATCCATTGACGACTGAGGTCAGCTCAGAGAGGTCAACAGGAACAAAACAGTCTAGAGTCAGGTCGGAGCATAAGGGGGTCGCCGAGGTTGAAGAAATTCCCACAGCCACTGCCGGGAGGGCCTGGCCGATTTCCTCTCTAATTCTGACAATTTTAATGCTAAAGAAGCTCATAAAGTCTTCACTACTGAGAGCTGCAGGGATGCACGGCTCAACAGAGTTGTGGCTCTTTGTCAGCCTGGCTGGTTCCAACTGTACAATAGTAACGCCAATAAGGTGGGGCTGAGACTACACCATTGACGGGTAACTTGTATGACATGTAGGCTTGTGGTCAACATCTTCCTCAGTCTCTTTGCCAGTTTGGGTTTTCCATTTTTTTCTTGTATTGTGTTTTTGAACAGAGTCAAATTTGTTTTTCCTACCCATTTTGCTTAATTCCTCATACCTGAACAACCGGGGCTTCTGGACTCACACTACCTACTTCTCCATAACTTCTTGTGTTAGACTATCACTGTGTCTGAGATGAAGATCAGATTTCATTATTAGGGAAAGTAATGATGTTTTGTGATTCAGTGGTCAAAAGAAACGTTTACTTCAAGCTACTTTCTGAAACCAAAGAACCAAAAACTTGTAGAACATCAGATAAAACTACCTTTATCTTATGTATAATCAGTGTGGAGGGTTTACGTAGTCTGGTATACCTTCATCATCCCTGGATACTCATTGGATGGCAGGCCATAGATGGGGTCTTTTAACTCCTCACTTTCAGTTTGTAAAAAGCAAGGAAAGCGTTGCTTCACATCATATGAACCAGGAACCTTTTCCTTCCAGTAGCAAACATTGATCTTGACTATCTGCAAAAGTAAACGCAGCAAACCATTAAGATGAGTTAAGTAGAATAAACTGCATCTTAGGTACAATATGTCTACAATCCACTCTTTGTCACTTTGTCACATATTTCAGTTGTGTATTATCTGATCTGCAGTTTCTTCCATGCCAATTCCCTCTCCTTCAATGCTGAAACTGTGTTGCTTTTCTGCAGAAAGATGTGCTCAAATTCCCTATATAATTAATATAAAACATAAAATTAAAATGAAGAAAATTGGAAGGCTGTCTTGCATTCAGTTCATGTTGCAATGCTGAAGTTCCATTAATGATTTTCATTAATGAGTTTTATAACTGCGATGCTCTTAGTTAACTCGCAATCAACATACTGTGAGATGCCTGAAGCACTTCTGTCTCATGTCTGGAGTTGTCAACTTTTAGTATTTAAACACAGTTTGGTGATTTGCCTTTCTGATACAGGCCCAGACTGTACAGTATGTTTTCACCGGTTTGCACAGGCAGGGCATCCTAAAACTCCTGAATCTATTGACTGTCTAAATAATACAATTGAAACATCAGCTTCAATTCTCAATTGTAACAGCCAGTAATATATATATATATATATATATATATATATATATATATATATATATATGTGTGTGTGTGTATATATATATGTGTGTGTGTATATATATATGTGTATGTGTATATATATATATATGTGTGTATATATATATATATATATATATATAAAGGAGGTGGACATGAAATGGGTATCTCAACGCACTGAGAAAAATTCTTTAAATCAGTTTCAATCACGTTTTAAGGCCCTCCATAGCCTGAAACAGCATTATTAAGGTTTTCTTTAACGGACGGACGGACGGACGGACGGACGGACGGACGGACGGACGGACGGACGGACGGACGGACGGACGGACGGACGGACGGACAGACAGACAGACAGACAGACAGACAGACAGACAGACAGACAGACAGACAGATAGATAGATAGATAGATAGATAGATAGATAGATAGATAGATAGATAGATAGATAGATAGATAGATAGATAGATAGATAGATAGATAGATAGATAGATAGATAGATAGATAGATAGATAGATAGATAGATAGATAGATAGATAGATAGATATGCGTGCACCTTTGCTTATCTGCATTATTATAGGGAAAGTCCTACACAAAAAAATTACTTAAAAAGCTGAAGTTTTGTATTTAGAGACAACATTGCATTAAGTGTAGAATCAACGTGTTGTTAGCAGGTCACGTATAACAACGTGTTCTACAAGTATTGGATTCTTAAGTGTTAATAAAAACATGCTTACCGGCATCTCTAAATACGTTCTACATTCTAGATCTTCATCTCTTGCAGATATACAGAAACAATATTCAAATGTGACACAATACATAAATACCTCTAGTGGCAACTGCAGGCCAGTGTGGACCAGGAGTTTATTGGTCCAGGGTCCAGCAGTGATCACCACACTCTCAGCTTGATAAACACCAGCAGATGTTGATACTGTGACAAAAGGACCAGGCTTGATAGCTGTTACCTTCTCTTTGTCTTTTATGACCCCACCCAACTTCTGAAATTGATCCTGCGAAAAACGAATGAAAATGATATCTGTCAATGAAAATCTCTTAGGATACATTTCAGTTGCAAGAGCTAGCTCCAAATGTAGGATATGGAACCTGGCAGGGTGATAACATGAGAATCAATCCACCTAAAGCTGAGACTGAGGAATACTGCGAAGGTACATGAAAGAAGGAGGCAATGCATAACGCCAACGTCGTGTGGCTAGTGGATCAAAGAGCCAACCACCGAAATCACCATAGTACCATCACAATAGTAGACATTCAAAAAACAGTCTCAGGTATGAAGAGTTGGAGACGTGATCCACGCCGTCCGGCTAAAACAATGACAACATAAGTGCCTAGCAGCACAAATTAACCATTTGCTCAAAAATGGGACCCACACAACATGGCTAACCCAAGTCCACAAGGTCATGAAGGAACCCCTGAAAGGGGCAATCCCATCGAACTTCAGGTCAATCACCTGCCTCTGTACCACTTGGAGCTCCAGTCAGGCATCACAGACTGACCAAGACTGGTAAGAGCATGGCTCCACAAATGAGCACAGCTCAGAAGGGAATTTGCAGGGACACCAGAGCCAAAAAAAAAAGCCAATTGCACAAGTCACCATCAAGTGTAGCATACACCAAGGGGATGCTCTTTCCCCGCTGCTGTTCTGCACTGGCCTGAGTCCTCTCAGCCAGATCACTGCAAAGGCTGACTATGGATACCAGTTCCGAAGTGAAGCAATTATCAGCCGCCTCATCTACATGGATGACATCAAACTGTGTACCAGGAGCGAGGAGACATTGACTAGCTGATCCACCACACTTGGATATACACCAGAGATATCAGAATGTCATTAGGGCTGGATAAATGTGCTTCAATGGTATCCAAGAGGGGCAAACTGAAGTAGTGGAAGCTTATAAGAAGCTGGTGAAATGATCTTTAACAGTATTAAGGCTGGCATCAAGACAAACGGTATTTTGGAATATCTTAAATATCAAACATACAGTATATTGATTTGTTTACATTTCTTTAGTGACCTATATTTCCTGTCACTATGACAACATCCACCTCACAGGGATTTCTCAGAGTGATTTGTGCGTTCTAAACAACATCAGAGCAGGATCTGTGTAGAAAGCACAGTGTATAAAGCTGTTTTTAACTAAAGTTTTCAAAAGAAGCATTCAGTGTTCTGTAAGTCGGACATACTTATGATGATCAATATAAACTTACTAGAGTTATTTAAACACACTGGTGAATATTTTTATATTTTTGTACGTTTTTGGTTTTTAATGATGCCTTTTAATATTTACAAAATGATTGTGGAAGGACCGTGCATAAGTGGCATGTGGGCACTTCAGTGCTACGTATACTTAACAAGCATATTGAGTCAACGTTTACCTCTTAAAAATATAAACTGTCACTTGTGGTAAATGAAAACAAAACTTTTCAATTAAAAATGAAATGGAAAGTAGAACTTTGCGCTGGTGTAGACTTTCAGGCATCCGAGTCATGGTGATGCTCAAAGGCTTGAAACCAGGCAGCTGGACGTCTTTTTCTAGAAGACGTTTCACCTGCTGTCCTGAAGGTTTGATCAAATACACTGTTGTGAGGTGTAGAGGTCATATGTAAAGCACAGACTTTCTTTCCATTTCTGTGAGTCATTAGTCTTTTGTACACTGTCAGTTGTTTACCTGGTTTCAGTCACATAAATCAAAGAGCGGATTCTTACAAAAGCAGCTGGGTAGGAAGGTCAAGGTTGCATTGTAGGTCTCTGACCTGTGAAAGACCAGTTCTCCTCTCTATTTAATGTTGGCTTTTCCCATTTGACATAGATGGCTTCTTTTACAACTTTTTTAAAATCACCTGCCTTCTCTGTCCAAAATGTATAAAATGATTGTGCTTAAAAGAGTGTCCTTTATGCTTGAGATAGGGACGTAAATTCCTTTAAAAAAAAACACAAAGCGTGTGTGTCTGTGGTGTAAGTGCTGTACCTGTACAGTCCTGAGGGCACGGTCAGCATACAGAACTCCAGCAGTCACATCCACCACCGCTTCATGACCCTTAGCCAGCCGCACATGTGGGATGTGCTGTCTGAAGTTATCACGGGTCAGGGTCACCATAGGAACCTTGTTGTTTTGCAGGGACTTTTTAAACATCTGGTAGCTATGACTGTTTTCTGGCCCCATAACCAAAAGTCCTGTTTGTCTGAAAAAGGCAAAATCAGCAGATTTTGGAAAAACAGTCTCCTTAATGCATTACTGCTGAATAAGTAGTAACTAGAAATATTATCAAATAGGTATAGAATGAGATGAATCAGATAATACTGATAAACAAAGAAGAATAGAATAAAGAATGAAAAGTCCTTACATGAAGACTCACTGTATAAAATGACTGTAGGTGGCCTCTATCCTTCAAAATTGTGAACAGGGGTGGTCAGAGGTGGTCAGGGGTGAACAGGGGAGACCAGAGGTGGTCAGGGTGAACAGGGGTGGTCAGGGGTGAACAGGGGTGGTCAGGGGGAACAGGGGTGGTCAGGGTGAACAGGGGTGGCCAGGGGTGGTCAGGGGTGAACCGGGGAGAACAGAGGTGGTCAGGGGTGGTCAGGGGGAACAGGTAAACAGGGGTGGTCAGGGGTGGTCAGGGTGAACAGGGGTGGCCAGGGGTGAACAGGGGTGGTCAGGGTGAACAGGGGTGGTCAGGGGGAACAGGGGTGGTCAGGGGGAACAGAGGTGGTCAGGGGTGAACAAGGGTGGTCAGGGGTGAACAGGGGTGGTCAGGGGTGAACAGAGGTGGTCGGGGTGAACAGAGGTAGTCAGGGGGAACAGGGGTGAGCAGAGGTGGTCAGGGGTGAACAGGGGTGGTCAGGGGGAACAGGGGTGGTCAGGGGTGAACAGGGGTGGTCAGGGGGAACAGGGGTGAACTGAGAAGAACAGAGGTGGTCAGGGGTGGTCAGGGGTGGTCAGGGGTGGTCAGGGGGAACAGGGGTGAACAGGGATGGTCAGGAGGAACAGGGGTGAACAGGGGTGGTCAGGGGTGAACAGGGGTGGTCAGGCGGAACAGAGGTGGTCAGAGGGAACAGGGGTGAACCGGGGAGAACAGAGGTGGTCAGGGGTGGTCAGGGGTGTACAGGGGTGGTCAGGGGGAACAGGGTGATCAGGGTGAACAGGGGTGGCCAGGGGTGGTCAGGGGTCAACCGGGGAGAACAGAGGTGGTCAGGGGGAACAGGTGAACAGGGGTGGTCAGGGGTGGTCAGGGTGAACAGGGGTGGCCAGGGGTGAACAGGGGTGGTCAGGGTGAACAGGGGTGGCCAGGGGTGGTCAGGGGTGATCTGGGGTGGTGAGGGGGAACAGGGGTGAACAGAGGTGGTCGGGGATGAACAGGGGTGGTCAGGGGGAACAGGGGTGAACAGGGATGGTCAGGAGGAACAGGGGTGAACAGGGGTGGTCAGGGGGAACAGGGGTGAACAGGGATGGTCAGGAGGAACAGGGGTGAACAGGGGTGGTCAGGGGTGAACAGGGGTGGTCAGGCGGAACAGAGGTGGTCAGGGGGAACAGGGGTGAACCGGGGAGAACAGAGGTGGTCAGGGCTGGTCAGGGGTGGTCAGGGGTGAACAGGGGTGGTCAGGGGGAACAGGGGTGGTCAGGGTGAACAGGGGTGGCCAGGGGTGGTCAGGGGTGAACCAGGGAGAGCAGAGGTGGTCAGGGGTGGTCAGGGGGAACAGGTGAACAGGGGTGGTCAGGGGTGGTCAGGGTGAACAGGGGTGGCCAGGGGTGAACAGGGGTGGTCAGGGTGAACAGGGGTGGTCAGGGGGAACAGGGGTGGTCAGGGGGAACAGAGGTGGTCAGGGGTGAACAAGGGTGGTCAGGGGTGAACAGGGGTGGTCAGGGGTGAACAGAGGTGGTCGGGGTGAACAGGGGTAGTCAGGGGGAACAGTGGTGAACAGAGGTGGTCAGGGGTGAACAGGGGTGGTCAGGGGGAACAGGGGTGGTCAGGGGTGAACAGGGGTGGTCAGGGGGAACAGGGGTGAACTGAGAAGAACAGAGGTGGTCAGGGGTGGTCAGGGGTGGTCAGGGGGAACAGGGGTGAACAGGGGTGGTCAGGGGTGATGAGGGGTGGTCAGGGGGAACAGGGGTGAACAGGGATGGTCAGGAGGAACAGGGGTGAACAGGGGTGGTCAGGGGTGAACAGGGGTGGTCAGGCGGAACAGAGGTGGTCAGAGGGAACAGGGGTGAACGGGGGAGAACAGAGGTGGTCAGGGGTGGTCAGGGGTGTACAGGGGTGGTCAGGGGGAACAGGGTGGTCAGGGTTAACAGGGGTGGCCAGGGGTGGTCAGGGGTCAACCGGGGAGAACAGAGGTGGTCAGGGGGAACAGGTGAACAGGGGTGGTCAGGGGTGGTCAGGGGTGAACAGGGGTGGTCAGGGTGAACAGGGGTGGTCAGGGTGAACAGGGGAGGTCAGGGGGAACAGGGGTGAACCGGGGAGAACAGAGGTGATCAGGGGTGGTCAGGAGTGAACTGGGGTGGTCAGGGGGAACAGGGGTGGTCAGGGAGTACAGAGGTGGTCAGGGGTGAACAAGGGTGGTCAGGGGTGAACAGGGGTGGTCAGGGGTGAACAGAGGTGGTCGGGGTGAACAGGGGTAGTCAGGGGGAACAGGGGTGAACAGAGGTGGTCAGGGGTGAACAGGGGTGGTCAGGGGGAACAGGGGTGGTCAGGGGTGAACAGGGGTGGTCAGGGGGAACAGGGGTGAACTGAGGAGAACAGAGGTGGTCAGGGGTGGTCAGGGGTGGTCAGGGGGAACAGGGGTGGTCAGGGGCGATCAGGGGTGGTGAGGGGGAACAGGGGTGAACAGAGGTGGTCGGGGATGAACGGGGTGGTCAGGGGGAACAGGGGTGAACAGGGATGGTCAGGGGTGAACAGGGGTGAACAGAGGTGGTCAGGGGTGAACAGAGGTGGTCGGGGTGAACAGAGGTGGTCAGGGGGAACAGGGGTGAACAGAGGCAGTCAGGGGTGAACAGGGGTGAACAGGGGTGGTCAGGGTGAACAGGGGTGGTCAGGGGTGAACCGGGGAGAACAGGGGTGGTCAGGCGGAAGAGAGGTGGTCAGGGGGAACAGGGGTGAACCGGGGAGAACAGAGGTGGTCAGGGGTGGTCAGGGTGAACAGGGGTGGCCAGGGGTGAACAGGGGTGGTCAGGGTGAACAGGGGTGGTCAGGGGTGGTCAGGGTGAACAGGGGTGGCCAGGGGTGAACAGGGGTGGTCAGGGTGAACAGGGGTGGCCAGGGGTGGTCAGGGGTGATGAGGGGTGGTCAGGGGGAACAGGGGTGGTCAGGGGGAACAGGGGAGGACAGAGGGAACAGGGGTGAACCGGGGAGAACAGAGGTGATCAGGGGTGGTCAGGAGTGAACTGGGGTGGTCAGGGGGAACAGGGGTGATCAGGGGGAACAGAGGAGGTCGGTGTGAACAGGGGTAGTCAGGGGGAACAGGGGTGAACAGAGGTGGTCGGGGGTGAACAGGGGTGGTCAGGGGGAACAGGGGTGGTCAGGGGTGAACAGGGGTGGTCAGGGGGAACACGGGTGAACTGAGGAGAACAGAGGTGGTCAGGGGTGGTCAGGGGTGGTCAGGGGGAACAGGGGTGAACAGGGGTGGTCAGGGGTGATCAGGGGTGGTGAGGGGGAACAGGGGTGAACAGAGGTGGTCGGGATGAACAGGGGTGGTCAGGGGGAACAGGTGTGAACAGGGATGGTCAGGGGTGAACAGGGGTGAACAGAGGTGGTCAGGGGGAACAGGGGTGAACAGAGGCAGTCAGGGGTGAACAGGGGGAACAGGGGTGGTCAGGAGGAACAGGGGTGAACATGGGTGGTCAGGGGTGAACAGGGGTGAACCGGGGAGAACAGAGGTGATCAGGGGTGGTCAGGAGTGAACTGGGGTGGTCAGGGGGAACAGGGGTGGTCAGGGTGGTCAGGGGGAACAGGGGTGAACAGAGGCGGTCAGGGGTGAACAGGGGTGAACAGGGGTGGTCAGGAGGAACAGGGGTGAACAGGGGTGGTCAGGGGTGAACAGGGGTGGTTAGGCGGAACAGAGGTGGTCAGGGGGAACAGGGGTGAACCGGGGAGAACAGAGGTGGTCAGGGGTGGTCGGGGGTGGCTAGGGGGAACAGGGGTGAACAGGGGTGGTCGGGGGTGAACAGGGGTGGTCAAGGGGAACAGGGGTGAACAGAGGTGGTCGGGGGTGAACAGGGGTGGTCAGGGGGAACAGGGGTGAACAGGGGTGGTCAGGGGTGAACAGGGGTTAACAGAGGTATTCAGGGGTGAACAGGGGTGGTCAGGGGTGAACAGGGGTGGTCAGGGGTGGTCAGGGGTGAACAGGGGGAACAGGGGGAACAGGGGTGGTCAGGGTGAACAGGGGTGGTCAGGGGGAACAGGGGTGGTCAGGGTGAACAGGGGTGGTCAGGGGGAACAGGGGTGAACAGGGGTGGTCAGGGGTGAACAGGGGTTAACAGAGGTGGTCAGGGTGAACAGGGGTGGTCAGGGGGAACAGGGGTGAACCGGGGAGAACAGAGGTGGTCAGGGGTGAACAGGGGTGGTCAGGGCGAACAGGGGTGGTCAGGGGTGAACAGGGGTGGTCAGGGCGAACAGGGGTGGTCAGGGGTGAACAGGGGTGGTCATTAGGGGGTGGCAGCCCGATCTTCTGCCGCTGTATGTATAGTTGCTTTGAGAAAAGCTCAAGAGTGTTTGTGTGAATGGGAGACACTTTGCAGAACCTGGAAACAGTAAAAATGGTGCTGTATAACTGCACGACCATTTAAAGTTTGGTTTTGTATTATTCATAAAATGTACTATTCACTTTATGTTGTTAATGGTGAGAGTGACAGCTGGGGAGAAAGAGAGGAAGACCAGTTCCATATTCAACATGTAGGAGCGTTTAAGGGGGATAGCTGTGATAAGAAAGTGGTGCTTTTATGGCTCCTGTAGATTGAGGCGGGGCTCTCGTGTGTGTATAGTAGTTGAATGTGGCCAATTTCTGGGCCAAACGTTTTTTTAAACTTAGTTAATGGGTTTTGCCTATGTCTATCTGTCTGCATTTTTATTTATTTAATTTGTGGGGGGGGACAAATTCTTACCTGTACAGTTTGACACCTGCCTCCCTCTCTAGCTGAGTCCACAGTGGGCAGCATTCAACCATCATCCGAGAGTAGAAGTCTTGCTCATAGGCCTTACGGATGATGCGGGTCTGGCCATGAGAGCTCCCTCTGGTGTGGGGCAAGACAAACTGAAAGAGTGTTGAAGAACAACAAATACAATGCAGCATGTAGCCATCTAAATAGTTATTCCTTGTGTATGAAAAAAGATTCAGGCATATTCAAGTCCCTATAAAAGCAATTTATTTAGAAAAACAACAACAACAACAACAACAACAACAATAATAATAATAATAATAATAATAATAATAATAATAATAATAATAATAATAATAATAAACATTACCCCAGTACTCGGATCCGAACATCCGGTTCTGACTCACCTGCTCCAGCAGTAGAGTCTTCTTATTCCTTTTTGCCAGCTGATAGGCTGTGAAGGAGCCCTGCACGCCGGCCCCAATGACTATGCAGTCATATTCCCCAGTTAACATGTCGACCTGGTTTCGAGTGTTTCAGATTTGTTCGCAGTCCCAACCAGGTTGCAGTTTTTCTACGTGCTCACACGGGCCGCCCACAACCACACGAGAAGGACGGAATAAGGTGGCAGCGGTGGAGCCCTAAGTACTGTCGCACAGGAACCTTTGAAACAAAAAATCACACCCCTGAAACCCCCGGTGGGAGCTGGGATGGGTTCAAGGTACCCTCGACTGTGAAAAACCCCTCGCCAGTACTTGAGGAGCACAGGGGCCACGAATGGACATAAGTGCCTGACAGTCTTTTAAGAAGGGAAAACACAACTGCAGGTCACGACGCATCATGATTCACAACAAAGATCTGATTCTTCTTTAATATTCAACACCTGTGGGAAACGTAAACTCCGTACAGAAAGCCAACCAAGATTCCAGTTTAAATATTTTACTGGGAGACGTCCCCCTCTCACAACAACTACTCGGCTCTGAACTCAGTGAAGAGCTTCAGGAACTCTGAACTGCTGAGGATACCGGACTTTCTCTCTGTCATTGTGTGGGTGAGGTCTAGAACACTGGTACGGTTTTCTTGGTCCTTTGAACACCCCCACAGACCTGCAACACAGATGTGCTTTAGAGCTGCCTCCCGCTCTGACAGAACCAGTGTTAGTGCTTGACTTCATCATACAGCCTCAGCTTACACACACCACATGAGAAGGTGACAGACTGCAGTAAAACTCTCCCTCTAAATCCTGCACTTTGTGACTTGGCCATGCGTGTGCAGAACCCTGCTGCAGGTATGTGAACGGTGACATTAGTGCTCACCCAAAAAGACAAGCCAAATCTGGTAAAACTCTGCAAGTCTGTATTCATTCCGAGCTCAATACTTCTGAATTAGATATAAATTATGACTTTGATGTCAGTTTTTATGATTTTGCCTTTAGACACAACCACAGTGGATTTGAAATTAAACCCATCCATCCATTATCTATACCCGCTGTATCCGTTTCCGGGTCACGGGGGTCTGTCGGAGCCTATCCCGACGCATATCAGGCGAAAGGCAGGGGTACACCCTGGACAGGTCGCCAGTCTATCCAGGGCCACATACAAGCAACCAATCACACTCACATGCACACCTAGGGAGAATTTTTAGAATGTTCAATTAACCTACTCTGCATGTTTTTGGACTGTGGGAGGAAGCCGGAGTACCCGGAGGGAACCCACGCAAGCACGGGAAGAACATGCAAACTCCACACAGAAAGACCCACCGGGCCGGGAATTGAACCGGGAACCTTCTTGCTGTGAGGCAACAGTGCTAACCACTAAGCCACCGTGCTGCCTTGAAATTAAACCATCAAGATGTAATTAAAGTGTAGACCTTTAGGAGGCTGCACAAAAATACAGCATTTCCTATTTAGGAATTTCTCAGCGATAGACTTGGCTGCCAACCAAACAAGGCGACTGGCGGTGAATACATGCACAAAAGGCACTATTACAGAATACACTTGGAGATCTTTAAAACCCTGCAGTTCCTTGTCAGTCTGTCAGAACATTAAAACCAAGAACGTAACGTTTCATGTTGGACAAAGGTTGAAAGCAGATTAATTATTAACTCACATTGTATACCCTCTTCAACTATATTAATAATTAGTAACCATGGCAAGGCTGGGTGGAACGGAGGGAGGTGTGTGTGTGTGCGTGCGTGTGTGTGTGCGTGTGTGTGTGTGTGTGTGTCATCTGGACTTTTCTGGTACGGCTTCAGCTTTCCCAGCAGACCAAAGGGCACCTGTGACTGTTACGTAACCACCGTTTCATCCACCACTGATATGCAGCCTAGTTTTCAGACCTGCATAAATGAGCATGGACATGAAGTGCAATCATTTTTATACTGTAATATTGTACCAGGGTTTTTATATGTTTTAGTATATTTAATATTTCAAAATGTGAAAGTACCCTCAGATGTACCTATTTGTAGTAAAAGTTTCATACCACCGGCAGAGAGAAAATGAAGCAGAAACATGCTTTCAACACCAGAAACACAGTTATGAAATGTCTGAATGGGAACCAGGCTGTTGAAACAGAGTCATTGCAGAGCAGTTGGTGCTCCTTTATTTTAGTTGGTCTGCAATTATATTCAACCTTTTTAACCATGCCAATGTTCTATGAATCATTTTTTGGTATAATTCTGTTTTTTAAATGTATTTTTCTTAAAGCTCTATTGCTTCTGCTTTTCTGAGTTTAGATCTGGAAACTGTCAAGAGCAGCTGATTATTTCTGATGATTCCTTCCCTGTCAGAAGGCCAGCTGCTGCATTCTGGAGAGTTTGTTTTGTTGTATAGTAATAGCCCCTTACCAGGCAATTAACCATAATTCAATTCAGTTGTATTTATATAGCGTCTATTACAACACAAGTTGTCTCCAGGATCTTTCCAGAGACCCAGAACATGACCCCCGATCAATTATTACATAAACAACGGCAGGTAAAAACTCCCCTTTAAGAGGGAAGAAACCTGGATCAGGACCTGGATCATGAGGGGGAAGAAACCTGGACCAGGACCTGGACCTCCTGCCGAGGACCAGCCGGGTAGAGCAAGAAGTAAAGAAAGAATAGAGACATAGAGACACCGTCAAAGGTACAAGACAGGATACAATAGTAACTATCATCAGTAGTCCAACTAGACTTCTGTGTATATGGGTGATATATGGATACCATGTAAGGAATAAAAATAAAAAGTTTAATTTTCTTCATTCTTTGAAACTAATAATCTCCTATTAACCTCCAGAGTTGAAGTTAGGATTCAACCATGTTGATTTATTAACATTGTGTTAGAAGCAACTAATGCATCCCTTTGTTCAGCTGCATTCATTTGAATTTTTGTATCATGCCAGGAGACTTTATATCAAGCAATACACTTATTTCTAATATGATTGATTGACAGTCAGCTCAGCCAATGAGCAGCTGTTATCACTTCCTCAACCGTAATCGTCATGCTACTGCATCACTGTACATGATCGATCTGAACGAAACTTGCAGGATTTAATGAGATCAGGGTCGAAATTTACCACATCGGATGAAAACTCAAATTTACCAAATGATTAACTCCATCGACCTCTGAAGCATGACTTTGACCAGGTTTGGCATCTCTTTGACCATCATGTCAGAACAGCCACATCTAAACGTCAAGCCAGGCACTTCGTGTTGCCACTAGGGGTCGCTATGAGAACGACTGATGTCACATACATCTGTATTGGATTAAATAGGTCCTGTGCCAACACCATGACAGCCTTTTCATGTGCCCTTTATGATGTTTTATGTGAGACATCATCAACGTATTAAGTACTTCCTCAAACTATGCAACATATCTGTCTGTGGGGTTTTGTGTGCGCATGTGTGTGTGTGTGCGCACGTGTGTGTGTGTGTGTGCGCGCATGTGTGTGTGTGTGTGTGTGCACGCACGTGTGTGTGTGTGTGTGTGTGTGTGTGTGTGTGTGTGTGTGTGTGTGCGTGCGTGCGTCTTTTTAACTAAAAGTTGATGTTCTTTTAGTTCAAATTTAAAAATACTTTATTATTCCCTGAAGGAACACTAATTATTGCAGTACATACAGAGAAGGGAGGTGGACACCTAATTTGCAGGTGCTTTTTGAAGCTGCAGGAGCAGACATGTGACTGGAACATGTGTGAGTGTCAGTAATAACTGTCAGGACATAAAATGGTGCATAACAAGAGGGAACACTGAAGCTTCTTTTTAATGTTAGTTAGTTCATTAGGTTGGTGTGGCCTTCCATGTCTTCTCAACCCTTATGTGGTCTATGTCAGCGCCGTCGTTTTCAGGTTCATGAAGGGGAAAGCGCTGGTGCGTTTGCAGGATCAGCTGTCAAAAAACAGAGAGAAGAAGTTAAACAGCTGCAAAGTGGTGTATGTGAACAGGTTGTAACTTAAGAGCAGGCGCGGGGGGCTTAAGTCTCCACCGCCTCATGTCTGTGTCTTTGTATAGGCGGGTTTCCACTAGCCGGGGTTCAGGGAAACTCCGCCAGACAGGCGCCTCTAAAAGGACCGACCGTCTCCTCGGCCACTTCGACCAGCGTGTCTCCAGCACACTGCAGCGCCACACTAGAACCTTTGACTGAAAAGACGGCACAGCCACCACGAGGTGGCGCTAATGCACAATTTTGGCTGTTCGCAAACAGCCAGCATCATAAAACATGACTAAAAAGAAGGATGCAGCAAAGAATACAGAGAAGAAGAAAGACGGATGCTACTTATTTGTATGTGTTTTTTTTTTTAAACACAGTCGTGGTGACATGATTTATGTTCATGTGACACTGCTGAACGTAATTTAGAGATCCTGATCAGCAGAGACCCCCCCTGCCAGGAGGTTCCTGTCTGCCAGCCTGGGGACCTCTCCTACTACAGTTCCTGGAGGCCACTTTTACAGGGACGTCCCTGATAATGGAGACACGCCCAAACGGCCCCACAAAAATCCTGCTAGTGGAAACGTGCCGTCTGTGTGTCACAGCAGTCACTTGTCAGCATCAGCATCCTCTCAGACGGACGTCCAAGAGCTGGCAACATGTCTTCACAGCACGCTGCGGAAAGAAAGATAATTCATCATTGTCAATATAATTTTTGTTGCATGATCAGGAAAAACAATCTCATGATGCCAGTCTATTAATCTAGGCAAGCATTTGGTCCATGGTGAACCAAAAATGGAAGAAAGGTTTTTGATTGTAAGAATCATTTATTATGAATGAGTGTGTCTACATCACAATTACAAGAGCAACCAAAGATATAAATGCATAAGGATGAAGAAAAAAAAAGAGAGAATACAAAAGTCAAAACATGTCCTAGACCTGTTTTAAAACAGACACCCAGGGTGCCATAAATAAAGTATCTTCAATCTTTTTCATTCTTTCTGCACGTTGACGCAAGACTCATTTTGCAAATAAAAAAACGGTTACATCAATAAACATACAGACTAAACAGGTCCCAGGGCCCCAACTGAAAATACAGTCTAGAGTAGACCTTTCTTTCACAACTTTTTCTAAAAGATCTGAACCACAAGGTTGAATGTATGAAACAGGTAAGGACGTGCCCTCTTTATAAGGAGGACCTGGTCCACCCATCAAACCTTTTCCTGGTAGAGATCATGTTGAAGGTGTAGTTATGGGAGGGGAGGCAGGCTCATGGGGCGGGGTCTAGTGTCTCAACGTTTTCCACATCACCCTCATTCCAGTTACAGCTGCCGATGAAAAGGTGGCTAATGTGCTGATGCACTTCTGCCGTTTTCTCAGAACAGGCTCGATACAGTTTATCCAGCAGGGATTGAAGCACCCCTACGTGTTTAAATCCCATAACCGCTTCCTCCTTTTTTTTCTCCTGATTTGGAGAAGACGTGTGGTGGCAGGCTTGGTAGTACCAGTGCCCTAGGTAGTGCTTTTTCGTTTCCTGCACAGGGAGGGGACTCTTGTCAAAGACTAGCTGGTAGAGGAAGAAAAGAGGAGAGAGATAGGACAGAAAGGATGAACAGAAAGAGGAGAGGCATAAATGTACTGTTAGTAAATATCCTACAGATGCATCCGTAGAGAGCGTGGGTAAACACTGGAATGGTCAGGTGGCAGTGTTGCCAGATGTACGATAATTATAGTATTTCTACAATAGTTTTGACTTCTTTACAATCTATGATCAATAGTTGGAAGTGTACAATAGTTTCCTCTTGAAAAGCAAATATTTCCTCCCAACTCTTATTTATTAGTTGTCTAAATTGGAATGAGATTCAGTAGGTTAATTTGTTCGTAATCGATACCGGCGTTTCATTTAGTTTTTAGTTTTGATAATATATGTGTATATATACATTTTTTTTCATATACAAACGTGTGTGTGTGTGTGTGTGTGTGTGTGTGTGTGTGTGTGTGTGTGTGTGTGTGTGTGTGGTAGCACATACTTGCCAGAAAGAAAAAAATATTCTGTGACACAAATGTATTAAATGTTTAAAATTCATTATTAAATTCATGTAATACTCTTAGAGCCCATGGACACTGAAAGTCTGAACAAAACAGTAGTGCCCTATATGTGGCATTAGTATACATGTAAAAAAAAAAAAGAGAACAGAACTTATGGACTAAATTCAGATCCAGAAAGCATTGTGTGAAGATACACATTTTCCATTTATGAAATCGTTCAAACAAACCTGCAGAGACATTATCTAACTGGCTAGTCACGTTACAGGGTAACACCTCCCTCTGCTGGGGAGGACTGCAAATTAGTCAGTCCAGCAGGTCAGGAAACAGTCCAACATCCTGACTTAATCCGAAGCACCTGCGATAAACCGGAACAGGTTAGCTGTGACCATGAAAGAGTGAGAAGGGGTTTCTTATAGTAGTTTATTGTTTAGAAATGTATGTAGTTTTCTTGTTTATTTTTTCATTAAAGCAAAATACTATATGCTTTCTCCAAAGTCTTGAGCCTTTGTGTGCAACTGAAAACAAAAATGTACATACTTTACATAAAAACAAGTTATTTAGACATTTTGTGAGACAAGTTGAAAGGAAAGATATTCTCTGTACATCAGGATGGGCAGAGAAGGAATCAGTTCTTTTTTTATGTCCTTCATTCAGCATTTTGTTTTCTAAGTAAGCACAGGAAATTAATTTAATTAATTTTAGTGAATACAATTTAAAAGGTAAAACATTTGTTGACCCACTGTAAGACTGCAATCCTTCGACAAATCACGCAAGAAACAGAGGTTTTCTAAAAACAGCCTATGCAACAAGTACCTTTATAAAACTACGACAAGCAACGGTCCTCACATGAAATACTACCAATGTACCATTCTATATAATCCAAATACTTCTTAAGGCAAATAATAAGCTCACTGAGATGTAATTTCAATTTTATTTATATAGCATCTATTACAACACAGTTGTCTCTAGGTTATTTCCATATCGTTATTTCCATGGAAACATTGAGAAAATGCATGTGCCTGAAGGAAGCATAACTGTAGCCCTTTGAAAACAAAGAATCATTAAGTTCAATACTGTATGGAAGCCGTGTTATTTGTTATTCTGTTTTTTTGTTTTTGTTGGGTTGGGGGGGGGGGGGGGGGGGGGGGGGGGCTTAGCGTTTTGCCTTTTTGATTTAAACTGGAGTTTTATCCATTTACTGATTGGATTACGTTTGTCTGCTGTTTACTCATATACAGAAACCTGAGCTAGACAGTAATGATGAAGATGAATTGACACACATAAAAACACACATGCATATATATATATATACAACAACACTTACGCCTATGGACAACATGCACATTTTTGGCCTGTGGGGAGAACATGCAAACTCCACACAGAAAGACTCTCGCCGGGCCGGGGAATCAAAGTGAAAGTTCACTTAAAATCTATTACAACCTAGCTGGGGGTACTTTGTATTTCCCCATGATCATTTTAGTTTCTAATTTAAAAGCCTTTAAACTACTTTTTTTATAATAATTCTTTTATGATTCTTTATGATTTCAAAAAATAATGTAGTCTCTTCTTGACTGTAAACATGTAGTTGAAGTAATGTTAAATAACAGAATTGTTGAAATGTATAAAGAAGATAATAGTCATTATGATTTACTGAAGCAAAAAGTTGTAAAAGGAGGAAGTGGAGCGGAGAAGGAGGAGGAAGAAGACGAGGAGGAATGGTAGAATTAGGAGAAAAAGTAAGGAGGAGAGTAGTTGTAGTAGGAGGAGGAGGAGGAGGAGAAGTATTGTCCGGTATATTTATGACATTACATTGTGAAGCACATTCATTAGTTAAATAGGCTGCAGCTGTGAATCAGAGGACCTGCAGCCAGAACACCAGTTGTGTCACTCTGACACTCTGACTCAGCATTCAACCAAATAACACTTTTAAAAATTACTTAGGAAAAAGAAACATTTTTATCCCAACCTGTTTTGTTGCGTTACTTTTTCTCCTTTTCCACCAAGTCTTGAAAGTTTTGAGAAATGTCATCTCCCACCAGCTTCTCTACATCTGTCTCTTCTCCATGTTTTGCATTATCAGCCAGCAATGAAGGTAAGAAAAGAAAAAAAAAAACTGATCAATATTTGCCTTTATATTATGGCTCAATTGTGTGACGTGAAGCAGAAAAAATTTATGAAATTTAATTTTTAAGATGCATTGAGATCAAATACTAAAGGATTTTTGGGGTTAACCACTAAGTGCTTAAAGCAGCATCAGATTGGTGTTGGATTATGTTATTTTTAACGAGGTTAAGGATACTTGGTTTAAATGACTGACTCTTAATAACGAAACAAAAATATTGTCAAAGACTTTTATATTCATGACAGTCTTTATATCATGGTTATGACAGTGCCATGCCAATAAATACATTAATAAACCAGCTGTGGACCGTCCTCAGGAATGATTCATATAAAAGTACACATTTCAGGATGTTGCGGATCTGCTCTGTGAATTTGATCCCTGCAGATAATGAGGATTCTGATAAAGATTTTTTTTTTAACAGTTAAAATAATTTGTTTTAACACTTACAATAACTGTTTAAAGCTATAAAAAAAAATGTTCTCACTTTAAGTAAAACGTTATGGTGTTTCATCACCGTTTTGTTGCAATGTTAAGTTTGCTTTTTCTGTCAGTGGCCAACTCCTGTTCCAGCTCAAATTTTACAGTTCAGGTGAGCAGATCTTAAAATAAAGAGAAAAAGGAAAAACAAATACAATTTAAGAATCCCACCACTTCATGTGAAAGTGGTGGGATTCTGGAACTAAGCTGCATCAAAATATATTTTATATCAAATAATAAAACATCATTAGTATGGCAATATATGGTCATTCATTAACTTACCTATGATGTAAAGTTTTTATGTATTTTCTGTTTGCTGCAAAATTATGTTTTCTACAAACTATTTTCAAAATGTCATGTTGTTGGGGCTGGTCCAGGGCTTTTTTCAGCTCCTCCTGCTTTCCTTTTGTTTTTGAACTACTGTCTTACACACACACACACACACACACACACACACACACACACACACACACACACACACACACACACACACACACACACACACACATATAATAAAAACACGAAAAAAAAAATCCTTTGAACCCCCTTCAGAAAAAGAGATGTATATTGTCCCATCACAGTCTCACCGCCAAAACCTGCAACTACACGGAGATATTTCACATCTCCTGAAAGTGCAAAATAAATTTGTTATAAAATTATCACTCTTACAAAATTCAAAGTTACCAAAACAATGGCAGGTGCAAACTCCTCTTTAATAAAATAAACCTTGATCCTGCTGAAGACCAGCCAGGTAGAGCAGGAAAAGAGAGATCAAAAGAGAGAATGAAGAACAGAGAAAAGTGAGACACAGATACAAGAAGATACATAAATATAACGATCCATCAGCAGCAGAACTATATATATATATATATATATATATATATATATATATATATATATATATATATATATATATATATATATATATATATATATATATATATATATATATATATATATATATATAGAGAGAGAGAGAGAGAGAGAGAGAGAGAGAGAGAGAGAAAGAAAGAGAGAGAGATTATTAATATCACTGTATATTACTATTTATAACATATGAGTGAGATACAAGCATTTAACTTAATTGGTGCCAAATCTCTTTTTGTCATTTTTTGTGTTGAACAATGAAATAAAAATGTCATTACGTCTTATCAGAAGGGTGTTTAGAGCCTTTCTGGAACACTGACATCCTTTATTTTATTTTTTAAATTACAATTACTGCTTCAGATAATCTATTGTTCATGGTCAAAGAGCTAAATTTTATAGTCCTTAATAAAATTTCTCATAATGTTTCGGTTGTGCATTTTCTAAGGCATTTCATAGCATAATGAATAAAAAGCATTTTTATTTTATTTTTGTCTTTTCTTAACATTATCTTTAGCGCTGGATCGGTGCACGTGACATAAGGTTGACCTGTGATTGGATGTTTGATATCGCAATGCTGCATGGGAGTTGTATTTCACAAACTCTGCCACGAACCACCTCCCCCCCACCCCCCTTGTTTGCACATATATCAATGGTTAATACCAAGTTTAGTAGAACCAAAGAGACACATATATGCATTTTAATCTTGCAACTGAGGTTTTTTATGAGCATATATGTGCAAGCGTGTTCCCTTCCCCCTCGTGACAGTCCAACCATTTCGTACTGACCGTTCTTGAGTCAGCGCTTCCGCCGTGTCAGAGGGAAACCAATACGAGTTATGTCAACACCATCTAATGTATCAGCCGAATCGTTCACTGGCTTGTTACTACATTCTTTCTTTCTCTCTCTCGTTCTTTCTTTCTTCCCCTACTTGTCTGCATATATATTACTGGTTAAAACCAAATTGGCAAAACCTGAAATCCACACATATACGTGTTTTGATTTGGTAACAGAGGTTTTTTTTTTTTTTTTTGTTTGTAGGTGTGTGTGAGTGGAATTCCTTCACGGCCCTTTTGACAGTCTACCATGTTTTATTTATTTATCCCTAAAAAAATACAAAAACGGTTTCTGTCAAAGAGGACTAATATAACCAGACAGTGGGACAAAACAGAGCAGGAAAGAAAAGACAACTCAGTGAATAGACAGAAATATATATTATATACATAGCACAAAAAGGTAGAACACAAAAGAGATTAGCACAAAAGCAAATTGTGATCCACGTTCACCAGCAAGTGTGTGGACCAGCATCATGAGGCTGGTTTAGCTGGTGGACCAGATCTGAAGCTGGTTCACCAGCTAAACCTCCATCCAGCCAACAATGGCCAGCTTGGACTTAAGCAGCTGTTGTTTCTTTCAGCGGGGAACCCATGTTTAATTACATCGTCCCTTAGACCAGATATGTGGTTTTTTGTCTACTTCAACTGTGAGACTGTGTCCATGTGAAGTAAAATAAATGTCGTGTGAATGGATGCAAAGTAAAGACGGAAGAATGTGCCGAATCACTTAAGCAGACACAAGTGCGTTGACCAAGAACAAGAGATAGTAAACTCTACAAACCGAATAAAAATAACAACTGAAATGAGACGGTACCAAATGTATTGAAGTAACGGTTCACGACGAAAGCTCCACTATCAGCAGTAAACTGACAGGAGCCGTGGCTGGTTAAGGCCTCACTAGAGGCGTCAGCAACTCCAAACTCAGCGGCGTAGCGCGGTTTACGTCGCAGAACTAAGCGGACCCGGTCTCGGTCCCGGTCTCGGTCCCGGACCCGGTCCCGGACGAGTCCGTGTCACGCGAGGCAGCGGGCGCACGGATGTGCGGTGGCGCTTCAGGTGACCGAGCAGCGTCCGGACACCGCGTCTCCATCAGGCACGGCTGCACCAACACGCATGCGCGCTCCGCGGTTCGCGGTTGCGCCAACTGGCGGAGGATGTAGCTAGCAGCCGGAGCGGACGGACGGCTTCTCCACAACAATAACACCAACTAAATCTGCGTGTGCACGTCTTCCAGTTGACGCCGGCAGCTTTCGGACCCGCCTGCAGCCGTTGTTGTGGCCGGGGCCCGCTCCGTGTGCCTGCGCCGTCCTCTGGTGACGATGGGAGCGGGTGTTTGCGCGGATTTACACGGCTGCTTTCGGCAGGAGCAGAAACGGCAGCCGCGGCTGGCCAGCTAGGCCGCACTCGGGTCCTCTAGGCGGGGAAGCCGCGTCTCGGTGCTCTCATCGCTCGCGGATCCTCTGTGCTCGTGCGTGAGCAGCGGCGCCGACAGCGCTGTGTTTCGGCGTCTTCGTGCTCGCCGTGTTCGCCTTTGGGCCGCCCGCCGAAGCCCGCGACCCGCTGGCGTCACAACCTTGACTGGCCGACGTCCCCGTCGTAGCCGGCTAACGGCCGCTAACGTCGCTGGCCACAAACACTTGGACTCAAACGTTTTCACGGTTTCGACGCGCGCTTGTGTGCTCGAGTTGAAGGTTACGTTTCAGCTTCGCTTCCTGGATGAATGTGGGACAAAATGGAGACTCCGACGATTGTGTACGACTTGGATACCTCTGGGGGTTTAATGGAGGTGAGGCTGCTCTGCTTCGAGGCCCCGGTTAATGCTGATGTAATGGCTTTGGGTTTTCATAGCCAGACGTGTAGTTTTCAGCTCCGTGGTGGCTGTTGTCAGGCGCTTTGCTCAGCCAACAAAGTCAGTAGTTGAGGTTCATAATGGAGGCCACAAGTGGACGTTAGCACTGTCTTTAAGCTTTTCTGCGGGCATAAAGAAGCACGTTTTCACAACCTCGAAGGCGAGCAGCCACCACCTCATGCTAAACAGCTGGGCCACTTTCTTTTCAGCAAATCCAAACACTACTAGCGCCCCCGAAGTCCGAAGAGGTGGAAAAGAGGAGTCGGAAGTTGGTAAGAGACGTCCGGAGGAGCGGCAGAGCCACCAACCACGACACCTGCGACAGCTGCCGGGAGGGGGGAGACCTGCTCTGCTGCGACCACTGTCCTGCCGCCTTCCACCTCCAGTGCTGGTGAGCAGACACGCGCAGACGAGGCATGTTTATTACAAGGAAAGTGAATTGAACCGGCTGTTTTAGCTCTATGTAAGGAGGGTCGTGGTTGTTGTTGTCAGCGTTGTCGTCCGCGGTTCGGACGTGGATATGAGTTGTTCATCTAACAAGCGTTATGTAAATTCACTTACACCCGGTGTCCTTGAAACTCTTCTCAAATACGTGTATTTTACCTGTCGCCACTGTCGGACCACATTCGCAGTTATTCTGCTGAATTGTACCGAGGAGGGCGGTAGTGAGCTTTTGTAGCATTTTGGCAAGTGAAATAAATCCCTCTGACGGGGGCAACTTTCCTGCTGACTTCACGTGTAAATGTCCAAACGTATGCCGGTACCGTGATTCGGGGGGGTTTGGGTAACAAGGGCTCAGCTCAGCCTGGAGGTTAATGATCCAGGAGCCGCGAGACGGAGAGCTTCCTCCGAGGATGGTGCAGCGTGGCTGCACTTTCCACCGTTATTACCGATCTGTGCGGGGTTTCCTTCGCTGCTGAGAGCGGAGAGGCCTTCAGACGTTTGACTAAAGCGTGTAAACGTGTCTCACAGCAACGCGGGGCCGGAGCACGAGCCGGCTCTCGGCGGCGGCCTCAGCCCGGAGAGCCGCAGCGTCCAAACATGGAGTCGGCTCTCCTCTGTTTACAATATGGCGACCTCCCCGCTCGTCGTCGTGCTCCAGCGCCATCTTACCAACCCTTACGGTCCGACACGGAGGCCAAAACGGTCACAAATACCACACCGGTCCGCGCCAGACCCCCGCCCCAGAGCGGCGGGCATGGCCGCGTCTCCGGGCGACCTTCCATGTGTCGGGGCAGACGCTGCCGCACGTCGAATCGTGAAATTAGTGGGTCCCGCTCCCGACCTCCGCGTCGGCGTGTACGATTTAATTTAATTTCGGGCTCAAAGCGAATAAACACTTGGAAATAAGCCAACAGAAACAGTTTATCCGTTACTGCCCAAGCTTTTGGAGGATTGTTTTATCTGTCTGCTGCTGTCGTTACTGATTTAGTGACCATTGAAGGTAGTCTCCTACAGACTGATTTGTAATGTTTGGTTATTTGAGGTGTAAGATTGATGGAGCTGGAGTCAGCTGTGAGAGTGATGGAGCTGGAGTCGGCTGTGAGAGTGATGAAGCTGGAGTCGGCTGTGTGAGAGTGATGAAGCTGGAGTCGGCTGTGAGAGAGTGATGGAGCTGGAGTCGGCTGTGAGAGTGATGAAGCTGGAGTCGGCTGTGTGAGAGTGATGGAGCTGGAGTCGGCTGTGTGAGAGTGATGGAGCTGGAGTCGGCTGTGAGAGAGTGATGGAGCTGGAGTCGGCTGTGAGAGAGTGATGGAGCTGGAGTCGGCTGTGAGAGAGTGATGGAGCTGGAGTCGGCTGTGAGAGAGTGATGGAGCTGGAGTCGGCTGCGAGAGAGAGTGATGGAGCTGGAGTCGGCTGCGAGAGAGAGTGATGGAGCTGGAGCTGGAGCCGGCTGCGAGAGAGAGTGATGGAGCTGGAGCTGGAGCCGGCTGCGAGAGAGAGTGATGGAGCTGGAGCTGGAGCCGGCTGCGAGAGAGAGTGATGGAGCTGGAGCTGGAGCTGGAGCCGGCTGCGAGAGAGAGTGATGGAGCTGGAGCTGGAGCCGGCTGCGAGAGAGAGTGATGGAGCTGGAGCTGGAGCCGGCTGCGAGAGAGAGTGATGGAGCTGGAGCTGGAGCCGGCTGCGAGAGAGAGTGATGGAGCTGGAGCTGGAGCCGGCTGCGAGAGAGAGTGATGGAGCTGGAGCTGGAGCCGGCTGCGAGAGAGAGTGATGGAGCTGGAGCTGGAGCCGGCTGCGAGAGAGAGTGATGGAGCTGGAGCTGGAGCCGGCTGCGAGAGAGAGTGATGGAGCTGGAGCTGGAGCCGGCTGCGAGAGAGAGTGATGGAGCTGGAGCTGGAGCCGGCTGCGAGAGAGAGTGATGGAGCTGGAGCTGGAGCCGGCTGCGAGAGAGTGTGATGGAGCTGGAGCTGGAGCCGGCTGCGAGAGAGTGTGATGGAGCTGGAGCTGGAGCTGGAGCCGGCTGCGAGAGAGTGTGATGGAGCTGGAGCTGGAGCTGGAGCCGGCTGCGAGAGAGTGTGATAGAGCTGGAGCCGGCTGCGAGAGAGTGTGATGGAGCTGGAGCTGGAGCTGGACCTGGAGCCGGCTGCGAGAGAGTGTGATGGAGCTGGAGCTGGAGCTGGACCTGGAGCCGGCTGCGAGAGAGTGTGATGGAGCTGGAGCTGGAGCCGGCTGCGAG
This sequence comes from Xenentodon cancila, assembly GCA_014839995.1. Taxonomy (NCBI): domain Eukaryota; kingdom Metazoa; phylum Chordata; class Actinopteri; order Beloniformes; family Belonidae; genus Xenentodon; species Xenentodon cancila. The sequence continues at coordinate 2,238,236 of CM026201.1, forward strand.
AGAGTGTGATGGAGCTGGAGCTGGAGCCGGCTGCGAGAGAGTGTGATGGAGCTGGAGCCGGCTGTGAGAGAGAGTGATGGAGCTGGAGCCGGCTGTGAGAGAGAGTGATGGAGCTGGAGCTGGAGCCGGCTGCGAGAGAGAGTGATGGAGCTGGAGCCGGCTGTGTCCTGCAACATTCTCAGACATTTACGTTGTGACATTGTTCTGTTTCTTATTGTTCTACTAGTATTTCTGTTAAGGTTGCACCTGTGATTTCTTAGTAACAAATCTCTAACAAACTTTAAAAACATTTTCAGGATCAGGAATTTTTACTGTAATATACAATTACATCCAGCAGGTGGAGTCACATTTTTGAACAGTATTTGTACACCACCACACAGGCATTGATTAATGATGAGGTTCAGCTGTCAGCTTTTTCAGTAATGATGTTTTGTCTTGTCATAGCAACCCTCCTCTTAGTGAAGAAATGCTGCCCCCAGGAGAATGGATGTGTCATCGCTGTAATGTTAGAAAAAGGGTGAGTTTCAGGTGTTCTGTAGCAAACTCCATGCAGACATCTGCCCGTTTCCATTAAGCCTTTTCTGTATGTAGTCATGGGCTTCTGACTTGGCTGGACACAACTTGTCTCTTTCAGTATTATGACAGTCTGAATAATATTTCATATCTTCATCTATTCTGAATTTTTAAAACGTAGGACAACATTTCTACTGTTTCCATCCCCTGTTGGTGTGTTTAACAAATATGTTGGGTTTTTTTTTTTTTTTTTTTTTTTTTTTTTACAAAATGATATGTAATAAAACCTTAAAAGAACTTAGATGTTCCATTTGAATTCCTGTACCAGTCAGTCTTAAATGACAGACACTGGCCTTTATAGGGGTTGTCTGTCACTGTTGAACGTCTGAATATTGTCATAAAGGTCATGATAACTGTAAAAGTCATCTATGGCTGAATGTCATCAGGGTCATAAACTTATTGGTTAAATCATTAGGGCTTTTGTTCTGTGTGAGAAAAGTCTGAAGCTGTCCTTCAGTCGATGGGCTGGTAATTCTGTTTTTTTGTTATTGTTTTTGTGTTGCTGTCAGAAGCGGGAGCAGAAGTCTGATCAGACTAACGGCCTGCCAGAGAAGTACTCTTCTAAATGCGTCACATCTCCTGCTGTGGAGCTTGAGCTCAGTGCTGGCCCGTTGAGGCTTGATGGTCTGCCACCTGGAGCTGGAGCAGCAGGTCCTGGTCTACGAGTGGCTCAGGTTCGTCTTTTGGACCGCAGGACCAGCAGCAGGCCAAGCAGCCGGCCTGGAACACCAACATCCAACACCTCATCCACCCCCACCCCCTCAGAGGAACAGAATGATGGAGAGGAGGAGGCAGCAGAACCTGAGGATGACGTTCAGGGCGCTGACCTTGAGAGTGTCACATTAACATCTCCAACACCACGCCTCCTCAAGCGCCCGTTTCAGCTCTTAATTGCAGCAGCCATGGAGAGAAACCCCACCCAGTTCCAGTTGCCGAGTGAACTCACCTGCACCACTGCACTCCCCGGTTAGTCCGTGATAAGTTGCAAATCCATCACTGCAGTACTGTGCTGTATTCTGAAATGGTTTCTAAAAATTCTTTTACTGACGAGCTTGCTCTATAACATGTATTTCATTACAGTAATGTGGATTAAAAGTCAAATGTAGTGGAGGAAGGCTGTGAACAGTTAAATGAAATCTGTTGTGGAACAGGTTCGGTAGCTTTGTGCTCCATCACTGCTGCCTGTGAGCTAGAAAGTCCCAGTTCAGGTCCTTGCTGGGCCTTTCCGTATTGAGGTTGCATGTTTTCTGGATACTCTAGCTAGTCAAAAGCATGCAGGTGGATTGGTGCTTCTAAATTACCCATAAGAGAGAGTGTGAGCATACGAGGTTGGTTGTTTGTGTGACTTGTGATAGACTGGGGACTGTCCTGGGAGTATCCTGTCCCCCGCCCGTTGACTGACACCTGGGTAGAGTATACAGGAGGCAGGGAATGATGTAAACAGGACAGTGTGGAAGTTTATCTTATGTATACAGGAAAACGGAGGACAGCTACGTGGTGTCCCCACCTGGTCATAACGATAAGGTGGTAGTATAAGTGCTCTGTTTGGATTTATCTGTTACATAAAAATAGTTGTTTCAGTACTAGTGCTACCATTGTAAATACTGGCCAATACTCATGAAAATCAGGGTGGATGGAAATTGGTATTTGCATCCATGTCATTTTTATGAACAGAATACAAATGATTCTTTGTTCTCATAAAAGCCAGAACAGAAAGGTGCACAATATTGCCTTGCAACTTACCGTTTGAGTTTCCTGGTTGAGAACCAGTGGCACACGATTCGTTGAACTGAGCCAGTGGTATCGCATTAGCAGTATGTTGGCGATACGGCGTTATTTAATACTGGAAAACCAGCATGTCACCAGCAAAACTGTGATGTTAATTATAAAAGGCTGATGTTTCCAGGGGTGGCACAAATGTTGATAAAAGTAACATGAGCCAACATTACCAAGCATTTAAGTTGTGGACGTTTGGATCTCCAATTTGAAAAAGCACAAGTTTAGGAAGACAGAGGAGCCCCAGCAGCAGACAAGTTTGCTTTTTCAGATAAGAACTTCCTCAAATGTCAAAATGTAAATGGCTTTTTTTTTTTACATAATAGTGGCTGCACTTTTAAATTGAAGCTCTGGATTTTATGATGTAACAATTATTCTTTATTTGATGTTAATTAAAAAAAATTTGTTTTACTTTGTTGATGAATAAAAAAAAAAGAAAGATGAATGTCATCAGATCAGCATTCAGGTATCAGAATTGAAAATAAAATAAAACATAACATCTCTACATACAAAAATGAAAATCTGCAAATGCGGTTCTGAGAAAAGAGAGGGCATGTCTTTGGTTTTCAGGTAAAGACAGCTGAAGGCCGCCTGAAATTGGGTTGTGCAACAGGAGAATGAACCCAAACTTACCAGCAAATCTACAAGAGAATTACTGTAAAAAAAAATCTAGTAATGTTCCAGTCAAACCCCGGACCTCAAAGTGATTGGAATTCTCTGGTGAGACCGTAGAACAACTGTGCATACGGAAATGTATTCCTGCAAACCTCTTTGAACTGAAGCAACGTTGTAAAGAAAAAGGGACAAATTCCTTCGTGACAATTTAGCATCATACAACAGTTCATAGCATTGTGGTTAAAGGTGGTTATAGAAGCAGAAAAGAGTATGAAAGTGTGACTGTTGTTGGCATGACAACCGTCCACTGTAAACACACAAGATGATTGTACCGCTGTATCCACATGTTGATGGCTGGAGTGTCTATGTTTGACGTCCTCGATGAGTGAAACCTTCCAGGGCCACAGCGCATGTGTCAAAAGGTCTACTTACATCCTGCTATCATGGTGTTTTTCTTTTTTTGATTTATTCTTTAAATTGCTGCTTTTCAGGCAGCAGTAAACGAAGAAGAAAAGAGGAGCTTCTAGGGCGACCGTACAGGAGGCCTCAGCACGAGCTGGATCCCAATGGTCTCGTCCCACTACCAGTCAAAGTCTGCTTTTCATGCAACAGGTTAGAGTTCAGTGTCACCAAGGAGGGGTTGATACGTATCTAAAGCGTTTCCTGTTTTGTACTGATGCTCTTTTATTTCCTCTCACAGGAGTTGCAGGTTGGCTCCGCTGATCCAGTGTGATTATTGTCCCCTTCTATTCCACATGGACTGTCTAGATCCTCCACTCACAGCTTTACCTGCTGGAAAGTGGATGTGTCCAAACCATGTTGAGCACATAGTGGTAAGAGGTGTTTTGTGGGCTCAGTTTTTTTTTTGTTTTTTTTTTTAAACCATGGTCTTTGTCTGGTGCAAGCTTTTCATATCTGTTTACTGTCCAGCTCAATCAGAGGAGCCTGAGCCTTTCGAGGCGCTGCCAGCTCTTTGACCAGTTCCAGGATAGGATGTCCCAACATGCCGTCAAATTGGACTTCCTCCGTAGAGTACATCGGCAGAATGCTCCAAACAGACGCACTTCTCACCAGAAGAACAAGAAGACCATTAAGGTATACTTCTACTTCAGTGTAAGCGTGTACATAGCCCACTAACAGGGTGTAGTATTTTGTCCGTACTGTGTTTTCTGTCATTGGTTCACAGATAATGGTGGAGGAAGCAGATCCTTCTTATCTCTTGCCATTATGGTTTAATCGATTAATTATAAACCAGATTCTTGTGTGTTAATCATGCGTGGCAATGTACTTGTAGTAACCAAACGCTCCTTCTTGTGGCTCGTCGTATTAATTCCAATATGAATTTAAAAAAAATTGACACATATGAGATTTTTTTCTCTGTGGTTGAAATGGAACATGTTGGGTACATTTGACACCATCCAGCCTGCATTGCTATATAATAAACTCCAGAAGACACAGGTGGACGCCTCCACAATCACCTGGATTACTGACTACCTGACAAAATGGTTATGTCAGGAAATTATCATTTGTTTATAACCAGGTGCCAGATGCCATTAAGTTTCAGTACCAAAATCCACCTCCCATGCTCCTTCCTGCACGTGTGTGCCAGTTGGAGCTGGTTTGTAGTAGTGTACCTGACCATCGACCCTCAATGTACCTCACATCAGAGGCTGAGCAGCAGGAGGTAAGAACACAAACGTCTCATGAAAATCTTGCATTCCTACACACACAAATACATATACATATGTACAAAGGTATGTGTGATGCAGAACAGAGCCTCTAGAAAGCATTGATGATTTATTTTTTGCTATATTTCATTCTGCTGTGTTGAACAGTGGCTTCAGGATGTCATTGCGCTACAGTGCAGCATTATGCGGCATCTATCAAAGCAGCGGGCTGGATCCACACCCTCATCAGCAGAAATGGACTGTGCGAAAAATATTGCAAGATCATGCACTACATCAGTGGACATGAAAACTCAGGCTTCATTGAAAAGGACTTCTTCTCCTGACCCGTGCTCTAAACCCAGTGGTATACCCGAAAGCAACCAAGGGGCCTCTCTTGCTAGGGATACCCAGACGGAGCTGGGTGTCTGTAAATGCCACACAACACCATGCCAGAACTGTAGGAAACCCAATGGATCTTTGGCAGACCTTGAACCTCCCAAAGCTAAAAGACCTGTAGATTGTAACATTGCCTCAGACTCCTGCAGGCAGGCTGAGCTGCAGCACAGACTAAAGCCTCCTACAGCACCTCCAGAATCATCTCCTGCCTTGGAGCTAATGAACCACATAGGAACAGACTTGGTTAAAAAGGAACACGAGGGCACTATAGAGGCCTGTGCTCAGACAAACCCTCCCACTGCCCCTACGACGTGGCCCCACAGCAGCCAACAGAATCACAGCAGTAAGACGGAGCTCCAGGAAGAGTGTATAAGCAGCAACAAAAAACCCAGCTACTCCACCTCCAGCAGTCCTACGTCAGGCTCACCATCTAAAGGCAACCAGGTGCACAGCTCGACTAAACTGGTGACATCGTCATCGACTACAGGTAAAGGGCTCCAAGATGTACTTTTTTGTTTTTTTTGGAACTGATAATTATATCATTGTTTCTTAAAAGAATAGACCTGTTTTCAGTTGTTTCCAAACACGCAGCTGGTGTTTAAGATATGTAGGAAGACCAGAGGGAAGTGTCTGCAGACCACATAATGCTGCTGTTTCATCAGCTCAATGTTGTTTCAGTGACGTTTAATCAGCAGTCTCTTTTTCACTCAATTCTGTTCCAGTTTTTCTTTCATTGTATTATTTTTTCTCAAAATAGATTTTGAACAGTTGGAAAAGGAAGATGATTTCTGGCAATGTTGTTTGTTTGAGAGCGGAGCAGCTGGGAAACAACGTTGTACTCGATGTGTTCAGTTACGCAGTGAAATCCAACATTTTCAGCAGCCGACAGGAGCCAGTTTTCCAGGACGGTGATTTACGGGGTTGTCTGTCTTTGCTCTCATTTCTGGCCTTCCTTGAACAGTGTTGAGGCTATCTAGCTCAGGCCAACAACTTGCATCTACTGATTCTCCACCTGGGGACTCGCAACAGGAAGTTGTTGGAAGTATTGCATAACTTCTGTTGGCTTTAAGAGTAACAAAAAGGAAGTGGTATTGCTTTTTTTTAACTACATGATGTTGGATGGTGCTTAGATATCAATATATCAGATATTATATTGGAACAACCTGGTCACTTACTGAAACGATCCATTCACGTCACTTCATCTCAGCTCAGTTGTGATCGAGGGAGCAACAGAGACACATGAGACTGAATGAATGTGATTGTTTGTCTGTAAATAAAGTGTTTTGGTAATCAATATTGGAGCTAAGAGTTGACGTAGTGGGGGCAGCAGGATGACGAATAGAAATGCACACCAAGTTGCCCATCTATTCAACCGACTTTCTCAGTTAATACAGAATGAAATCATATTTAGAGAGGACATGTAAGTAAGGTCAATATTATGAAAAGGATTCTGCTGCATTTGTCAAAGCAAGGCAAGTTTATTTGTATCGCACATTTCAGCAACAAGGCAGTTCAAGGTGGTCAAGGTCACAGTGACAAGAGGAACCCGACGATCATGATGTGAGTCCTTCAGCTGTCATGACTCAAATCGAGTGCTGAACGAGTCACCGAACAGAACGTTTGAAGTCATCTTCTTATTAAAAACGATTGTTGCGGTTCAGTGCACTGAAACTGTCTGTACCCATCACTAGCCACAAGCACTGCAGAGGAAGTGAGTGAGTAAATGCTGACAGACGATGTAAACAGTAAACTCAGTTAATTTAAAGGGCCTGGGCCACGCCTTTTCTTATACACACACAACCCCAAATACAAATGGGGGCAATAATATTGTGTACAAAACTTTTATATAAACATTCAGTTTGTGCTACGTTGATTTTTTTTTTTTTTTTTTTTTAATTGAGTTATGGCAGTCACTACATCGGATGTCTTCAAGGTTAATGAGCACTTATTTATATGAAATCTCGTAGTTACATCCCTAATACAACAAATGCTGCTTCTATAAAGACCCGACAAGTTGAAGGGTCTGTGGTATGTTTGGGGGAAACGGGTAAAAAAAACAAAAGCAAAGAAAGCAAGTGGAACTTATGCTGAACTTTGTTTTATTTATTAAAAAACAATTGATGTACTTAATTACTTAATAATTATTTATTTATTTTCCACAGATATAAAGGCTGGTCATGGACTGATGGACACGCTGCTACCCAGTGCAATCTCTTCCCTTACAAACCTCTCCACCTGCATGAAGGACGAAAAGGAGAGTATGGGTAAGTGTACCCGGTTAGTAGTGCCACGGGGTGTTAAGTCTGATTTATACTTCTGCATCAAAGCTGCGGTGTAGGTTGCAGACGTGCGCCTCCTTGCAGACGTGCGCCTCCTTGCAGACGTGCGCCTCCTTGCAGACGTGCGCCTCCTTGCAGACGTGCGCCTCCTTGCAGACGTGCGCCTCCTTGCAGACGTGCTCTATATCCTTTAGGAGTGTTTATTTTGTTATCCAATCTTGTTTTTTCTATATTTACCTGTATTTGCCGACTCTTGCTGTGTAAGCTGCAGGCGACTGAATTTCCCGGAGATAGTCATCCCAAAGGGCTCAGTAAAGTTGAGTATGAGTAACTATGTGTTTCACTAACGCAGACCGCAAGAGACGTTTGGTAGATTTGTTCTTCGTTTTGAAATTTCTCTCCACCATTTCTCCTTTTTCAAGTTGGGAAGAACAATTTTTGTAAAAACTGCTGATTCTCAACAATTATCAGCTCCAACCCACGTAAAATATACTTTATTTGCCCTGTGAGTGTGTTTTATATGTTTTACAGCAAACAAACAAAAGGAAACTCAGCACTACAAGCTACAGTAGTGCAGAAAACGAGCCAACACTGCCACCTAGTGGTTGGTGGTGTAATGACACAAACATTGCAGAAGTATAAACGCAGTGCCGGCGCAGAGCCGTGCGTAGCTACCATGCAGAAGTATAAACCAGGCTTTAGAAGTGTGAACATAACAAACCACAGCAGGATGGCAGCATCTGTTAATATAGTAAACTTCTCATGTTGTTTATGGCTGATGTGCAGGAATCGACATGGATAAGATAGATGCAGAGATGATCAAGCTGCTAGCGTTTCAAAGGATCCAGCAGCTTTTCTCCCCCAAAATACCCAGCCCTGCCCCTCCACTGCCCACCAGTGCTGACTCAAGAACCTCTTCACCCCACCCTGACAGTAAGACACAAATCTCACCTGACCCTGTTCTCCATATGTTCATTGGGTTTTCTGAATGTTTGAAACTTTATCCATCTTCTCTCCAGGTCAGAAAAAGGTACAGGCCCGAGCTGTCTTCTACCCTCTAACAGGAACCGGAGGAGCTGTTAACATGTGCTACAGGACATTGTACATAGGATCTGGTAAGGGGTGTCATTTACCCCAGTGGTTCACCACTGCAGCAATGTGGTAGTTGTTTTGGTAAATGAAACAAAAAGTGTCCCACACAATAACCTACACACATATTATCAATAAGAGTTTTTCAATGAGGGCAACGTTGGCAGAGCGTAGTGAACGAGGTAGCTGGAACCGGGTGCTGAGGCATAAATGGGGGGTCTTATTCAAGAGCATGCAAATGATGATGATATTTTCACGTTGCTGGACTTCTGCACTGCTGGTAAATGATCTCCTGATGTTCCAGCTCGGGAACCTGAACTTCTCAGACAGAGGTCCAGTTTTCCGGTCTGGTATTCACTGCTATGTAATTTAAGCCGGTGAAAACTGGACTGCAGGGGGGACAAGAGGGTCATGATGAGGCCTAAAAGGTTGAAAACTAGTGCATCAGCAGATCATAAATGAATAAATAAACAAATTGTCCCTTTTCTTTGTACCTTATGCATTTTGGGACAAAGGCTTTTATACATTTCAGACATTTGAAGGCCTTTTTTTGTGAACTAGGTAATGCAGCTATGGTTTGGCAGCAGTATTCTGTCTATAACATACACGTTATTTTCATTTAGAAACTGAACTCTAGTAAACTGATGTTAGATGTCTTTTTAAACACTTTTTATGGATTTGCTTGCTTGGACCACAGTATTTCATATTTCTGTCTTGACTGAAACTGAAGAAGTAACGTATACACAACCACTTAAACATCTTATTCCAAAGTTGACGTTTTAAAAAAAAAAAAAGGTGAATTTAAGTATTTAGATGGTATGTTTAAAAGATGTTATTTCACGTTTCTCAGAACACATGAAATGGAAACTGCACCTTTCTGTGGGATGTAGCAGATGTTGCATTGCTTTTATTGTATTTGCCTGGTTGCCATAAAAATGCTCATTAACCTCCAAATGTTTGCTGTGAAGGTGCTGACATGGACGTGTGCCTTACAAAATACGGTCACTGCAACTATATATCGGGGAAACATGCCTGTATTTTCTACGATGAGGTATGGTGTAGGGGTTTTTTTTATTATTTAAAGCATGTTCTTGTGCTGTTGCTCAGTTCTCCAGAGTAGTGACGGGAGCATTTTCTAACTCATTTGCGTGTCCTTCAGAATACCAAGCACTATGAGCTGCTCAACTACAGTGAGCATGGCACCACAGTTGACAACGTCCTCTACTCATGTGACTTCTCTGAGAAGGCCTCGCCATCTCCACCCAGCGGCCTGGTGTCCAAGGTCCAAGGCATTATCCGTAAGTGCCTGTTTGGCTCAAGTGTTGGGTGTTTGCGTCCTTACTGGTGTTTCACAATGAATCCCCGGTGCAGACTTCCAGTACTCAACAGGATTTATTTCTTAATAGACTTAACGGCACCTACTATTTCAATATGCTTAAGCAGTTTTTTGTTGTTTTTATTTAATAAACCACAGGTGTTGAAGGAACATTTAAACTCAGATCTAGCTCTTTGCTCCGTATTACATCTCATGGTGTTTGCTGTGCACATGTTCAGGCATTTATGATCTTAACAGATCCAGTTATAAGAAGTCATATGTCTGATTGGGTATCTGTAAGGAAATGGTTGAGATGCTTCTGTAGCGTTCGGTGCCTCATGTGGGCGACATTAATGACAGGAATGCTGAGCTCTGCGTTTGTAAGGGAGTGTCGCTGCAACATTCATGCGCCTTCACATCTATGATGGCTTATTTTTGCCTCCTCTGGCTAGATTTTTTATTTTCTTATTTTTTGGCAACTGGTACTTTCAATCATCTTAAAGGTCGGGCCTATCGATGTGAGTTTTTGGGCAATTCTAGTTTTTTACAACTTTAATCAGCTGTATGACCATTAGCTTAATCAACATTACTTCAGAAATTTGAGCTTGCTCAGCATCGACAGGGTGCCACTATAACCACTGGGTTACGTTTGTGCCACATGTTTCTGTGGTTCCGGCCTATTTTTCCCTTACAGGTTGTGCAGGTTTCTAGTCGACATTGTTGAAGTCAACTTGACGGCGTGCAGCCAGCTGGATCGACCCTGTCACACCTTTACTCTGCCTTGCTGTGCTACGGGACATGCACAGAGGTGGAACAGCTGGTAGGCCTCCGTTACTGCAAAAGTAGTAAAAGGAATAAAATAGATACCGCAGTTACGGCTGATATTCTAAAACCCGGTGAGGATCCATCTCTTCTGTCTACCTATCGCCCGCTTTCGTTAATCATTAGACTTGAAGGTGATCACTAAAGCTCTGGACTGAAGAACAGAACCAGTAACCCCAATAATAATCCATCCAGCTCAAACCGGCTTCTTTAGAAATAGGAACGTATCGGATAGCACCGGAAGGTTATTAAACTTCATCCATATCGCACAAGAAAAACAAACTAAATGAATAATTGTGTCATTAGACGTAGAAAAGGCGCTTGGTAAAGTTAATTGGACATTTTTATTCAGTATATTGCACAACGTTGGTTTCAGAAGGTCATTAATTCACCAGATTAAAACACTGCAGAGCTGCTGAAGGTCACGGGTGGACTGTGGGCAAACGCGCATGGAAAACCACGCCTCTTCGTTTGAATAAAAGTGGCAAAGTCACATAGGAGTCATGAAATGTAGACGTGGCATTGCAACAAGCACATTATAAAGGGGGGGAGGGGGGGGGGGGGGTGATTTATCCATCTCTACATATCTGTCTCTAGGGGCTGAAATGAAAACCAATGTAGTTGACAAAAATTGATGACAATATTAGTTGCCAATGAGTTTAATAATCAATTATAAGTTGGTTATGTCATCTGTGGATTGGAACTTAAATAGCTTCTTTGAGGAATTCTGATGTTGATGTTTCTTTAATGTCATCAGTCAGTATAACAACTTAGTTTTTGAAAAGGTGCAGGTTTTTCTGTCTGTTGCAGGTGGTTGACGCTCTGTCCGCCGGTGGGTGTGTCTTACCTGTGAGCTCACGCGTGTTTGTGAGCAGAGGCGGGGCAGAACTCCACCATCAGCGATGCAAAGAACAGAGAAGATTGAAAACACGTTTCCAAGAACATGGTTGTTGTTTTTTATTCCTGAGACTAAGGCCCAAATATCTCGAAAGGTTGCTCTCCAAAACACAAGAAACTCCACCCAAAGCCCCGCTGGTTGCTCAGCGTGCATTGAACGTATTGTCTGTGGTAACATTCGGTGCATCTTCAGAAAGCTCTTGTTTTCTGCTTTCGGAAACCCTTTAATTGTTTTATTTGCACCAAACATGTGGGAGTAACGGTAGCGAGAAGCCCGTAGAGTGAAAATACCAGGGTGTCGCGCCGGTGAGTTTGGTCTGCTGCCGTACTTCAGGAGTCCTGGTGGGGCTGACCCCGCCACAGCCTCCATCTAACCCCACCCTCTGCACCCTCTGCTCTCAGACCTACTAACGTCATGTCCTGCTGACCCTCCGGTAGTTGTTGAATTTTCTAGAAACGGTCTAGGGGTTATCGTTATGAGAGGGACTCTGCCTAATCCAGGACGGTTATAAAGGGGGTCAAACATTTGTTGGAAACCTCCTTTAAAATCATGCCTTGACATGTGCATATTCAATTGACACATTTGACTCAAATTATTTAATTTTCTTTTTCAATTGTAAACATTTTTGACAAACTATACTGAAATGATCTGCTTTGGGCCACCAGTGTGACTTCAACAGTAACACTAAATGTCCCGGAGACGAAGCTGCCTCTGATCAGATGGTTTTATTTTGGCAGCAGAAACTCAGAGGGCCACATTGGCTCATTATGGTCTTGAAATGAAACCTGTGGTGGTTTTTCTCCTCCTTACTGCTTATGTGGCCACACTTCAGCTCGTCTCCAACTTGATGTGTTTTCTGTGGTCAGGTCGCAGTAAGAAGCAAGAGGAGGACCGGGGTGCCAGCCCCACGGTAGTTATGCTGCCAGCTGGTGGAGTGATGAGCAGCCAGCCTCCAGACAGCGCGGGCCCGCCGTGTAGCTGTAAGGCGAGCAGCTCCAGCCTGATCGGAGGCAGCGGAGCCGGCTGGGAGGGCACGGCCCTTCTGCACCATGGCAGCTACATCAAACTGGGCTGCCTCCAATTTGTCTTCAGCATCACTGAGTTTGCCAGTAAGCAGCCCAAAGAGGAGCAGACCCTTATACCCGCTACCAGTTGCACAAGCACCACCCACACTAGCAGTAGTGTGGCCGGCTCCGCCCCTATCTCCACCTCCACGTCGCCACCCAACACTGCCACGGTGAGCAGCCCTTCCAGCCAGGATGAGGCCGACGCCGAAGCTGTCCCTCCCCTCCAAGTGCCCATACTGCGCTCCAACTCGGTTCCATAACCACACAGGAAGCCTCCCTCCTTTTTTTGTTTTGCACCTTCCAAGTCACAATGAAGGGAAAGCTGCACAGCTGGTTGGTCAACAGGGAAAAGTTTATTTTTTCATTTTTAATGGTTTATATCTTTGCATGAACTTGAAGTATTATTGACAATCTCATGTTTGTGAATGACTGACAAACCTTGTATTCACTTCTGACCATTAGGACTTTGAGTGAGCATTACTTATCTGCGCTCAATATTTTTCTTTGCCAGTTTATTAGTTATGTATGGTGTAACTGTACTATGTCAGTCAGCTCATTTAGCACAAACCTTTTATTTTGTAGTGAATTCCATACATTCTAATTTCTGTTGCTGCTTTTGCACCACAAGTAGCTGTATATAATATGAAAACGTACATGCTTACACACTATATTGTGTAAATGTAATTCTGTGTCTCTCAGTTGGAGAAACATTGGATTTCATGTAGATTTGCCATTTTTTGGTTTTTAACTGTACAGTCCATTGAATTTGTGATACTGTGTAGAGTACCAGAGGTTTTGTGATAAAACTTGTTCTTAGCCTGTACTTTCCACTGTAGTCTACCTGTAAATACCATATTGTTTTAGCACTCATTTTAACATCATGTGCTGCTCTGTACATAAGCATTCTTTGTCTGTACCTACTTGTCTGTTAAGACCTGTAAATACAGAAAGATTTTCTAATAACAAACTCTGCATTCAAGTTCCTATTTTGAGTTTTATTGTTGGCTCCACTTTGGTCTTTTGCTTTTATTTAGGGTTAGGTTTCTGATTAATGCTGTAATTGTGTGATAAATGGCAAAATAGTTGCACTGTTGCACCTGTACAAAGTGCCCAACAGTTCTTTTTTTTGTCTTTAATGTTAAAAACCCCCCACTCATTTAGAGTTTCAACTCCAGAACAAGTTTGTGCATATTTGTGCCACCAATATTATTTTCAGCATCTTCAGAAAGCTCTTGTTTGTGCCACCAATATTATTTTCAGACAGACGTCAGGTGTTTAATTTTGGACTGTGATCTTGGAGAATAGGAACGCAGCTCCACGGGAACCATCTGAAGCCAGTTTGGGAATTAACTCTGATGGAATATTCAAATGCTAAGTTTTTTTTGAGTGATGTTAGAAAGTGGCTGGGAAGAATTGTAAGAATACTCAAACTGGCATCTAAACCAGGAATAATTATCTGAGGTCTAGAATGTGCCAACAAAGCAGAGGCGGCAAACGGGTGGCCGGGTGTCCCGCAGGGTTCAGATGTTTCCTGCCTCAACACACCCAGATAGACGCGGCTGTTTCATTAACAGACTTGTCCACACCTCGATTACAAGCTGATGATGACCAATAATTGGAATCAGGTGTGTTGATGCATCTAAAACCTGCAGGACAGCGGGCCTGGCGGACCGGGGTCCGGCACGAGCAATAAGACATGGTGACCGTCGTCGGCCTGCGCTGTTGGCACAAAACGGGTTTGTTCACTGTTCAAAGAACGAAAAGAGTCTCAAGGGTAGAAGTGGTAAAAATGAAGAAAACGCTGGCAAATTAAAAAACGTTAACCAAACCACGCAGCTTGAAAAAGTGATGAATCTGCAGTTGAACTTCACTGATACTTCAAGCTGTTGCTGTTTTTTGTTTTTTTTTTTATCTCTGCAACTTTTACAACATGTTTATGTTTATCATTACTATCAGTTCATTTTATTTTTTAAACTATTTTTTGTTGCTTCTGCTCCAGAAGTACACAGAACAGAAAACCACACCCACTCAGCAAAGCTTGTTCAGTTGCTGGTGACCATGACAACGGGTTAGCAGCTTTGCAGCCAAGCACAAACCAGCTCCTTTTAGACCGAGTTTTCACAAAAACGTTAAGGCAGGAAAAGCAACAACAAAAACATTGTCCAGCTGCCGCTTTGGGAATTCACAAAGACCAAAGAGCAACTTGTGGCAGAGCCACTGCCACATCATTCAGAGGCAAAGTAAAAGGAAGACATCCATGTAGAAACCTGTGGGTGAGATATTACTTTGTTAAAAAGACTATGACCATTTATGGATACAAAAACAAATGAATGTCATCTCCTTTCTCTTAATGTAAATGGTCTGGGAAACCCAGTCAAAAGGGCTAGAATTATGACTAAACTAAAGAAAGAAAAAAACCACATAAACTTCCTGCAAGAGACCCATTTGACAAATGCAGAACATGAAAAATTGAAAAAGTTTGGGTTTAAGAGCACTTTCTACAGCTCACATGCTAATCCATGAAAACGAGGGGTAGCAATATTGATAGCTAACACAGTTAAGTTTGAATGTAAACGTGAAGTTAAAGATAAAGAGGGGAGATTTATTATAATTAAAGGAGTAATTGACCAGACAACAGTAACGCTGGTAAATGTCTATGCACCACCGGAGAGTACCAAAGAGTTCTTCAAGCTTTTATTTGACACTATAGCAATTGAAGTGGAAGGTATATGTATCTGTGGAGGAGATCTAAATGTAATTATGGACTACAAACTAGACACAACCAGCCAGAATAGAAATAAGAAACCAACCTCTAGATTTGTTAAAAATGCATGGAAGTCAATGGGATTCACTGATGTGTGGAGAGACCTCCACCCTCTACAAAAAAACTACAGTCACTACTCAGAAACCCATTCGGTCTATTCCAGGATTGATTATTTTTTTGTGCAGAACGAGCATATGAACACAATAACCAAAATAACCTCGTAAAAATAAAAACAAATACGCATTTAGTGCGAACTAAGGACCAAACAATTAGATGCGGATTACTAAATATACGATCTTTAAGCTCCAAGTCTCTATTAGTAAACGATCTAATTACTGAGACCCGGAGTGACATTTTCTGCCTAACAGAAACGTGGCTCCAAGAGGAAGAGTTTGTTAGTTTAAATGAATCGACGCCGTCCAGTTACTTTAATTATCATATTCCTCGAATCACAGGTCGAGGTGGAGGAGTAGCGGCGATCTACGACTCCAGTCTTACAATAAAATCCAAACCTAAATGCGATTATAATACGTTTGAAAGCCTCACGCTCAGTTTAAAACTGCAGAGCTGGAAATCAGAGAAGCCAGTCTTGTTGGTGGTAGTTTACCGGCCTCCTGCTGGAGCTTATCTGGAGTTTCTGTCTGAGTTCTCAGATTTCTTATCTAGTTTATTGATCAGTACAGATAAAGTCATCATAGTGGGCGACTTTAACATTCATATGGATGTTGACAACGACAATCTTAAGTTGGCTTTTGATTCTCTTCTAGAATCGATGGGGATTTTACAAAAAGTTAACGAACCAACGCATTGTCTTAATCATACTCTTGATCTGGTCCTCGTCTACGGTGTAGAACTTGATAATCTGTTAGTGTCACATGTTAACTCCCTCCTATCCGACCACTATTTAATAACGTTTGAATTCAACATTGTCAACGTTACGCATAATAGGAGGAATTACTTTAGCAGGTGTCTATCCGATAAAGCTATCACTAAATTTAGGGAGGCTGTTGCTCTTCATCTTCTTACAGAGGAACATAGTGAAGCAGTTGAGGGCTGTGACCTCGGTTCTACCTCTGCAGACGTTGATTTCCTTGTTGGTAGCACTGCAGATGTGTTGCATACAGCTTTAGATGTAGTTGCTCCTTTGAGAAAGAGGTTCTCTAACCGTAGGAGCTTAACTCCCTGGTTTAACTCACATATTCGTATGTTAAAACAGAAAGTGCGTAAAATGGAAAGAAAGTGGTACTCTAGTAGGTCTGTAGATATTTATTATGCATGGAAAGATAGTCTAATAGTGTATAAAAAAGCGCTTCGCAAAGCTAGAACAGCCTATTATTCAGTGTTAATAGAGGATAATAAAAATAACCCACGTTTTCTGTTCAGCACTGTAGCCAGGCTGACAAAGAGCCACAACTCTGTTGAGCCGTGCATCCCTGCAGCTCTCAGTAGTGAAGACTTTATGAGCTTCTTTAGCAATAAAATTGTCAGAATTAGAGAGGAAATCGGCCAGGCCCTCCCGGCAGTGGCTGTGGGAATTTCTTCAACCTCGGCGACTCCCTTATGCTCCGACCTGACTCTAGACTGTTTTGTTCCTGTTGACCTCTCTGAGCTGACCTCAGTCGTCAATGGATCTAAATCATCCACGTGTCTGTTAGACCCAATCCCTACTCGACTACTCAAAAATGTTTTCTCTCTGATTGGACCGACGGTACTGAAACAGATCAACTTGTCCCTAGTCTTAGGATATGTACCACAGGCTTTTAAAGTCGCAGTAATCAAACCATTACTTAAAAAACCCTCTCTTGACCCAGACATTTTAGCTAACTATAGACCAATTTCCAACCTTCCATTTATCTCTAAAATTCTGGAAAGGGTAGTTGCAAGCCAGCTGTGTGAGCATTTGTATAGAAATGATCTATTTGAAATTTTCAGTCAGGGTTCAGAATGCATCATAGCACAGAAACAGCACTGGTTCGAGTCTCGAATGACCTTCTTATGGCCTCAGATAATGGGTTAGTGTCCATACTGGTTCTGCTGGACCTCAGCGCTGCTTTTGATACTATAGATCACAGCATTTTACTGCAGAGGCTAGAGTATGTTGTTGGGATTAAAGGGACAGCTCTAGATTGGTTTAAATCATATCTGTCTGATAGATTCCAGTTTGTTCATGTTCATGAGGTTTCTTCCGTACAGACGAGGGTCTGCTATGGTGTCCCGCAGGGTTCAGTGCTAGGGCCAATCCTGTTCAGTTTATACATGCAGCCCTTGGGAAGTATTATCCGGAACCACGGCATTAATTTTCATTGTTATGCTGATGATACGCAGCTGTATCTGTCTATGAAGCCAGATGAAACAGAACCATTAGACAAACTTCAGATGTGTCTTAAGGACATCAAGGACTGGATGTCCAGAAATTTTTTGCTACTAAATTCTGATAAAACAGAAGTTGTTGTTTGTGGTCCCAAACAGCTTAGGAAGGGATTAGATGGTCTTGCGATGGCCTCCAGTAAAACTGTGCGAAACCTTGGCGTTATATTCGATCAGGATTTGTCATTTAAACAGCATATTAATCAGGTTTGTAAAACTGCGTTTTTCCACCTCCGTAATATCGCAAAGATCAGGAGCATCCTCTCGCAGAGTGATGCCGAAAAACTAATTCATGCGTTCGTATCTTCTAGACTAGATTACTGTAACGTGTTGTTGGCTGGATGTCCAAGTAATTCTCTTAAAAGCCTCCAGCTGATCCAAAATGCAGCAGCGCGAGTGCTGACAGGAATCAACAAGAGAGACCACGTCTCTCCAGTTTTAGCTTCCCTCCATTGGCTCCCTGTAAAATTTAGAATCCAATTCAAAATTTTATTACTGGCATATAAAGTCCAAAATGGCCTAGCGCCGCGATATTTGCAAGACCTTATAGAACCGTACGTTCCTAATAGAGCTCTCCGTTCTCAGGGTGCAGGTTTACTCGTAGTTCCTAGAGTATCGAAATGTAGATTTGGAGGACGGGTCTTCTGTTATCAGGAACCATCACTCTGGAACCAACTTCCAGTTTGGGTTAAGGAGGCTGATACCACCTCCACCTTTAAAACTAAACTTAAAACATTTCTGTTTAATAAAGCATATAGTTAGTGTATATTTAGTATCTTAATGTGTCAGGGCCAGTAGTCAAAGCTGCAGCCACAGGACCAGATTAGAGCAGCTCATCTTAAACATAGCTTCGGTGTAGATATGCTGTTATAGGCCTATGCTGCAGGGGGGCACCAACATGATCCACTGAGTGGTGCCTTTCACCTTCTCTGTTTCTCTTTGCCGTCTCTGTCTCTTCTTCACCTCAACCCTCATTTATTAACAATATCTCATAAACTTAATTGTGGTCCATTGTTCTGGTAGTTTTTTGTGCTTGTCTGGCCCTTCTTTTCCTCTTCTTTGCATGTCCTGCGGACCAGAGCCTCGGGAGCTGCTTGCTGACCTGCAGTTCCACCTCTGACCATCCCAGTGTCTGCCTTCACCTGTCTGTGTGGATGTCTTTTGGATGCTTGCTGACACCCCGACCTGCAGTCCTCATCCCCTTCTATCACCGTCTATCTATATATCACCCATATTCACAGAAGTCTAATTGGACTACCAAGGACAGTTACTAATGTATCCTATCTTGTACCTTTGACGGTGTCTCTATGTCTCTATTCTTTCTTATTTCTTGCTCTACCCGGCTGGCCTTCGGCAGGAGGGTCCCCCCTCATGATCCAGGTCCTGATCCAAGTTTCTTTCCTCTTAAAGGGGAGTTTTTCCTTGCCACTGTTTGGCTTAAGGTTTTTCTTCCACTAGGGGAGTTTTTACCTGCCGCTGTTTATGTAATAATTGCTCGGGGGTCATGTTCTGGGTCTCTGGAAAGCGCCTAGAGACAACTTGTGTTGTAATAGACGCTATATAAATAAAATTGAATTGAATTGAACAATACAGGGATGTTACATTGGAGTAGCTGATATATCAGACCACAACGCCATTTACTTAAAAATTGGACTTAAGGGTCGGCGAAAAAACACAGTATGGAGGCTGAATGCAGGAATCCTAAACAACAAAACAGTGACCAGAGAAATTGAAATAGATATACAAAATTATCTTGAATTAAATGATAATGGAGAAACAAATCCAGCTATTATTTGGGATGCACTAAAAGCTGTGATACGAGGGAAATTTATAGCAATTGGAAGTAAAATGAAAAAAGAGAGAGTAAAAAAATATGAGACACTCATTTCAGAACTGAGAGATACGGAACAGGCCTTTAGACACAAAGCAGATCAAACAACAAAACACCAAATCAATGAAACAAAAAAGAAGATTAATGATCTTCTCCAATACGAGACAGAAACAAGAGCAAGATACCTACAACAAAATTATTATGACTCGGGCCCCAAGGCCACAAGGCTGTTAGCTCGACGAATACGTGAAAGACAGGTAGAATTAACTGTTAACAAAATACGTGATCCAAAAACAAACCAACTAAAATATAAAGCAGAAGAAATTGAGAATATATTTAGGGAATATTATGGAGATTTATATACTGAATCGGTGACTGTAAATCAGGAGGAGATGAAAACCTTATTAGACTCACTAGATCTGCCTGCAATAGGCACGAAACAAAATGAGCGAATGACAGCAGAAATTTCCACAGAAGAAATCAAAAAAGCAATTGGTAAACTGAAATCAAACAAAGCACCCGGAAGTGATGGCTTTCCATCAGAATGGTATAAAGAATTTGCAGAATTAATTATTCCACTGCTTCACTCCACTTTCAATTGGATTTTATCTAGTGGACAAACTCCACCCTCCTGGAAGGAGGCAATCATTACAATACTCCCTAAACCACAAAAGGACAAAGAATACTGTCAAAACTATAGGCCAATCTCTATTTTAAACGTTGACTATAAAATATATACCTCCATAATTGCAAACAGACTCCAAACATTTACAGCAGATTTAATAGATGAAGACCAAACTGGGTTTGTCAAAGGCAGACAAACACATGATAACATAAGAAGAACAATTCACATAATAAATAAGATACGTAAACAAAAACTACCAGCCGCCCTAATAAGTTTAGATGCCGAAAAGGCATTCGACAGAGTTAATTGGGAATTTCTATATCTAACACTGGAAAGATTTGGATTCAATGAAAAATCAATTAAATGTATTAAATCTCTTTACTACAAACCCACTGGTAGAATTAAAGTCAATGGCTCCCTCACGAATAGATTCAGTTTAGGAAGGGGAACTAGGCAAGGCTGTTGCCTCAGTCCTGTGCTCTTTGCCCTATACATCGAGCCATTGGCCCAAATGGTGAGACAGGACACCCGGATAATGGGAATAGACATCAGTGGACAGGTACATACTATTGGCCTGTTCGCGGATGATGTTATGATTTATTTATCTGATCCAGTCAAATCATTTGGTAATTTGATGGAGATTTTTGATAGATTTGGTCAATGCTCCGGATATAAAATAAATATAAACAAAACTCAGACACTCATGTTTAATTGTGTTGCAAATCAAGGCTTGAAGGAATGGAAAATAAAATGGGAAGCTAAATCACTAATATATTTAGGGGTGAATATACCTAAAGACCCTGCGAAACTGTATAGAAATAATTATGAGAGCACAAATGTTAATATCAGGAAAGACATTGAAAGATGGTCCACATATACGCTAGGATTAAGTGAAAGAATAAATGTTATAAAAATGAATGTACTGCCACGTCTCCTATACTTGTTTCTGGCTCTGCCAGTGGACATCCCACAATCCCAGTTCCAAAAATGGGATAAACTTATATCCAGATTTATATGGGAAGGAAAACAACCAAGAATACGCTATCATACTCTACAGCTACCTAATACAAAAGGGGGAAGAGCCTTAGCCAATTTAAAAGAATACTTTAGTGCTGCCCAAATACATCGTCTAGCATACTGGTGCAACACCGAGTATGTTGCCTGGTGGAAAGACATAGAAATGTCTGCACTCAAATTCCCAGTTCAAACATGTATGGGTGAAAGTGAGATTCCAGCCACTGTTAAAGAGCAGTTACATCTAACTCCAATAACATTATATATTCTCGAGAAATGGTGTTCTGTTGTAAAACAACTAAGACTGGGTATAAAACTCGGATTGCTGAAATGGATAGCATATGATGACAAATTTAGACCTGCACAACTCGATTATAGGTTCAAACAATGGGTTGATAAGGGTATAACGGCCATGTGTAAAATGATAAAGAAAGGTAAAATGAAAGAATTTCAGGAACTGAAAGACACATACGATCTAACAAACCAAGACCTATTCAGATATATGCAAATGCGAGATTATTATGAAAAGCGGATTATGACGGAGGAGGACAAAGTACACCCAATAATTAAGACATTTGTACGGGCTTACAGTGAAAATATTCCCAAGGTTGTATCAGTTTTCTATAAGTTCCTTATGGATTCAAAAGGGGATTCAACTTTGTATGTCAGGGCAAAGTGGGAAAGAGAGCTGGGAGAAGAAATCTCAGAGGAGATGTGGGATGATATGTGGAAGGTTCATCAAACTACTACACAGTCTCCGAAATGGCGAGAATTTGCATGGAAAAACCAAATTAGATATTTCATAACACCTCAAATCAAGGGTAAACTAATCAAAACTCAACAATTATGCTGGAGAACTTGTACAGACAAAGATTCAAACCAAACGCACATTTTTTGGAAGTGTGAGAAATTACAACTTTTCTGGGACAACATCCATTTATCTGTGTGTGACGTTCTTATGTACAAAATACCCCGAACGTGTCTTGTGATGTATCTGGGCTACCTAAAAGGAACTGTAAATAGAACGGACCAAAATCTAATAAAAGTCCTTCTTGTGGCAGCAAAGAAAGCCATAACTAAGAAATGGATGAAGGCTGAAGCACCAACGCACAAACAGTGGATGTGTATTGTGGAAGAAATCCAAATAATGGAGAGACTGACTTGCAAACTAAAAATGAAAGAACAACAATTTTTGAAGGACTGGGAAAAATGGTTTATGTATAAAAGAAGAAATGGTTATGACAAGTAGTGAACTTCATGTTCAATTTCCTTGAGGGAGAAAGATCACAACCCAACGGACTCTATGTACCTCCTTGTTCTGATCTGTCCTTTTTTTTCTATATGTATCATTTTATTTGTTTGTTCACATCTTCAAAACAAAATAAAAAGATATTTGCAAAAAAAAAAGGAAGACATCCTCCTACCTTTTATCATTAGAGTTGAGCTTTTATTGCAACATGAAGAGAATCTGAGCACATCTGTCAGAGGTGAAGTAACAGCTGTGGCGTCGAAGGAAAGGGAATGGACACGGGAGGAACTGCGAATGTGTACTTAAAATGTTTACAACTGTATAACATGGCATGAGTGGAGAGGGGACGAAGGACATGGCGTTACATATTTAATGAAGGCTACCCAAAGTCCTGTGAAGTTCTTCAATGGCTCCTACAGGCTTGTGGCCAGGATATAGATGCTACACTCCAAATGAACAAATCATAAATAAAAGACTGTAGGAAAAGCAGTTCGGGGGCAGGGCCACTTTTCCCACAGTTCTACATGCTATCCCCTCTAACGAGGCATAACATCTGTATGAGAAAAATAGGTCAAAAATAAATGAATAAAATTGAAGTAAGGGTGTGAAATGGGTCATTTTTGGGTCTTCTTGCTGCTTTTTTCCAAAGATCATGCAAAAACTGGACAAGGTCAACACTGCACTGTTGCGGTGCTGAATCCATCCACCTGGTCATCTGGTAAGGAGGGCCGCACCCTGGTCCTCCTTACCCTGATCAACATGCTTTATCTGTGTCAAGCCCTTCACGTCGATTCCACGACCCCTGTACTTGTACTGAACGACTTTAGGCAGTACAAGCACCAAGGCAACATAGGTGAACCGCTTCAAAAACTGGTGGGTGCAGTTTACATGCCTCCACAGCAGAGTCTGAGAGCAAAGTCAGCACAATAAATGCAATTTTGAGAGACGAGAGCAACAGGAAGATGATACAGACGTTCAGCAATCTTCTTTTCATCTCTGTGAATGGCCCAGAGATGGACTTTCAGAGAAGGCCGACCCGCTGCTGATGATGCTGCCATGGGGAAAAGGTAAAAAAAAAAGAAAACAAAGCAGAATAATCTGCTAAGACTGGGTAAATGAATATTTTTATATTAATACTCTTTAATTAAAGTGGTTGACATGTCGATAACAATAGTCCAGGAAACATACCAACTCTTTTTTTCTTAGATTTTTCTTCCAGTTTGTAAAGAGTAACCTGGCACACCAGAGACCCTGCAGCCAGCATGCACAGGCCAATAAGCCAGTTGTTATTTTCATGAATAAAACATTTAACCCCCACCCCTCTGTTTTTTTTCACAAATTGCACACTGAGTACAAATTTGACGTATCTTTCAAAAAGGCAAGACGTGCCATTTTCTTTCAGTTCCGTTGTGTTGTGCCTTATGTTGTATTGTTTCTGTTGCCATTGTTTTGTGCTTTTGTTTTTGTGTTCTGGCTGTTGTCATTGTTTGAGACTTCTCGGCCACCGTGCTTGCCAGCAGACTTTGGAGAGTGCCATGAAAACATGGAGGAGTGTGATGACCTTGCGGAGGCTCCTGAGACAGGCGGTTGATGAACGATTCTTTTATTTATTTGTGCACAAACACAACTTACAGTACAGTCGAAGCCAGTCAGCGTACATGTGAACTCACTTGGTCTGTTCCTCAACCAACCTGCAGAGAGCACCATCATGCAGATGGGTCGGCCCACGCCCACGCCCACGCCCACGCCCACGCCCACGCCCACGCCCACGCCAACTCTACTCCACCAGTTGGGAGTCTTGTGTTCACACATGGAGGCAAACACCTGGGACATAAAGTTTCTGTTCTGATCGGAATAAATGGTCTCTGGCACACCAAAAGGGCTGAACAGGCCCTCCAGCAGTAAGTCCACTACTGTCTCCTCCGCTGCCGGACACCCCGCTCCAGCCATGGTGTATTAAAATTGGATCACAGTCCCTTAGTTGTGGTGGAGAGTGCCGCCATCTCTTCCCATGGCAGCCGCTGCTGTGTCACAACCCACTGCAAAATAGGCAGCAGGTCCACATCCTGCTCCTGCTGTTGTTTCCACTCTGCCATGTCTAGGGGTTGATGCAATAATGTTTGCTATTCAAGGCTAAAGACCACGCTAAAGGCTACTGGACGCAGCACAGGCAAAAAAACCTGCATAAACCTGCACAAGTATGACCAGGCCTAAAAAGCTCTTAAGATGCCTCTGATTAGTTGGAGTGGGCCAGTCAGTAACAGCCTGTACCTTCTCCTTCAAGCTGCCAATGCCCTCCCTTCCCACCTTATGTCCCAGAAAGTGCACCTTCCACTGCATGAAATGACTTGTCCGTTTACAGCTTCAGGCCAGCAGCTCTGATTCGCAACAGCACTAGCCACAAAGACCTCAGGGTTGCCTTGAAGGAACTGCCATGCAAGAGGATTTTATCCAGCTAGACTAGGCACTGTTGATGCGGGACCTCAGCCAGCGCCCTTTCCATTAGCCTGGCAAAGTCGGCAGTTACAGGTGAAGGTGTGGAAGCTGTGTCCGCACAGGGGAAACAGCACACCACAGCTTCAATGCAAACGACCTTGAACTTCCTTAAGCCCCATCCTGTGCTGAATGTTGTTTTAGGTCTGGCCTCAGGGGTGAGGAACACCTGGTAATACCCGCTGCGGAGGACTAGGGGGATCCTGAGACCAGATCCAGTGACTCGAGGTGGGGGGGTACGAGTTCCTCTTTGTTATGCTGGTCACTGGCCTGCAGTCAGAGCAGAGCTGCCAACCGCACACTTTCTTAGGTACCAAGACCACGGCTGCTGCCCACGGACTATCTGAAGGCATGACTTAGTCTGCCTGCAGCATCTTGGTCACAGCTCCATTACATGCCTGCTGACAAGCCAGAGGGAGGCAACATGGGTGACGTTTGATAGGCTGTGTGTCAACCATGTCGATTTCGTGCTGCAACAGATGAGTCCTCCCCACCTCCTCATTACTCATGTCCAAAACAGTCTCAAAACTCAAGCAGCAGCTGCCACAACTATTCCTGCCACTGCGGATTGAGGCTTGTACAATCTTTCTTTCATATTTCTCTTACCACTTCTCCCTGCCTCCTCCCTCACCTGGGGTCACAAGGGTGGGATTGGAGCAGACAGCTCTCCGTTTGAGGTGGCACGACCACTGTAACTCTGTGATGGGGACACAGGAGGCAAGAGCACAAGGAGTGCGTGGATCACACCATCTCTGCTACATTAGCTGAGGGCCTGCCCGGGTGCCCATCTAGACTAAGGTTGGGGAACAAGGCGACTCCTGGTCCCTCATAAAAGCTCACAGTCCCTTTTAACAAGTCTAACTACAGCCTGCTGCCGGTAGAAAATCTAGGCCTAGAATACACGGGTTCAGAATTACAGCTATCCATGCTGTGTTTTCCCCCCGTCGGTCATAGACATCACCTTTCATAAGGGCCAGCTTTCCTGTGAGTGTATGGAGCTGTCCTAAACTGGACTTAAGCCATGTCCCCTCTGGAACCACATCAGGTCTCACCGCTATTGGCCCCGTATCCTAAAGTGCTGCACCCTTTCAACTGGAACAGGACATAACAGGAGTCTCCACAGGCACGCCACGCCACGCCACGCCGTGCCACGCCGTGCCACGCCGTGCCACGCCGTGCCATGCCGTGACGCGACGATCAGCTCCCAGCTCAAGTTGTCGTCTGCTTCTGGAGAAAGCAGCGTCATGCTTCCTCGGTTGTAATGACACCTACGGGTGTAGTAGTTGTACCTGAATGCACAGCTCTCAGGGTGCGAAGGCTCTGATAAACTGATCCTCTGCCAACTCGCCCTGTCCTCCAGGGTGCATGTGAGCATATGCCCACCACGTGAAGCTCTCCATGTCGTTGGTTACCACCCACAGTAACTCCACAGTCTTTCACTTCATTACGCAGGAGCTTGGGTTATAAGCACTGTCTAAAACATCACTTTAGAGCCCCAACTAAGGCTCTATAATCACATCTGTCATCAGGGCTAAGCAGCAGAAGTCAGGACAATGCATCATTGGTGAGGCACAGAGCCAGATGCAGGGCTTTCTTTTCTATAGACCACACCTCAGCCTGGGCCAACAGCTCGAACTGGACCAGGAAAGCTTTCCAGTCTGACCTACTGGCATACTTTGGAGTCTTTACAGCCAAGACAACCACCAGAGTTTGAGCACCATCATGTCAGCTTACATCTGTAGCCTGTGCACCGCTCCTGGTGTGGATAAATGTTGTGTGAACTGCTGTAAGGGTCAACATGTAAGCGCCATGTTAGCCATTCTCATCACAGTATCTCTCAGACGGTCCCTTGCCTCATGCGTAGCCCTCGTGAACTCTCTGGCCACATCCTTTGACCAACCGTAGGCACCGCCTTCTCCCTTGTCTCCGCTCACCTAGTCTTTCACTCTAGCCTCGCTCTTCACATCCATGCGCTGCTGCTGCCCCTGGCTAACAGGTTAATCTGAGAGTGATGTAGAACCAGTCTGACAGGGTGCTGCCTTCTGGCCGAGATCACTTCTGACACCTGCAGAGAACACCAACATGTGCACAGGTCAGCCCACTCTGCTGTACCAACCACCAGCCCACACCTGACTGACATGAGCTGTGGTTAGGTGATTGACAGGGAGCGGAGAAGACAGGCCATCTGCATACATCTAACTTTCTTCTGGGTTGTTACAGTACTCTTTCTAGACAAAAAAAGATTATTCTCCATCAAGACAAAATTTAGGATGTGGACCAGGGAGGCAATGTAAAGTCTTTTTATGAACACTGTGTCTGCTTTTTTTTTTTTTGTAAAATAAGTCTGGACTATTTGTCAGAGGGCTAAACACAGACAAATATTGACCACCGACACCAACCCAACAAACAGATGTCCTTGGACATCTAATGTTTGGTGGGCTTTCTGCACACCCGTGCGTGTCATCACACAGATAACGCCTCCTGATTCGTCTTAGGCACCAGGGAGGCAATAGACTGGCATTTACACTGCCCAGCACGCATTAAACACGCATTCTTCATCCAGGGAAAATAATGGGGTCTAATCTAAAAATGCTATCAGACAGGAATACAGACTGGTCTGTTTTGGTGAGAAGAGAACTGATCTAAGAGGTGAGAGGAAGAGGAGGCAGGTTCAGGGAGGGTTGTTGTGTTTTCACATCAAGACAAGCCAGCTGAGGTTAGACATCTCGTTTGGATACCTCCCGTGGTGATGTTTCTGGTATGTTCAACTAGGAGGAGGCCTCAAGGCAGACCTAGGATGTGCAGAAAGAGTGTATGCGTTGGTTGGCCTGGGAATGCTCGTGAATCTCCCTGGAAGGGTTAGAGAACATAAAATGGATGGATGATCTTTCAACAGTCAGCATAATATGTATCAAAATGTATGTTTCCTGCAGAAGCAAATGGTGGCGTGGAGATCGGTGGCTCACTCCTTCACCTAAAACCAGGAGCTATGAAAAGAACTGTAAAGAGACGGTTGAGAGGAGAGGAATGAGGTTATCATTTTTGCTCTTTTGATGGAAACATGTTCTCAGCCTCTATGTGACAAGTGTTTTTGCTCTGACAGGTTGTGGGTTTATCCAGTTTTTTTCCAGTAGGGATGTTGATTTGCGTCAGTTAATGGAGAAAGGTTGTTTTTAGTTGTTGGAATGCTTGGACCATTATTGTGGAAAATGTTTTCCATTTATTACTGAGGTTTTGAATTGTTTTTGAAAAGGCTTTAAAGTGAACAAAAAAAATCCCATCAGCCTCCCATGATGCACCAAACAGCTCTCCTCTTTCTGCTCTCTTTTCCCTCCATGCATGCATCCATAATTCCTGCCATTATCTTTGTTTTTCTCTCTTTCTGTCTTTCTTTCTTTCTTTCCTAGAGCAGGTATCCCTGCCCCTGTGTTTTGGGACGTTTGCCTGTTAATCTGTCAAGAGAAAGCACTTCCTCTCCACTTACTTTTCACCGTGTGCATGTTCAGGATACTTTGAGATTGAAAGGATACAGATAAGATATTCTGTTGTGGGATAGTTTTAAAGAACATGGTATTATATGAATACAGTTGTCATGATCTGGACTGAATTTGCCATGTGAAGGATCTTTCCTAAAGTGTACCCCTACCTTTCACCTGAAAACAGATGAGTTAGGCCCCGGCAGACCCCCATGACCCTGAATAGGTCCCCGGGCGCTGATGCTGGCAGCCCACTGCTCACTAGTGAAACTAGTTGATGTTAAAAGCAGAGGTCCAGTTTCGGTGGGTATCGTACATACATCGTGTGCATGATCTACATACTGACAAGAATGGTAATGAAAAAAAGAAAAATAGGAACAAGCAGGTATGGATGGAGTGAATTAAACTGTTTAATTGGAACTGCACTTACATTTTTTTTACTTTCTCTGTAAAGTGTGCTGAGATTACTTTTACTGTCAGATTGTGCTCTAGAAATACATTGAACTGAATAAAAGGAGAGTACATTGTCTCACCATCTTCTTAACAAGCTTATTTCATTTCCATCCAGAAAAAAACCCCATCCGTCCATTTTTGTCCGCTTACCCGGGACCGGGTCGCGGGGGCAACAGTCTAAGCAGAGATGCCAGGACCTCCCTCACCCCAGACACTTCCTCCAGCTCTTCTGGGGGGACCCCAAGTTGTTCTCAGGCTGGCCGAGAGACGTAGTCCCTCCAGCGTGTCCTGGTTCTTCCCTCGGGGTAAAAAAAACAAACCCTAAATGTTCATTACCAATATGGCTTCACACAAACATGGTTCATTTCTGGTTTACGTATAGCCATTGTAAGTAGACATGGAGGCTAACAGGTTCCTTTATAAGATGACTGGGTAGGCTAAACCTTTTAATATTCTGCAAAATGACACTACGTCCATGATGCCCCAGAGGAAGGCTGTACACTAATCTTGAAGCAAACTGTAGTCTTCATTGAGTTTGGATCCCAATGTTTTTTTTCATTATGCACCGGCATCACTTTTCAGACCCAATGGCAAAGGCTGCAGTGCTGTTTGATACGCAGTCAAAGACCAGCCAGAATGTAAGCATTACGCCTGTGAAATCATTCAGACGTTCAAAAGTGTAGAAGTTGTAGGAGTCACACAAATAAACCTCATCTCTACTTAGCTGTGTTCATATTACACTGTGATTGACATCATTTTAGTTTATTGTTTAAACCTGTTTCTGTGTACAGTGCGACATCTGCTGTTCATTTCTGGAAGTGCATCTGGTATATGTTGAGGGTTGTATCACTTATCTCATCAGTTCTCTGGGAAAAGTAACCAAGACGCCTGTCTGTCCTTTGTCACCTATAACTCTTGTTTGTTTTAGCCATACTAAACTGATGTTTTTTTAAATGTAATATAGAAGATAATTTGACTTTACTTTGTTTTTGCTGTTATGTTTCTATTTCTGCATCCGATAAAAGAAATCAGACGACACAAACGCAACTTCTTTAAAGACTTCGTAGAAAAGATTCGTATAAGTTTGTTTTAAATTATATTCCTCTAGATGGCGATGTCACACATTTTGACAGTCATCAGTGACTGACGAGGAAGAAACAGGAACCCGAAGGAGGTAAAAGTCAAATCAGAAATACTGAACCCGGACCGACCAGCCTGGTTAAAGGAGACCAAATACTGAACCCGGACCGACCAGCCTGGTTAAAGGAGACCAAATACTGAACCCGGACCGACCAGCCTGGTTAAAGGAGACCAGCTACTGAACCCGGACCGACCAGCCTGGTTAAAGGAGACCAAATACTGAACCCGGACCGACCAGCCTGGTTAAAGGAGACCAAATACTGAACCCGGACCGACCAGCCTGGTTAAAGGAGACCAAATACTGAACCCGGACCGACCAGCCTGGTTAAAGGAGACCAAATACTGAACCCGGACCGACCAGCCTGGTTAAAGGAGACCAAATACTGAACCCGGACCGACCAGCCTGGTTAAAGGAGACGGGGATTCATGTCGGCGTTTCTTTACGTCGTAGCAGGAGCGATTTTGTTTTACGAGCTGGTTTACTACGGCGTCTTCAAAGGGGCGAGATGCTCCTCCTCAGTGAAGTTGAAGGGGAAGACGGTGATCGTCACAGGCAAGTCCGCCTTCACGGAACCTGAAGGTTGCTTCTTTTATGTAACTGTGGAGGAGGAGGCCGTAAACTGTAAACGCATCACTTCACCTCACTACTGCCGGCGAGCCTCTGAAGTCTTAGGTCTTAGGTCTAAGTTAGGTCCGAGGGGATTTTGTGTCCAGCTCTCCTGCTTGGAGAAACTCACACGTCACAGAGGAGGAGTGGATAAGTGTGTTGTTGTGCATTGACAGGACCAAGCACAATCAGTGTTTCCTCTACAATCCTGTGATTGTTTGCAGAAAGTGACATGGGCGGTTTTTATTAAGGCCAGAGACACCACACTGGCCCTGTGGAGGGTCCAGAGCTGGTCCAGGGTTCCACGACCAGGATGAAAACCGCGTTGTTCCTCTTGGATCCGAGGTTTGAAGGATTCTTCTCTCCAGTAACCTGGTGTAGACTTTCCCAGTGAGGCTGAGAAGTGTGATCCTCCTGTAGTTGGATCTCACTCTCTGGTCCCCCTTTTTGAAAGGACGGACCACCACAAATTACCGTAGCTTACAAACCACCTCGGCTTGGGTGATGGTGAGTCCACCGCAGAGTCCCGGCCTCTGCTTCCTCAGTGGTGGGCTTGAGGAGATCCTAAAAGTTTTTCTTCTACCATTCGACTATGACCCCAGTCGAGGTCAGCAGCTCCCCGCCCGCACTGTGAACAGTGTTGGCAGACTACTGCCCCCCCCTCGAGGCGCCAGACGGTCTAACAGAATCTGTTCGAGGCCGATTAATAGTCCTCCTCCATGGCCTCACCGAACTCCTCCCACACCGAGTTTCTGCTTCCAGGACCACAAATATATGTGTGTGTGTGTGTGTGTGTGTGTGTGTGTGTGTGTGTGTGTGTGTGTGTGTGTGTGTGTGTGTGTGTGTGTGTGTGTGTGTGTGTACACATATACATACACACACACTGATAATTAGGCTGACGTGGCATGTTTACCAGTGTGTTTGTGAATGGTTTGTCTCCATAGGGAGCAACACGGGCATCGGTAAGGCCACAGCTCTGGATTTGGCAAAGAGAGGTGCCAGGGTGATTCTTGCCTGTCGCCACAAGGAGAAAGCTGAGGCCGCGGTTTATGACATCCGCCGAGTAAGTACTCCACCGCTTTTGGAAAGCAGACCAACAAGGTCGCACCAGAATACACCATGAGCACCCATATCAGTATTGGTTTCATAAGGGGGAGTGGTGGCCTAGTGGTTACAGTGGTGGGCTTGGACGGGAGGACCCAGGTTCAAGCTGGCCACAATGGTGAATCACTGGGGGCCCCTGAGCAAGGCCCTTAACTCCCAATTGCTCCCCGGGGCGCTGGTTCTAGCAGCCCCACTGCTCACTAGTGAAACTAGTTGATGGGTTAAAAGCAGAGACTAATTTCAGTGGGTATCATACATACAGCGTGTGCACGATGTCCATATTTACAAGAATGGTAATGGGGGAAAAAAATAATAATAATAATTCAAAAACAGTAACATTTCACAAATGTAATTATAGTTTTTATCAGCTTATTACTACATGTCAAAGGTGGGATAAAAAAAGTGATTGATATCATCTTTATTTGACTCGGCGTCTGTTATGTCCATGAATATTACGTCCTCGTCCTTCCTCAGCTGGCATTTACAAAATTTGCTCTGCTATCAAATGATGAGTGATAGTGGTTTTGGTTTTTATGGTTTGCTTATTAACAGAAAATGAAAACTGAAAGATAGAAAAAAATATATAAGATTTAGAAATTTAAATACATTAAAAATCTTGAAAGTTTCATGAAGTGTAAATTGAAATATTGCCTTTTAACCTGCTGTTTAACAGGCTTCGTTTTTGCACGGCAGATCCATTAGGTGGTTAAAAGCTGGCATTTTGTATTTTTAACATTTACCTAAAAGTGGGCCACCGGTTTTACCCCATTTACTTTTACCTCCTGGCCCAAGCAAGAGGGAAAAGTCCTACAAACAAATGTCCTTAATATACAGAAAACATGTCCTTAACAAACGCATTTAAATAAAATAAGGGTTCAGAAGCATCATAGCACAGAAACAGCACTGGTTCAAGTCTCGAATGACCTTCTTATGGCGTCAGATAATGGATTAGTGTCCATACTGGTTCTGCTGGACCTCAGTGCTGCTTTTGATACTATAGATCACAACATTTTACTGCAGAGACTAGAGTATGTTGTTGGGATTAAAGGGACAGCTCTAGATTGGTTTAAATCAGATCTGTCTGATAGATTCCAGGTTGTTCATGTTCATGAGGTTTCTTCAGTACAGACAAGTGTCTGCTATGGTGTCCCGCAGGGTTCAGTGCTAGGGCCAATCCTGTTTAGTTTATACATGCAGCACTTGGGAAGTATTATCCGGAACCACGGCATTAATTTTCATTGTTATGCTGATGATACGCAGCTGTATTTGTCTATGAAGCCAGATGAAACAGAACCATTAGACAAACTTCAGTGTTCTGAAATAGCTAGAGCTGTCGGGTGGACTTTTTAGGGAGACCTGTTAGGACAGGATGCAGTAGTCCAGTCTACTGAAGAATACATGCAAAAAGCTTTCAAGAGTTCATGACTACTCCAAGATTTCTGGGTTGGTTGTTGGGTTTTAGCATCACTGTTTGTAGTTAAGTGCACTGTTACCGTCTTACCTACTTAGTTGCTATATATAACGAGTTTTCAGACCTCTCTAGCGACTTAAAAAAAAGTGACACCATCAACATCAATGTGATTTAAATACATGCATAAATTCATTTAGAACAGGAGATTGTTGTGGACAAACGTAAACACCTCTGTATAATAAGTTTAAACCACTAGGGGACTATTCTGGACTGAAACTGAGTTAATTACAATAAAGATGTGAGAGATGACCCAAGTTTAGTAGCTTTAATTTCAGCAGTTGCATGCAAGTGGGTCTAAACATACGTCAGGCGTCTCGATGCCGGAGTGACACAGAGTCGTCAGTACAGCAGTTTTACAGAACAGAGCCGCTGATCTTCAGACAAAATAACCTGCAGTTCTCAAAACAACAGCTTATCAGCTGCGTCAGACATCTGAACCCAAACTGCACAGACACAATACTGGTCTGATCTGACTGCACTCATCAGGACCTCACAGAGGGACGCGACATTTCCATCACAGTATGTTACTGTTCTAATGATTATTCAGTGACACATTACAGCCTACAGGATAGAGAACAGGGTTGGAGTAGTGACATAAAAATGAAAGTTCATTTGTGGTTGTAAGCATTCAAGGCTTTCATAACTTCAGTTTTTCTCTCCCACCACTTTATTCCAGTCCCCTTTTACAGCATTGATTACAATTACATACAAATGTCAAATAATGGAAATTAGGCGACTTTTAGGGTAGCCACTAGGCACTAGGCTGAGTGCTGAGTGCTGACTTTCATCTTTCTCCCTGGGCTCCAAAATCTATTATTTCAGTTTTGTCTTTGTTTAACTGAAGGGAGTTCTGGGACATCCAGTCTTTGTGTTAATCAGTGCATTTGGACTCGTGGTGAGCTGGTTATGTAGGTTTCTGTGTCATCTGCGAGTGGGAGCATGTGGGCCTCGAGAGGAGCCCTCTCGAGGAACTCCAGAGGTTATTTTTGTTTGCTCAGATTCATTGTTGCCTATAGACACAAAGAAGTCCCTGTCTTTTTGATAGGTTTCAAGTCAGTTAAGTACTGTGCCAGAGTCCTACCCAGCTTTTTAGCCGGTCTAATAAAATATTGTGGTCAACTGTGGTTTCTGTACATGTTCTGCGGAACCAGAACCTCAGGAGCTGCATGCTGACCTGCAGTCCCACCTCTGACCATCCCAGTGTTTATCTCCACCTGTCTGTATAGACGTCTCTGTTGGATATTTGCTGACATCCTGACCTGCAGTCCTCGTCTATGTGGATCACCAACTATCCATATATCACCCATATACACACAGGAGTTCTGCTGCTAATAGATAATTATACTATTGTATCCTGTCTTGTACCTTTGACGTCTGTGTCTCTATTCTCTCTTTACTTCCTGCTCTACCCGGCTGGTCTTCAACAGGAGGGTCCCCCCTGATGATCCAGGTCCTGATCCAGGTTTTTCTTCCACTAGGGGAGGTTTTACCTGCTGTTGTTTATGTAATAATTGCTCGGGGGTCATGTTCTGGGTCTCTGGAAAGATCCTGGAGACAACTTGTGTTGTAATAGACGCTATATAAATAAAATTGAATTGAACTTTTTTGAATGCAGCACTGAGATCCAGTAGTACCAGGACAGAGATGTTGCTGCCATCTGTGTTCAAGTGGATGTCATTGAAGACCCTAACTAGGGCAGTGTCGGTGCTGCCAAAAGCCTGACTGATGCACATCAAAACAGTTTAGTTTAGGGGTGAAGAAGAGAAAGCTTGACTGAACGTTTCACTGGTATATTTCACTGAAGTACCGTTTTTTTTTGATGACCTCTGCTTGGACATTTAGGAGCATTCTCAAAGAAAACACAGGAAGGATTGAACCGAGCAACATCCGTCACCTAAACCTTGGAAATATATCTGTGCCCATCCTGTCCAAAGTTATCAAGATCGCAACACAATTCCTTGGTCCCTCTGTTCTGGAGTTGTCAACATGGATGTTAAAATCTCTGACAAAAACTACACAGTCACAGTCAGAACAGATGTTGGACAGCAGTTCAGCAGTCGCCAAAAAAGGTTGCAGAGTATTTAGGTGGTCTGTCAATGTTAACCCTTTAAAGGGCAGTTAAAAAATACTAGAGAGTTATTGGACCTTTAACAGTAATAACCATAGACTGTAGTGCTACTGAAGTCACTTGGCCTGTGAAGGGTTCAGGAGGATCCACCGAGAGGGGGAGTTCATCTGAAGAGCAGCACGGTCAGATGCATAAGAGGCCTGAGGCAGCTTTATCTCAAGGTTTCTGGAATGGTCTGTCTTGTACTGTTTTGGTATTTCTTGTTAGAGGAAGCAACTTTGCTGGCACAAATAACCTGTACAACGCAATTGAAAAACAAACAGAAACCTTTTGAAGGGGAAAAATATAAAATAACCTGGTTGCATAAATATGCACACCCTCAAACTAACACTTTGTTGCAGCACCTTTGGCTTTTATTACACACTCAGTCTTGGGTGGGGGTAGGGTAGGAGCAGGAGCCCGTCGGCAAGGAACATCTTGATGTGGTAATATTGGCCCACTCTGGTTTGCAAAACCGCTCCAGATCTGACAGATTGTGAGGGCTTCTCCTGTGCACAGCCCTCTTCAGACACCCCCCCCCCCCCCCAGATGTTCGATGGGATTCAGGTCTGGACTCTGGCTGGGCCATTCCAAAGCCTCATTTCTTTGTTGTTTTAGATGTGTGGTTTGGGTCATTGTCGTACCTTTTGGAATTATGTCCAAAAAGTTCCACCTTAGTTTCATCAGACCATGACACATTTTCCCACATGCGTTTGGGAGAGTTCAGTTGTCTTTTTGCTAAATGAAGCCGGGCTTGGATGTTTTTCTTTGTAAGATCAGGCTCCCGTCTTCCCGCCCCACCCTATAGCCCAGACATGTGAAGAAGACGGGAGATTGTTGTCACATGTACTACACAGCCACAACTTGCCAGAACTTCCTGCAGCTCCTTCAGTGTTGCTGTCGGCCTCTTGGCAGCCTCCCTGACTAGTTTTCTTCTGGACGGACGTCCTCTTGATAATGTCACTGTTGTACCATATTTTCTCCACTTGATGATGACATACCATGGAACACAGTGAAGACTATTTAATTCCCTGGACATTCTTTTGTAGCCTTCACCAGGATGATATCTTTGAATAGTGAGATTCCTCTGATGCTCTGGAAGCTCCCTGTGGACCGTGGCTTGTGCTGGAGGACGTGGCTACAAAACAAAGCCGACTAGGATAGCTGAACTTTATCTGGGGTTGATCAGAGGCACTTAGACTGGTGATGGGTTAAACCTGGACACGGCCACATCCAGTTAAAAAAGGGTGTGCGCACTTATCAGTTGTTTATTTTTACTTTAACTCTCTAAAAAAGTTTTTTTTTTTTTTTGCATTGTACAGGTTATAGGTCACATTAAAGATGGAAAACATAGTGAAATAATTTATCTCGCTGTCATTTTTTTACATCACAAAAAGCTGGCATTTGATCAGGGGTGTGTAGTCTTTATATCCACTGTACGTATTTACATACACATGTATGTGCACTGATGTGTCCCCACAGCCAGCCTTACCCTTCTCATGCGTTTCAGGAGAGTGGAAACAACCAGGTAATCTTCATGCAACTGGACCTAGCAAGTCTCCAGTCTGTTCGCAGTTTTGCTGAAACCTTCTTGAAGACTGAACCAAGACTCGACATTCTCATCAATAATGCCGGTGAGGCAGTGGAATTTCCTCTCTCCCTTGTTGTTTTTACACAAACGCAGCTTACAAATAACATGAAAAGAAAAACGAAACGTATTCCCTATTTTGCCTCAGGTGTGATGGGTCCAGGGAAGACTGAGGAGCGCTTTGGCGTGGCGTTCGGGGTGAACCACTTGGGTCACTTCCTGCTCACCAATCTTCTCCTGGAGCGGCTGAAGCAGTGTGGTCCCAGCCGTGTGGTCACCGTGTCTGCACTCCTGCACCGCTTTGGAAACATAGACTTCTCTTTACTGGCTTCTAAAAGGGATTTAGTGCCGGGTCAGTCTACTTGGCAAAACATTCAAGCTTACTGTAACAGCAAACTCTGCAATGTGCTCTTCACCAGGGAGCTGGCCAACCAGCTGGAGGGCACCCGTGTCACTTGCTACACCCTACACCCAGGTCAGTGCTGGCTTTTTTTTTTTTTCTTTTTTTTTTTAAACAGATTTTAGGGTGATGTGAATAGTTCCTAAAAAGATTGCATAAAAGACTCTGTCATTACTTTGTTGATCTTTCTTGAGGCACGTTTCCACTAGCAGGGATTCTGGGGCAAACCCACCAGACTGAAACCGACCCCGTCCTCAGCACCTTCAGTTCCACCTTCAGCACACAAGAACCATCAACCAAACAAATAACACTGCTGGCCACACGATGGCGATAATGCACCTTTTTTTTTGTTTGTATAAGGCCAACGGCATAAAAGGAGATGAAAAAGAAGAATGAGAATAACATATAAGTAAACATAGAAGGGATGAGATGTTTCACTGGACCTCTTCATTGGCATCTTCAATGTGCCAACAAGGCCTGGACCTCCTTGTTGGTCCATCTATATTTTTGTTTCTGTTATCTCATCATCTGTCATAAAATGTACCTAGATGTGATTTCCTGCTAGTAGAGTTCCCAGTCGGCAGAGACCCCCTCCAAGTCCTTCCTCTAAGCCGATCTGAGTACTCCTCGTACCACAGGAACGTTTTTCGCCCCACAAAGGTTCCCGAAGGCCTTATTAGCAGGTCCATTCCTGGTGATGGAGACAAGCTACCAACAATCCGGCCACCAGCT
The DNA here is from genome assembly GCA_014839995.1 of Xenentodon cancila. NCBI lineage: Eukaryota > Metazoa > Chordata > Actinopteri > Beloniformes > Belonidae > Xenentodon > Xenentodon cancila. The sequence goes on from CM026201.1 coordinate 2,276,154, forward strand.
ACCCAGAATCCCCACGAGTGGAAACGTACTTTAGTCAGCAAGTTCTCTGTCTGGGGCCATACGAGGAAACTCTTTACTGGAAACATTTGTCTGAGAGGAACTTAAAATAAATAGTTGGATACCCATATAGGTAATGAGCAGCAAGAAAGCAGAACAGGCTATGGTGTCATGAACTGTGGGAAATCGAACATGCGGAGCCGTTGCAGGCCTTTTAGGATGTGATCAGCTTGGTGCTTGAAGACTTCTAGTAGAACCAGGCTCAGGAGGGGCTCTGTTCTGTCCGAGAGCAGACAGAAGAGAGAAACGAAAAAACAAAGATATTAGGCTTAGGACACTTAAGTTGAGACACAAAAGACAAACATGAAATTACTGACAGCACTAACACAGTTGCCAGAAAAGGGGTGTAGCTCTTGGTGCGATACATTCATTTACCAACGAATGTGACCTGACCTTCATTAAAGTTAAAGACTAATTTAACGAAAGTTATTGTGCACAAAATGTTCACACCTGGACCACAGTTAATGAAATGGGAATGGGGTTGGAGGTGGGTGTGTTTTTTTTTTAACTGCGATTATTAGTCTCCTCCCTCTTTTGAGGAGACTTGAGGTGCTTTAGAGCAGGGTGGCCAATGTGGTCCTCGAGAGCCCCTGTTTTAGATGTTTCCTTCAGCACACTGTGATACAAGCAGCTGTGTCACCAGCAGAGTTGTGCAGGCCTTGACGATGACCATTAAGACCAGAACCAAATAAAACATCACCAAGAAATGTGTTGTCAGTCCAAAAATCACTTGGAAGATATTTTGTTGACAAAAGTTGAATTGTTCTGGAACAATGCCTTAAAGTCCATTGAGATGGTCTGGAATGACCAGAAGGTAGGTCCCACCACAGCAGCGGTCTTCAACCCTGGTCCTCAAGATCTACTGAACTGCATCTGTCCCTGCATCGACACACCTGATTCTGATTAAGAGTCAGAGTCAAGTTTATTGTCAATTCTACCACATGTGAGATACATACAGAGAATCGAAATTGCGTTACCCTCAAACCCTCGGTGCTACACAATAAATAAATTTTAAACACAAAGTGCAAGTTAAAAGAGACAAGAAACAAGTTGTGACATGACAACAACAGTTTTTCGGTTTGATTAAAGTGACATGGTGCAAAGCAAGCGGTCCAGTTCTGCCAAAAGTGCCTGGTGCAGATACTGAGGTCAGAGTGAGTGAGGGGGGGGCAAGGCGGGAAACGGTGGAAGAGCTGGGAGAGTGTTCAGCTTCCTGACGGCCTGGTGGATGAAGCTGTCCCTCAGTCTGCTGGTTCTGGCCCGGAGGGTCCGCAGCCTCCTCCCTGATGGCAGCAGACTGAAGAGGCTGTGTGACGGGTGGGTGGGGTCTCTCACAATGCTGAGGGCTTTGCGAGTCAGACGGCTGCTGTAAATGTCCTGAAGTGAGGGGAGAGAGACACCAACGATCTTCTCAGCTGCTCTCACGACGCGTTGGAGAGACTTGCGGCAGGTTGCGGTGCAGCTCCGTACCACACGGTGATGCAGCTGGTCAGGATGCTCTCGATGGTGCCTCTGTAGAAGGTGTACCTGATGGGGGCGGGGCTCTGGCTCTTCGCAGTTTGCGGAGGAAGTAGAGGCGCTGCTGTGCCTTCTTGGCGAGTGATGCAGTGTTAACAGTCCAGGAGAGGTCCTCTGAGATGTGGACACCCAGGAACTTGGTGCTGCTCACCCTCTCCACAGCAGCACCGTTGATGGTCAGAGGAGCATGCTGGGTGTGTTGTCTCCTGAAGTCAGCAACAATCTCCTTGGTCTTCTCCACGTTCAGGGAGAGATTGTTGTCGCTGCAGCACTCAGCCAGGCGGCTCACTTCGCTCCTGTAGTTTGACTCATCGTTGTTGTTGATGAGACCCACCACAGTCGTGTCGTCCGCAAACTTTACGAAGAGGTTGGAGCTGTGAATCGGTGTGCAGTCGTGGGTCAGCAGGGTGAAGAGGAGGGGGCTCAGCACACATCCCTGGGGGGCCCCTGTGCTCAGTGTGATGGTGCTGGATGTGTTGCTGCCGACCCGTACTGCCTGTGGTCTCCCAGTCAGGAAGTCCAACAGCCAGTTGCACAGCGAGGTGCTGATCCCCAGCTGGTCCAGTTTGTGAACGAGCTGCTGGGGGATGATGGTGTTGAATGCTGAACTGAAGTCGATGAAAAGCATTCTTACATAAGCGTTTCTGGTGTCCATATGTGTGAGGGCTGTGTGGAGGGCAGTGGAGATGGCGTCGTCAGTGGACCGGTTGGAGCGATATGCGAACTGGTAGGGGTCCAGAGAGGGGGGGGGAGCAGCCTTGATGTGATGCATGACTAGCCGTTCAAAGCACTTCATGATGATGGGAGTCAGTGCGACTGGACAGTAGTCGTTGGAGCAGGAGGGAGATGACCGTTTTGGGACCGGACGGATGTTGGTGGCTTTGAAGCACGTGGGAACCACCGCCTAACTCAGTGACATGTTAAAGATGTCTGTGAAGACATCCGTGAGTTCTCCTGCACAGTCTCTCAGTACACGACCAGGTATGTTGTCAGGACCCGGAGCTTTGCGGGCGTTGATCCTGCTGAGGGATCTCCTCACAATGTCCGGTGACAGCGTCAGCACCTGGTCGCCGGGAGGGGGTGGTGCTTTCTGTGCGGCGATGGTGTTGTGTGCCTCGAAGCGGGCGAAGAATGTGTTCAGCTCATTCAGCAGGGATGTGCTGCTCTCACAGGTCTGCGGTGGGGGCTTGTAGTCCGTAATGGTCTGAATCCCTCGCCACAGGCTCCGTGTGTCCCTGCTGTTGCTGAAACGGCGGGCTATCCTCCTGGAGTACCGTCTCTTAGCCTCCCTGATGCCATGGGACAGGTTGGTCTTAGCTGTCTTTAGACCCACTTTGTCTCCAGCTCTGAAGGCAGCGTTCCGAGCCCTCAGGAGTCTGTGGACTTCCTTTGTCATCCACGGCTTCTGGTTGGCTCTGACTTTGATGGTTCTGGAGTCTGTTACATCATCGATGCACTTGGCGATGAAGGCGGTAACAGACTCTGTGTACTCCTGGAGGTCTGTGGTGTTGTTGGTGGTGGCAGCATCTCTGAACATGCTCCAGTCTGTGGTGTTGAAGCAGTCTCGAAGTGCCTCTGTGGACCCCTCTGGCCACACCCGGACCTGCTTCCAGACTGGTCTGACAGCTTTAACCAGTGGCCTGTATGCTGGCAGTAGCATGACAGTGATGTGGTCTGAGGCGTTGAGGTGGGGGAGGGGGTGGGCTTTGTAGGCTGTCTTGTTGTTGGTGTAGACTTGGTCCAGAATGTTGTCTCCTCGCGTGGGGAACTTGATGTGGTGGTGAAGATTTGAAAAGATGGTCTGCGTGGTTGAAGTCCCCCGCCAGGATGAGGAAGGCCTCAGGGTGGGCTGTCTGCTGCTCGCTGATCCGCTGGTACAGCTCGGTCAGCGCCTCTCTCCTGGTGTGGGTGGAGGGGCTGGGGGGGATGTAAACAGCAGTGAGGAGTATGACCGAGTATTCGCGCGGTAGATAGAAAGGACGACATTTAATAATCATAAACTCCGCCAGGGGTGAGCAGTGTTTGCAGACCACCACAGCATCTCTACACCAAGCATCACGGAGGAAAACACAAAGGCCGCCGCCGCGGCCCTTACCTGCCTCGGTGTGTGCTCGGTCCGCCCGGTAGCAGGTCAGCTGGTCGAGCTGGATGGCGTGGTCCGGTATGCTGTCGTTGAGCCATGTTTCCGTGAACACAAAAACACAGCTCTCTCTCACGGTCCTCTCGGCGGAGCAGAGTAATCGGATGTGGTCCAGTTTGTTGTCCAGCGAACAAACGTTGGCCAACACGATGGAGGGAACCGTCGGTTTGTTCGGGTTCTCCGCCAGTCTCGTCCGGATACCGGCTCGCTTGCCCCTCTTCTGCTTCCTGTAGCGCTGGTGGTGACGCTTCCATTGCGGCGTAGGTTGAGGCGCGGGGGTCGGTGGAAGTGTTGACTCCCGGAGCAGACCGCGTTCCCGAAGTTGGCCGGCGAGTTCAGAGTTCAGCTCGACAGTGTAGCTGTTTCCAACGTCGAGCAGAAACCCCCGGCTGTACTTTGGTTTGGTATGCATATGACTTGTAAAAACACAACTTTGGTGACAAAAACACGAACGAAAAACACGAAACGTCGCACCGTCGGGAGAGAGAGAAGCCGCAGCGTGAGGCACGCGCCGCCATCCCGGAACCGGAAGCCATTAATGATGCACAACTCTGTTAATGACACAGCCACCTGTATCACGGTGTGATTGAACATCTAAAACACACAGGACAAAAAGATCTTGAGGACCAGCGTTGAAGACCACTGCACTAGATGTTTGATGAATGTGTCTGTAGCTCCAGCAGTTTTGGAAGAATGTTTTCCTCAACATTGTGCAGGTCTTCTCAAAGCTACCATAAGCTCCGTTTTAATCCATCGCTACCAACGTAGGTTCAAGCAACTAGAAGGATCCAGCACGTGATGTTTAATGGACCTGTTTAATAAAAGCAAGAGACATGATTGTGTTATCAGATTGAGTGGATTGTGTTTGTTTAATATTGTGATTTAAATGAACATCAGATCACATTTTTTTGCTTTGAAATTGATGCATGAAACCAGTTGAAACGAGGGGAGAAAATAAGAGCAGGTTCTTGGTCTTGTAGCATGATAGGAAATACCTCCAAGCAGCAGCCCGATGAGGCCTGACAAGAGAAGTCTCTGCTTCTCAGTCTGTTTGGAACCACAAGTAGGCCTTCAGTCTGTGATCAAAGGTTTTATATTTTGAATTTATAAACCTAAAAATATACCTTAGTAATATTGTCCTTATTTTCGATGTATCGCTGAACAGGTTGGCAACCTGCTGCAGCTGCTCTCTTATACCTTACCGTACTTTTCTTGAAATGGCCATAAATCCTAAACTGAAAGACTACACTTTTATTACATGTTCAATTTAATCAAAAAAAAAAAATCAAATTGATTTCAAATCATTTTGATTGTGTATAAAAGCAAAATAATTCAATTATTATATTATATCATTAAATATTTTTTGGAGAATAATAAAGACAATAACAATAATAAGACAAAAGTACAACTAAAAATACACTGCAGCAGGCAGTTGTCTTTTTTTATTTTGTTACTTAAAGTTGGTTAAGAAATCAAGTCGGACGTAACAGCTGCTTCTTGGCCCCTGCTTCAAACAGTTTAAAAGTTTGAATGCTTGGAGGTGTTAACCCTCTGAAATGACTCTGAACAGCCTGTAAGATGACTGAACAGCCTCTAAGATGACTGAACAGCCTGTAAGATGACTGAACAGCCTGTAAGATGACTGAACAGACTCTGAAGTGACTCTGAAATGACTCTGAAATGACTCTGAACAGCCTCTAAGATGACTAAACAGCCTGTAAGATGACTAAACAGCCTCTAAGATGACTGAACAGCCTCTAAGATGACTGAAGTGACTCTGAACAGACTCTGAAGTGACTCTGAACAGACTCTGAAGTGACTCTGAACAGCCTCTGAAGTGACTCTGAACAGGCTCTGAAGTGACTCTGAACAGGCTCTGAAGTGACTCTGAACAGCCTCTGAAGTGACTCTGAACAGCCTGTAAGATGACTAAACAGCCTGTAAGATGACTGAACAGCCTCTAAGATGACTGAACAGCCTCTAAGATGACTGAAAAGCCTCTGAAGTGACTCTGAAGTGACTCTGAAGTGACTCTGAACAGACTCTGAAGTGACTCTGAACAGACTCTGAAGTGACTCTGAACAGACTCTGAACAGCCTCTGAACAGACTCTGAACAGCCTCTGAACAGACTCTGAACAGACTCTGAACAGACTCTGAACAGACTCTGAAGTGACTCTGAACAGACTCTGAACAGCCTCTGAACAGACTCTGAACAGCCTCTGAACAGACTCTGAACAGACTCTGAACAGACTCTGAACAGACTCTGAACAGACTCTGAAGTGACTCTGAAGTGACTCTGAAGTGACTCTGAACAGACTCTAAGATGACTGAACAGCCTCTGAAGTGACTCTGAACAGACTCTGAAGTGACTCTGAACAGCCTCTGAAGTGACTCTGAACAGCCTCTGAAGTGACTCTGAACAGCCTCTGAAGTGACTCTGAACAGCCTCTGAAGTGACTCTGAACAGCCTCTGAACAGCCTCTGAAGTGACTCTGAACAGACTCTGAAGTTACTCTGAAGTGACTCTGAACAGACTCTGAAGTGACTCTGAACAGCCTCTGAAGTGACTCTGAACAGCCTCTGAAGTGACTCTGAACAGCCTCTGAACAGACTCTGAACAGCCTCTGAAGTGACTCTGAACAGACTCTGAACAGACTCTGAAGTGACTCTGAACAGCCTCTGAACAGACTCTGAAGTGACTCTGAAGTGACTCTGAACAGACTCTGAAGTGACTCTGAACAGCCTCTGAAGTGACTCTGAACAGCCTCTGAAGTGACTCTGAACAGCCTCTGAAGTGACTCTGAACAGCCTCTGAACAGACTCTGAACAGCCTCTGAAGTGACTCTGAACAGACTCTGAACAGACTCTGAACAGACTCTGAAGTGACTCTGAACAGACTCTGAACAGACTCTGAAGTGACTCTGAACAGCCTCTGAACAGACTCTGAAGTGACTCTGAAGTGACTCTGAACAGACTCTGAAGTGACTCTGAACAGCCTCTGAAGTGACTCTGAACAGCCTCTGAAGTGACTCTGAACAGACTCTGAACAGACTCTGAACAGCCTTCAGCTTTTCAAAACTGTTGCAGCAAGACTTGTGAAGAGGATCAGCACAAGAGATCATATTTCTCCAATCTGAGCTTCTCTTCACTGGTTTCCTTTTACATGCAGGATGGAATGAAAGATTTTTATTTTTACACAGAAACTCTGAAGTTCCCAACGCCTCCTAACCTTAAAGAACTCATAGTTCCTTATTATCCTGAACTGCACACTTTGAGAACGGAGCACTCTGAGCACAGGAGTTTCCAAAAGTAGAATGGGATGCAGAGCATTCATGATTGTTGGAACCAGCGCCCAGCTGGTGTCTGGGACGCAGGCATCCTCTCTACCTTTAAGACTTGGTGTAAAACGTTCCTTTCTGATACCTTCTCAATTAACATGGCTGTCTTTTGTCTCATAGACAAATACCCCAGAAGTGATGTCTCTGTGTTTGTTGGTCTCTTTCTGCTGTCATCCCAGACCCCTAACTGGTCCAACTAGATGGCCCCTCCCTGAGTCTGGCTCTGCTAGGTTTTTTTATCCCTGTGACGTAGGTTCTGGTCCTCTCCACCGTGAAGATGACTTTTGTCATGAACTGGTGCTGTACAGATTAAAGTGAAGTGATATTTCATGCGTCCAACCCGCACACTCGGCTCTGCTGCTCCACCCATGAATGTATGTTCCTCACACGCTTCAAAGGAGAAAGACCAGGCTACGTATACGGTTTATTGCCTGAAGGATTGTTACAACAAAAAAATAATCTACCAAATCACATTTCCTTACTTGTGTTCAGTTTATATATTTGTACATATCTGAATGCAGCAAAGTGCAGTAAACTCCTTTTCTCCCTCTTTTTTATGGGGTCACATCGATTCTCATAAGGAATCGTCTACACAGAGCTGGGTCGCAATATGACGCGGTGGCACCAGCTCCTCATCAAGCCGCTGGCTAAGCTCTTCTTCCTGGACTCTGTGGGGGGATCTCAGACCACTTTATACTGCACCCTGCAGGAAGGCATCGAGCCTTTCAGCGGGCGGTACTTCTCAAACTGTGCACTGCAACAAGTTGGTGCCAAGGGACGGGACGATGCCCTGGCAAAGAAGCTGTGGGAAGTAAGCGAACGGTTATCCGGGCTGTCGCAACCGACTACGTCGTGATGCAAAAGCACCAGTACTATGTACCGTAAAGCTGTTAACAGACCACTTGTCTTAATCTGTTTACGCATGTTTGTATTTGTACATTTAAAATGAGAGGTAGAAGCTTTTTATCGGTGGGATCTGTAGAGATTCTGGCTCTTGGAAGTAAGCTGCAGTGTTTTTGTTTTTTCTTTGGTTAATTTTAATATTGTCGCACTCAAAATCCTGCTAATCCAGTTAAGTTCTTATCTGTCTTCTTAAACAGGTCTGTGACATCTTGATCCAAATTAGGAGCAGAACTTTGAAGCCAAAGTTGCTCATTTCTCTCACTACAGACACATTTACACCAAGAACTGACTGTTCACTTTCCAACTGATTTATTTCAATTTCCATGTAAAAACAAGGTATTCTTACAGTGTCATTTCTTGATTTGTGAGTGCTAGAATGTTTTCAGTGTTTTATCTGTTGGTTTCTTACTCTGGGTGACAAAATTCACAGAATGTGGTGAAGCATCTCGATGTTTATCATGTCTCAAAACGTTTTGTAATGTTTTAGTGTCATACATGAACGTGAAATAAAGGTGCAGCAGTATGTATGTTCTTCCAGAACTGTTCAGCATGTCAGATTAGAAAACCCTTGTCAAAGATGAGCTGATTTTACTGAATGTTATTTTTCTCTCAGCATCACCAAACAGGGACATAGACTCTGAAGCGTGTAGTTTACTTACCACAATATATATATGAACTATATAGTGTCTTAAAAGACTTAAGTGCTGTTAGGTACGAAAGATGCACTTCCTACTTTAGAAATACTTATGGAGTTTTTGGACACATTTTTCATTAAACAATTTTCTGAATAAATGGCATTTTTATTATTTGGAATTCTTCTTATTTTGAAGTAGCTGACGGTTTAAAAATGTAACCAGTTGTGCTCCAGAAAACAATCATGCTTGATGGGCAGCTGCGGATGTTATCCATGAACACACACACACACACACACACACACACACACACACACACACACACACACACACACACACACACACACACACACACACACACACACACACACACACACACACACACACACACACACACACACACACACACACACATATGTAAAACTGACTGAGTGGGGTCCGCGGAGATGCGTAGTGCCAAGAAGTCACCAACGTTCTACAGAGACAATCGCTACAAACCTCCAAACTTCATGTGGCCTTCAGAGCTTCATGGATGGGTTTCCATGGCCGAGCAGCTGCATCCAAGCCAGACATCACCAAGTCAAAGCGTCAGATGCAGTGGTGTAAAGCACGCCGTAACTGGACTGTAGAGCACTGGAGTGATGATTGCGCTTATCCATCTGTCAATCTGATGGATGAGTCTGGGTTTGGTGGTTGCCAGGACAACGGTACTTGTCTGACTGCATTGTTCCAAGTGTAAAGTTTGGTGGAGGGGGGATTATGGTGTGGGGTTGTTTTTCAGGAGCTGAGCTTGGCCCCTTAGTTCCAGTTAACCCTTTGATGCACAACATATGCACACCCCTTTTAATACACAACATGGGTCAAAAATGACCCCCATCAGTTTCGTATGTTATTGCATGCTGTCTGAGTGTTTCTTTGCTGCAGCCTTTGAAATCTGTATTTTATAATTTAACAATCCAAGTATTCTTTAAAAAAATCTTGTTTTTGATTGCCTCAAATCCTTATTTATATTTTACCTGGCATATCTTATGAACAAAAGTCATTTTTGTGATTCTACATCAAGTTTACACACATGGGTCAAAAATGACCCATTAATCTAAGTGCAATTAAAACATGAATATGCATACTACAATAATAATTTCCTTTAAATATTTATTTCAGATGTGATTTGAGCCAAACAACATTTATTACATGAAACCTTTTTTGTAACATCTGGTAGATAACTAAAAATGAACTTGTGAATGTGACCAGCATTAAATAGAAGAGAACATCACATCTGCAGAGCACAAATTGTCAATTCAGTTCTTATGATTCAACACAAGTATCACAAATGACCACTATACGTTTGTGCTCCTTGCACACAGGCTTCCTGCACTGGGAACAGCAGCTGCTGGCTTTTCGGTCTTTTGCAGATGGGCAAATCGCACACCTCTTCCTCTTGACCATGCCCCTGTCTTCTTGTGGTTGGGTGGTGGGTTGTTTTTCTACTCCACATCTTCTCATTGCCTCTATGATGTGCTTTTGAAGTGTAGCTGTGCCTTCCATGCGGCTCTTCATGTGGGGCATGATCAGCTCTTTTCCCAGCTCCTTGATGAACAGTCGGCGTGCATAAGTGACACCAGCCATGTAACCAGGGTGTTCTGCAGTGAAACTGGTGTAAGCATTGAGGGTGGCAATATCCAGCATATTGTACCACAGCACCATGGGCCACCTCCGTGTTCTCCGCTTGCATGTGTAGGTGCCAACCATCTGATCTGTTGTGTCCACTCCTCCTTTTGTTCTATTGTAGTATTGAATCACGTCGGGTTTTTTCTTCGGAGTGTCATCCACTGCTTTGTCATCATGCATTGTGCTCAGAAGGATAACAGCCTTTCCTTTCCTCTGCACATAGCTCACCATGGTCATGTTACCATTGAATCCAAACTCTGAGCTATGAATCATCCTTGATTTTGATGGCTTCATAATGGGTGGTATGTCCGGCTTGTTTTGGCGAAGAGTTCCTACAATTGTCAGGTTCTTCTCCAGGAGCTTCTCAGCCAGAGGAACACTGGTGAAGAAGTTGTCCATTGTAATATTGCAACCTATGAGAGGGAGGGAGCAATAAAAAATTCAACAAGAATTCAAAATTATATAAATTCTAACAGTGTGCTAGACTATACAGAATATTTCCATATTCTATATTCACCTGTTTGTATGATTCCACTGCTCAATTTTAGGACGATGTTCTCCCCAAGATTCCTCTGCACCTCCTCTCCTGGCTGTCTCCCTGTGTACACAATTCCATCTATTGCATAGGGGACCCTTGCATCACACATCCAAAAGATTTTTATTCCATACTTTGCAGGTTTGCTGGGCATATACTGCAAGAACTTGCATCTTCCACGAAATGGCACAAGCTGTTCATCTATGGTGACACAGTCACTGGGGATGAACCGTTTTCTGCAATTGTCCAGGAAACAGTTCCACACATCGAAATGCTGCCATGTGGTCTGTTTCCAGGCGAAATGCCCTGGTCCTCTTGTCATCAAATCGTATAAAGCGGCGAATATCCTCATATCTTCTGAGCCCCATTGTAGCCTTGTACATTGGATTTTGCAGCTGATCCAGAAACAGCTCCCGCAAGGCAACATCCCAGTTCTTCTCCCCCCCTGAAAGGAGGGTCAAACCAATAAAGGCCATGAATTCCTCTTTCTCTAAAGTTTTCCACACTTTCCCTTTAGCTGTGGCTGCTCTGCGTCCTTCTAAGTTGGTGCATTTTAGAACTTCCTCAATGATGTTGTCACTGATGAACATATCCCATGCATCTTTTGGTGAAACAGGTCTTGATCCAGGTGAAGGTCCTGGGCATCTTCTGAGAATGTTGTGAGATCTTATTCTGCTGGAAGTGGGGGGATTCTCATTCCAATAAGACAAAGGTTCCCATTGAAGGCAGGTGGGTCATTTCTGACCCAAGTGAGTAAAGTTGATTTAGAAATACAAAAGCTGTGCTTGTTCATAAAGTAAGAAACAGAACATAAATATGATGATTAGTTCTGAACAAAAACATGATATTTACTCAATATTTGTGATCGTAAAAAATAAAATACATATATTTCAAATATATGGCAAAGTAACACTCTTGCTTACATGAAATTACATTGAAACTAGATGTGGGTCGTTTTTGACCCATGTTGTGCATGTTGTGGGTAGTAATAAAAATGTCATTTTTATTCCAAAAATATGAAGATAAATAATAAAATAACAATGCTTAATGACAAAAAACAAGTTAATTGAGGAATACCTGGAATACTGAAACATAACATTGTGTTATTGCTCAGATACAGATGATAAAAACTTGGTTGGGTCACTTTTGACCCAGGCTGTGCATCAAAGGGTTAAAGGAACTTTGAATGCTTCAGCATACCAAGACATGTTGGACAATTCCAGCTCCCAACTTTGTGGGAACAGTTTGGATCTGGCTCCTTCTTCTTCCAACATGACTGTGCACCAGAGCACAAAGCAGGTCCATAAAGACCTGGATGACAGAGTCTGGTGGGGATGAACTTGACCGGCCTGCACAGAGTCCTGACCTCAACCCGACAGCGGTCAGAATGGGATGTCACTTTAGTTCATATGCGAGTCAAGGCAGGTGACTGAATACTTTTGGCCATATTGTCTGTCATCATATGAAGTTGATAAAGTTTCCCTGAGACGAGAACAGATATTCAAAATTCTTGCATGTGCTCAAATGGCCACTGTAATTTGTTTTCTTGTTTTAACTCACAAAATGTTTAACTTTTTAGTAAAATATTTGAGTTCGTATTCACCATCTGATTTGATTAGATTCAGTAAATAGTCATCTTTCAGTTATCTGAAGGCCAGTGTACTTCTGTACATGAGCTTATGCATCTGTGACGCCTGTATGTCGGGGAACCTCGTTCTACGGGAGCTTCAAGAAGTGTAAATGTATTTCCTTTTCCTGGTTCCAACTCTCAGCAAAAAGCATTTGTGTGTTTTCTCTAACATCAACATAACTGTGTTCTGCATCATGAAATTACATTACATCGTACTGACCCACAATTCAAATTTAATTTAGTGCCTTATTACTCCCTGAAAGGGAATAATCTAAAATGTCACACAGTCAGGTAAGCACCGATGCCTCACGGCAAGAAGGTTCCTGGTTCACCTTTCTGTGTGATGCTTGTGTGGGTTTTTATCTGGGTACTCTGCCTTTCTCCCGCAGTCCAAAAGCACGTCTGTTAGGTGAAGTGGTGATTCTACATTAGGATGTAGGAGTGAGTGTTTGTAGTTGTCGGTCCGCGGCCCTGCCATGGACTCGTGTACCCCTCCCCCTCACCCAAAGAGAGCTGCGGCAGATTCCAGCAGATCCCCACGACTCTGAAGTGAACAAAGTAGGTATAAATACTGGGTGGATGGATGGATCATACAGTCACGGCAGTGACGTCATCTCCGTTCACCTCAGGTTTACCGCCCCTGCATAGTTTCTTCAGCTAATATAGATAACATCCCCTACTGTCCATAAATGCGTTACAATTGAATACATACATATATGGAATAAATAAATCCAAATGTATCTAATATCTTTGTGTATACATGCTTTAACCACTAGGTGACTCATATCTATGTAGCATTAAAATAATAGTAACCTGATGGAATAATTGTTGACAAATTGCAAGACATAAGTGAATTTATTTATCTTTACATGTAAAAGGGTCAAACGTACATTTCTGAAGGTTCGATGCAAAATGACAGTCGTTAGTTCTGCGGTTGTACCAGTAGAAAGCCGGGTGCTTTTTAGACAAAATCCGTGTCTGTTTCAACCGCTAAACACCGGATAGACCCGCTCAGACACTCTTTTTGCAACTAGAGTGAATTAACGCTTTGAGAGGGTTTAGTTTTGTATTGAATTTTGAAAGCAATGTTCTGCTTTATCTTAATTTAGTTTTTGAATGCATGCATGCATACCCGTTTTGGTTAAGCTATGTTGATGTAAGTGCAAGCGCTCATTCACCCCACATTCATTCCTCTAGAAACCGACCCGGACCTACGATCAAGTATTCAACCAATGTTGGTAAAAGGCAACACACATGAAGCGTGTTGAAGAAGCGTGTGTAGCGTCCCTCGAAGATTAAGACAAAACAACTGGTGTGAACTGAACATATGCACAGAAATGTTCCCCCCCTTTCCCCACACACACACACACACAAAATTCAGCAGCAAAATTCAAAGCATGCATTCCTTTTAGTAGCTCATGTTGATGAAAATGTATCCAGACTGGAGAGAAGAGTGTAATACATGGTCTTGGTTTCATGGTCCAAACGTGTAGAGGCCCTTTAAAATGTTGTCAGTGCTCAATAGGATGGCAAGTGTCCTAAAACAAGACATTTACACATGTGATGGGTTCAGTTTGAGGACGGTCCACGGAGCTTTCGTATGTGTGTTTCAATAATGATAATACTAATTCTGTTCTTTGTTAATTACACTTGCAGTCCAAGCCCACTGCCATACACGAAAAGCCGTATTTAAGAATTTAGTGTTCATTTTTAGATAAAGACTATAAAAGCTTAGTGCGAAAGGATAAAAACAGAGGCATCTCTGAAAATGTTTATATTCCTTCATCAAGAAAATGAGCCAGCGCACAATGTTGAGTGAAGATGTTTATGCAGAGGAAAGTGTGCTGGTATAGTTTACTGATAATCAAAAAATATCAACATCCTGGCTGCATTCAAGCAAAAAGGAGAACATACGCACAGATGTAAATCTTTGTCTACAAAGTATGACTTAGTACTGTCTGCAAGAGGATCTGTGTTATGTGACAATGCGTGTTACATACACATGGGGGCAGTAGTGTAGCACAGGTACGCCAGCACAAGCTGCAGAGTCCCTGCATGCTGTTCCTCAGCTGTTGTTGCTTGGAGCAAGGTTGTGGAAGACCTTAACCCAGCAGACCTATGGATTTGTTCATTATGAGCACTGGTTATTAGCACGGGGAGATATGAAAGCCAGGTCAGTTGTGTATGTTAAGAGAGATGCTCTTGTAATTACTTAGTGGGAAATTCCTCTGCACAGGCGTCGCCTTTAACCTTAGCTTCGCTGGAGGAACTCGCCACAATGATCGAACCCTACCTCACTTTGCCTCTGTCACCTTCCTTCATGCAGCAAAGAACGACAGGCCAGGACTCGAACCTGTGCTGCATGAACCTGCACGAGGGAAATGGCACCCGCTCAACCCACTGAGCGCACGGTCCAAGCACTTAAACACAGAAATACACATGTATAGAGGCCAATAACAAGCAAACTAAGTGGCAGACACAGGGCAATGTTACTTAAAACAGTTTTTGAGTGTTTTGAGCTCTTCCACGCAGATCTTTATGCTCAGTTACTCAAAACGCCAAACAAATGTCTTTATTGGGCAAGGACAGAGTGGCGTTCTCTACTCTAAAACGCTCACATCCAATGAGCACGCTGCATGACAGACTCGGGCATTAAAATTAACCCCATTTATGCAGAATTCATGTTTTACCTACATAAACTGGATGTGGAAACACAATCACACCTGGACTATGTTACCAACGATGTGAAACTGTGATTTGGTAAGTATGTTTGAAGTAAAGTAAGTGAGCAAATCTGGCTAAGACAAACCGTAGCAACAGCGTGTCTGTTGCTCCCAGTGATTCTGGTGAAAATGTGGAGAAACTACTAGGTGAGGGGGTAGGCAGGTATCGCCAGGTACCTGCCACTCTGTCGCTGTGGATCCACAAAACAATCAATCTGAGCCAAACACGTGTCCTCTAACATTGGCTCCATGACTCGCTGCGTCGCCATCAAACCTCCTAGGCTGCGGTCTTTACGTGTGTAGACAGTCTTCCTGGACTTGATATCAAATTACCTTTGGCCCTTCAACTCTGAACATGAACCTGTTGTCTGAGGTGAGTAACTCCAACATCTACAGTGTCTCTACATTTATTGCACTTGTGTTGCATAGTTGTTATGTTTTATCCCTTTTGCACTGTAACGAGAGATTTCCCACACTGGATTACTAAACTACTTCTGTTCTATTACAAATTCATTTATTCATTCCTTAATTGATCTGGTTAGTCTCTGCTCTGCCACTGCACAACATAAACATGCCTGACACTAAGATCAGATAGCTGTTTTAATTGTAAAATGAATGAATTAAAGTGCAACACATCTTTTCTCATAATTAAGAGACAAGTACGTAGTTTACATAGTTTTATTGACATGAAAACAAATAGCTATTTCTACAACTCTACAACTCTCTTTCTTTCCATTCTTACAGTGTGACGTTTAGATGCAGTCACATTTTCTCATTACTTGGACCCAACAGTTGGGGAAATCCCTAGTATGGACTCTGTTTTATCTACATACAACAAGTGGAGATTAGCTTTGTTCCTGCGTTGATGGTTTTTTGTTTAAAAAAAAAAAAAGATTTAAGAAATAAAGGCACCGATCTAAATTCAGTCTTCTCCACATTATATACAGTTTAAATAAACTCACAAATCTACCCAAATCGGCCAGGGTACATGTGTTGTTGCTTGATGTCCTGAAGGCTCTTTAGACTAAACAGCAGCGTTCTTCGAGGCCAAAGGTCTGCAGCTCAAGAGCGTAGAAGCTGCTTGCTTGATCCATTGTTCATAGACGTTCTGTCAGTTATGCTCCACACTCAGCTCACTGATAACTTTCGTCTTGTGCTCGCTTTGGGCTGGCTCCACAGTGCTGCAGTACTTACAGACTGGATTAGGGCTTTAATTAGGTAGCCTTGGATGTTGAGAGCCATGCTGATTGAGTTAGATTGTGGGAGGGCTGTGAGCAGATTGTTTGTATTGGCATAATACAAACACAACTTATTGAAAGCACAATTGATCTTTTGCTCCATCTGCTTCATTATACCACATTTAAAGCATGGACCATTTTGTCATGTTCGCATCTTTACTGCCAGTTAAACCGAAGGCGTCGCACAAACTCACACAAACACAGCTCTCTCTCTCTCTACAAAAATGTTGCTGTTCTGCGACGAACAAATGAAGTGAATTGTATGTTTAAACACACAGGTGTTAATGCTATAATTACGTTTAGGCTTCGCCTCGTCTGAGGGACACCATACCCAGCGTTACTCTTATGTGACCCTATTTAGTTGAGGAGTGTTTTGTTTGCAACATTGCGACATCCACCATCTAACTTTCAGGTTCAAACTCAAACAGAACAAATATTTGTTCTTCTCTGGCTGCTAGTGGCCAAAAAAGTCCATCTCCATCGATTCCTATGTTAAAATGTCCAACTTCAGAGCAGAAATGAATATATTTACAACAAGTTTCAAAAAATCATTTGGTCTCATTTGTTTGAATTCACACCCATGACAACTCTGAGGGGGTTCATTTTATGTTATTTTTTTTGTACCACACCAGCACATTTATTTCTAATATGACTGACAGTTGGCTCAGTCAATGGCTTGTCACTAACACTTCCTCATCTGCAATCATCATGCTTTCAGGAGGAAATCGGACAATCAGCCTGTCATTATCAATGGAGATGGGGTGGAGAAGGTCCAGACTTCAGGATCCTGGGCACTCATATCAAGGAGGCCCTGACCTGGACAGCTGACACCACGGCACTGCCAATAAGGCACAACAGAGACTGCATTTCCTGGGGATCCTCTGGAAGAACAACCTCACAGAGAAGCTGTTTGACATCTCCTTTCATCGCTGAGTCTGTCCTGAGCTTCTGCATCTCTCTAGGGTTCGTCAGCTGCACAGTGGCAGAAAAGAAATTACTGCAGAGGGTCATTAACACCACGCAAAAGTTTATTGGTTGTTCTTTTTCATAGCTCGAGGACATCTATAACATACACTGCCTCAGCAGGGTAACCGGATCTTCAGAGACTCATCCCACCCTGTTCACCACCTACGTCAACTGTTGCCCCCAACGGAGACGTTTTTTGGACTATTAAAGCTATAACTAACAGTTTTTTTTTTAAAAATTCATTACCATTCTTGTCAGTATGTACATCGTGCACACGCTGTATGTACGATACACACCGAAATTGGCCTCTGCTTTTAACCCATGAACTAGTTTCACTAGTGAGCAGTGGGCTGCTAGAACCAGCGCCCAGGGAGCAATTGGAAGTTAAGGGTGCTCAGGGGCCCCCAGTGATTTACCATGGTGGCTAGCTCTGGGCTTGAACCTGGGTCCTCCACGCCCAAGCCCACCACTGTAACCACTAGGCCACCACTCCCTTGAAAAAAAAAACAAAATCAGGGGAGTGCGCGAACACAGTCCCCCACTACCAGAAATTATGCAGTCGAGATTCCCACATTTGGGGAATTCACAGGGGTCAGCACAACCGGAGTGCAATGGCGGAGGCTCGCCCTGGGTGAACCACCTTCTTGATCATGGTATCTCCCCTGCCAGGTAAGTATGTTTTTATCCCAGAGCTGTCATTGCATTAAATTCCACACTACCATAAACATGGGAACACAAATTACAGAATTGTGCAATAACTGAGTCTCTTATTGTGAGACTCAGCGCAATAATCCTGTGGTTTTAGGGTTGTATTTGCAGTGAAAGTGCACTGACTCCGGGAGCTGCGATCTCAGTTTTCTCTGCACTGTAATGACAATAAAAAGATTTCATTCTGTCCTACCACACTTGGCAAAGCAACCAGCCCAGTGTTGGCTAAACGTGATAGTAATTTTTGATTTCACTGCCAAAATGTGTTAAAGGGTATCTTCTGCTGCAAGGGCTGGTAGCCAAAGCTAACTTTGATTGACATACGATGGCGTGTTCCAGTTAGCGTGGCTGTTGAACTGGATCTTGTCATAAGCCATGGTGTCCACGAGTGTGTCCCCTGCTGTTGACTTGACCTCTTTTGTATGTTCAACATCAGTGGCGCAAGACCTCGGTGCAAACTGTAAGGAAACACACAAAAAAGGACAGAGAAGGTTAAAACTAAGCCTACTGTCTGCCTGCAGAACGGATAAAATTAGACAACTCAAATGAAATTGAAGCAAAGCTGAAAGAAGATGAGGATGAAGGGAAACAGTTAATAAATTATCAAATTTTACAAAGACAGCTCAAAATCTACAACACCAAAATTAAACAGGCGAGAAACCAATCCTTGCCAAAGTAATCACTGAAAATAAAAATAACACCAGTACTTTTTTCTGCTATCTTCTAATTAACCCAGATTTTGATAAACAGACTTTGAATGAATTACCTCTTACGTGAAAAATTTGCAGACCAGTTCAGGAGCAAAATTTTATAAAAAGATTTTACTTGACATTAAAACTGTTTTTAGTAAAATTATAGGTCTGCTTTACCTGAGGAAACACTGGACAGTTTTGTCCTGGTTGGTGTTACGATGCTTTGTAGTGTCTTTACCAAGTAAATCCTGCAACCTGCCTTTTAGATCCAATTCCCAAACTTTATGTGAGTCCTTTGAGGGTGAGCTTTGAAATATTGTGAATTGCTCTCTTCAGACAGGTGTCTTTCCTTCTGCTTTCCAAACAGCTGTGGTAAGACCCCTTCTGAAGAAAAGCAACCCGAATCCTGATGTTTTAAAAACTATAGAGTTATTATAGAGTATTCAACTTGTCAACCTTTGATACCGTAGACCACCAAATTCTTACAAATAGACTCAAGTACCTGGCTGACCTCTTTGGAACTGTTCTTAACTTGTTCAAATACTACCTCAGGGATAGGTTTCTGGTAAAGATGGTCCTCAGGGATTCAATAAATTAAGCGCAGTGTGCCCCAAAGCTCAAGTTATAGGCCCAATTCTTTTTCACATATATATGCTTCCTCTTGGGGATGTAACCTTAGGAGACGTGGCATTCATTTTCACAGCTATGCTGATGACAAACAGCTCATCAGCATAGTTGATACAAGAAATACTGATGCATGATTTTATTAAGTTGCATTGAATACTATAACACCCTGCTTTCTGTTCTTACTAAAAAACACATTTCACACCTTCAGCTTCTTCAAAACTCAGCTGCTAGCACCAGAAAACAAGCTCACATTACACCGGTTTTGAAATCACTGCATTGGCTTCCTGTGATGTTCAGAATCGTTATTAAAGTACTTCTCGTGTTTTTTTAAAAGTCTTAATGGTCTTGCAACTTTTATCTTACTGATTTGCTCTTACCTTATGAACCCTCACGGACCTCACCAGCCTTTTTAAGATTTCCATTCTTAATACAAGAACCTACGATGATGCTGCTTTCCAGTACTACGCCCCACGTTTATGGAGCAGCCTACCAGAGAACCTGAGGGCTGCGAAGAACATTAACATTTTTAAGTGCAGGCTCGAGACCTACTTTTTTAATCTGGCTTTTAACTAATATCTCTCTTTTCTTTAATCCTGTTTAAACTTTCCATCTTAGATTTTCTCTGTTTAGCCCTGTTTTTTTTTTAACCCATTTTACAGTTATTTATTGCAAGTATCATATTTATTTACTTAAATGTCTATTTGTCTAACAATTTATCCATCCATCATCTATACCCGTTTACTCCGTCTCCAGGTCACGGGGGTCTGTCGGTAGGCGAGAGACAGGGGTACACCACCGCCAGTCCATCGCAGGGCCACATACAAAGACAGATAACCAATCATGCTCACATTCACACCTATGAGCAATTTAATTAACCTAGCATGCATGTTTTTGGACTGTGGGGGGAACCCACGCAAGCACGGGGAGAACATGCAAACTCCACACAGAAAGACCCACCGGGCCGAGAATCGAACCAGGAACCTACTTGCTGTGAGGCAACATTGCTAACCACTAAGCCGCCGTGCTGCCCTAACAATTTATTATTATTATTATTATTTATCTATTTCTCTTATTTTTATATTTTTCATAGTTTTTACTTTTTTTAACTCCAGTTTCCTCAGTGGGACTCCTCTGCATTTGGAGGGCTGTTGACTCTGGTTGCCATAGCGATACCCCTAGGTCCACTTATCCCTGGGTTATGGTGGGGTCAATACACCCATCCTACAGAGCTGGTGTTCAGCACCCTATCCCACCCGGAAGTGGGTTGTAGCCCCTACCATGCAGTCTGGTCACTGTGTCCGGCGGCTGCCTCCTGATGCTGATCTTTTGCACATGTTAAAAGTTTGCGTTACCACCTCGACTTAGCAATTACAACTTCTTGAATCTGCAACTTTAAGAAGTTTTATTTGCCAAGTCGAGGTTGTAATGCAAAAGTTAACACATGCAAAAAATAAGTGATAACAAGTAAATTCTGGAAGATAATTTGTCAGTTGTAGGTTTTTTGTGTAAACATAAATCTACACATTTATAAATATGTTTCTGTGCACGTTCATGTGAAAACTGGACTTACAAATACAACGTTTTTCCACAAGATCTATCTTTTTCTGTAACTTCAAACTCAGTCCGAGTGTATGACTTTTTCCCATCTTTACAGCAGAAGATTTTTCAGATTTGTGTTGCACAAGTTCAACAGTCTATTCTACAAGTTTTTACATCAAATCTACAAGCTCGTGCAATTCGGCACATATCTACCTTCATAGATGTCTTTGACAGAAAGAGAACTGGTGGTGGGCCACCATCTCAATACCCTAAACCATCACATCCTTACCTTTCCAGAGACATCAGACTTCTGCTGATGCAATGTCACAGGATCAGTATAACTTTTCTTTGGGTCGAGACCTTGACAAGATTGCATGCAGCCTCTTGAAGTTTGAGCCCACTTAGGGTGAACCACGAGACTCCCATACATACTTGAATGATGTTGACTGCTTTCTTCTGGATTAATCGAATGCCATCATTGATGACAAGATCTACTTGATAAAATGAACCTCCAGTCGTGAAGCTATCCAGTTCAGGTAAGCCTCATAATGTCAGAAATGACTACAGGCTGAGCATTTTTATTCTCTGCAGATTACATTTTGGAGTGATTTGGCTGATTAGTGCTTCTTTCATTATTTTTGTTTATTTGTTTATTCAGTTTTTTGCCTAGTTCCACTTTTCTTTATCATTAGTTTACCTATAAACATTTCGACCTAAATTAATAATATATATTTATTTGCACTTTTCACTATTATTGCATGCTGTTCACAACTCAAAGTCAGTTTTTCATGTGTTTTTGTTTAATAATGGGAAGAACCCTTCAGTAAGAATTTATGTAAAACATTTGTTCTTGTCTTAAGACAACTTTGACAATGTTTTGATCTACTTGAAATGACTACTGTATTTAGGAAAAAAATTATGTAGATGTAACAAACTAAGATGTAGAGACTGTTGTGTTTACGTAATTTTCTATATTAGTATTCCAAAATTAACACGAAAATATTAATTAAAAAAAAACGTATTTAACTAGTTTCCTAAAACATAAAGGCTCATAGTCTGTTGTGTAGATAGTGAATGTAGTACACCAAAAAAAACAAAAACATTCATTTATTGATTCTTTCATTCATGAGGACGGTACGCCAAACATCAACCCAAATACAACCACATCATTATAATCTACCTCCCTTTTTGCCCATCACCCACCTGTTCTCAAGCTTCACCTTTCCCTCCATAATTCTCATATATGAAGTGATTTAGAAATCCAAACCCTCCACCTGCCAGCTCGACCCTCTCCCAACTGTTTTAGTCAAAGCCTGTCTCCCTTTACAGCTCCCCTCGTTCATTCAGTTATCCAGTCTTCCCTCAGCACTGGACTTGTTCCAACGGCCTTCAAAAAGGCTGCTGTCGTTCCCATTAACGTAAAACCTGGTGCCGTTCTATCCAACCCATCCGAAGCCTTTGCCTAATCTCTAGCCTTCCCTTCATCCTCAACACTCTTGAAAAGGTTGTCGTCACTCAGCTCACACACATCAAAATAACAACGTTTTAGTAAAATTCCGGGCTGGTTTCCAGCCCCTCCACAGCACAGAAACAGCTTTTGATGGCAGCTGACTCATGTCTTTGCTCCATTCTCATCCTTCTAGACCTTACTGCACCTTTGGACACCTATGCAGATGACACCCAGCTCCACATCTCCTCCAAATCCAACTTTTCACTTACACCTCCTTCCCATTTTGACTGCCTTTGGGAAATCAAATCATCGTTCTCTTACAACTTTCTCAAACTTACTAAAACAGAAGTACACTGATTGGCACAACCTCCTTTCCAACCAAATCACACAGAGGATCCATCCATATTCGAATCGATGGCTCCTCCTTCTTCACTTCCCCTTGGGTTAAGTGTCTGGGAGTCGTCCTCAACAGCACGCCATCATTTCAGGCTCACATCAACAGCATAAATCTCTGCTTATTTGATGTATCAACTGACTGCGTTTATCCCTCCCTCTGCAGGCTGCTGCCACCCTCATCCGCTGCCTTGTCACTTCTCGAATTGATCACTGTAATGTCTCTTTGGTCTCCCCAGCACATATCTTCATAAACCACAGCTCCTCCAGCACTCTGCTGCCTGAATAACCAACCAATACAACACAGAATTATTATGAATTATTATGTATCCATAAATTGGCCTCTCCCACTCTGAGTGAGGTCTTCCTCCATTCACCTTTTTGTCCCCTCTGCCTGTCTCACCACCATGGGGACCAGAGCGAGCGACTGAAGGCTCTGCTCCCCGACATTGAAACCCAATTCTGCCTGAGATTTGGAGCACAGAATCTCTTACATCATTTGAATCTGAACACAACCCCACCTGTTCAACCTGGTCTACACATTCTTCCCTACTACTACTACTCAACTTTCTGTTGAGCTTTGCTTTTCTTAAGATTTTTCTTGGTTTGCTTTTGTTTGCTTTGTGTCCTCCTGTTTTATTTTGAAAGCACATTTCTGTGTTCTTTTAGCTACATTTCACTCCCCTTGATGAATCTTACCTGATTTAATGTCAGTTTGAGGCTAATGCAGAACTACTTGAAGCCTCAAAAACGCTCTTCAGAACACCGATGAGTGACATCACAGATTATGTCCAGTGTGTCTTGTCTTGTCTCTACCCAGACCTGAATAGTTCTTATGCTCCGTTTGTTTCTTTCTGATGTTTCTATACCCTTTTGTTTGTTTTGGAATTGCTGCCTTGTACAGTTTTTTTTATGTTTACAACTCCTTTTTACCATTTCTGTCTTTTAGTATCTGGCATTTCGTTCCTACCCTTCCTGCCTGTGACACCTACTTGATCCATTACTGTGAGTAGGATCGTCTGGGTGGATGCTTCTTTATTATGTTCAATTTGTTCAATCAGCATTCAGCCCAGATTCAAATAGCTTGGATGCAAATATGTCACCCACATTCACAGAAAGAGGGTGCTGTGAGTTGGTTTTTATGTTCCTCACTGAAACATCCGCTTACCAACGTTTGTTCACTATTACACATAGTGACCTTGAAACCAACTCACTGAGAAAACGACGAGGATAGATTTCAGCTTCTGCAGGACCGGAACAGATCACTCTGACTTGTTGTGAAGAGTAACGGTGAGAACTAATTACCTCAGTGTTTCTGTAGCTGACGCGTGAACACACAGAAATAAAATGGATACATGTCTTATCATATCCTGTCTATTCAGTGAGTTCCTGCTGAAGCCATGCTTGTTTGGGAGCTCCTTGTTCATGTCTGTCTGGTTCAAATTGATATGATTGACAGTTGCATTTTGTTCACCAGACATTTTTATCCCAGATTTCATACTCATCAGTTGTCATGAAAGCACAAGGTTTTGCCAGTAATCTAAAAAGAAAAGCACACCTCCATGAGAGGAAGGGATGAATTAGAGCAGAGACTGAGAGCCAGACCTTCTGGTCCAACATCAGTGTGACCTCACACATGCGCTTCTGGACGAATGGTAAAAAATTCCCATAAACACATTCCTAAACCTGGTGGACAGCCTTCCCAGAAGAATTGAAGCTGTTATAGCTGCAAAGGCTGGACTGACGTCTATGGATCAGGAATGGGGGTTCACTTAAGTTCATATGTGAGTCAAGGCAGGTGAGTGAAGACTTGTGGCCATATAGTGTAGTTATCCTAATCTGATCATTTCAAAGTGTAAAAATCAGTGCACTGCTATGATAAATTGTAGACAAACACTTGTGGAACCCATGTAAGGTTAAAAAGTTGCTTTATACATGCAAGACAACATAATTAAATAGCACTACAAAATTATAAAAGACAAGAATAAAAATATCAATAAAAATTAAAACCAGGCAGCAGTGATTGCAGAATGTTATTCCATTTTGCAGTGACCTTTTTATGTGATTGTCTATGAATTATAGATGTTTTAGGTGTAGGTGATGAGGGCCACAGCTCTGGGGAAGAAGCTCTTTCTAAGATGTGTGGTCTGGGATTTCTAAGTGCAGTAGCTCCTCCCAGATAGCAGTATGAAAAACACAAAATTACATGGATGGGTTTTGGCTGTGCTGGTAGTTGTATCCCTCCCTGACAGGCTGTCAGCATAAATAGTGTCCACGGTGGGACGAGCAGCCCCAGAAATCCTTTGAGTCACATTGTCCAAGTCTGGCAAATGATGCTCTCTGTTACACTCCTGTAAAGTTGTTGAGCAGCTGGGGGGCGGACCAGCCCTCCCCAGCTTCCGCAGGATGAATAGCCTCCGCTGGGCTTTCTTTACCAGGTTGTGTTCAGTATCATTATAGCCTCAGTTATATGGAGTCCTAAGAAATTGATGGAGCTCACTTATCTATTCACTTCTTTATTTCTGGTGAGTAGAGAGAGAGTGTGTGGGGTCCTCCGAAGTCTCCAAAAGTCTATAATGACCTCCTTTGTCTTGGTAGTGTTAAGAACGAAGCTGTTGCTCAGAACTGCTCTCTGATGTTGGACCTCTTGTCTGTAATAAAGGTCGTTGTTATCTGTAATGAGTCCCACCGTGGTGATTTTTATGATGCCATCAGCAAACGTAAGTACTGTGTTCGAGGTCTGGTGGACTCACAAAAGCCCTGCAGAACAACTGTTTTCAGGATTATGGTTGAGGATGCCAGGCTTCCTGTCTGGACACTTTGTGGTCTGTTGTATAAAAAAAGTCCATATCAATATGTAGCACTGTTACATAAAACAAAGGTTGAGGGTCCAAGGTTGCAGAGCTTGTGCACCCATTTTATGAGGAATTAGTGTTAAAAGATCATCCTTACATAGGCGTTTCGATGTTCCAGGGAGATAGCTGTGTTTGGTACAATGGAGGTAGTATTTTCTGTAGATCTAGTATTTTGTCCAGATCTGCAGATTGGACTCTTAATGTGTGCCAGGACAATCCTTTCATAGCAGTTTGTGATTAGAGGTGAGGTGACAGCAACTAGACCATAATTGTTGAGGATGGTGATTGCACTTTTTTGGCAGAAGAATGATTTTGGGTTTGGTTTGGGAATACCCTGATGGTTTTGGTGGTGAAGACTGCCTCAGTGCAGATACTTACACAGTCAAAGGCAGAGGTGTAAGTCTAGTTCTCCTAAAACATTTCTTCACTGCTCCATCAGCCTCATCCCTCCATAACTGCACTGTTCTCACAGCTGTTCTGTGTTACGTTTCCTTTATTATTGAAGAAACCTGGGTTCTTTTAACATAATATAAATATAACTTACAGGATGTGACTGCCCTCTATTGGAGGGAGGTATAAATGATTCCTATGAGTGCGTTCCCATTTTTTCTTTGTAAAATGCAAATGGTACACAACAAACTGTTTTATCTGATAAATGTCTTATACCGTTTTTTGTAACTATGCAAAACAACTAGAAAACATAGAATAAATGTTTTGTCATACACATAAGAAAATCTTTTCTTTTAAAGTGGACATCTTTCTTCACCAATCCATTTTCTATACCCATTTTAATCCTTTGCAGGGTCACGATGGTCTGCCAGAGCCTGTCCCAGCTCATTATAGGTGAGAGGAAAGTGTCCACCCTGGACAGGTCGCCAGTCCATCACAGGGCCACATATAGAGACAAACAACCATGCACACACAGGCAATTTAGAATAACCAATCTAGGTTGATTGGTGCGTGCATGCATGTTTTTGGACTGTGGAAGCTAGAGTACCCGGAGGGAACCCACGCAAGCACGGGAAGAACATGCAAACACCATACAGAGACTCCTGCTGGGCCCGAGGACTGAACCAGAAGTGCACATACACTATATGGCCAAAAGTATTTGCCAACCTGCCTCGACTCGCATATGAACTAAAGTGACATCCCATTCCTAATCCATAGGGTTCAACATGACTGTGGTCCACCTTTTGCAATATAACAGCTTCAACTCTTCTGGGAAGGCTGTCCACAAGGTTTAGGAGTATGTTTATGGGAATGTTTGAACATTCTTCCAGAAGTGCATTTGTGAGGTCACACTGATGTTGAACCAGAAGGTCTGGGTCTCAGTCTCCGCTCTAATTCATCCCAAAGATGTTCTGTCAGGTTGAGGTCAGGACTCTGCAGACCAGTCAATTTCATCCACACCAGACTGTCATCCACGTCTTTATGAACCTGCTTTGTGCACTGGTGCTCAGTCATGTTGGAAGAGGAAGGGGCCGGCACTATGGCACTATGCGCCTCAACATCTGCTGACCCCACTCCATCAGTTTATGTGTCCTACCACTTCATGGCTTAGTTGGTGTCGTTCCCAAACACTTCCATGTTCTTATAATACAACTAGCGCTTGATTGTGGAATATTTAGGAGCGAGAAAATTTCACAACTGAATTTGTTGCTCAGGTGGCATCCTGTCACAGTTCCACAGTGGAATTCACTGAGCTCCTGAGAGCGACCCATTCTTTCAGAAATAGTTGTAAAAACAGTCTGCATGCCCAGGTGCTTGATTTTAAACACCTGTGGCCATGGAAGTGATTTGAAACACCTAAGTCCGATTATATGGATGGGTGAGCGAATACTTTTGGCAATATAGTGTATGTCCTTCTCAAAATTATAGTGTTGAGTTAAAAAAAAAAAAGTATACAGTAAACTTTTTTGACCATGTTCTGTCCTGACAGTGTAGGATCTTGGACTCACCTCCTTCATGACTGCAGCTCTCTTACTCCAAATGGTGCACTACATTTCATTTATAGGAACCTTTCTAGCACTCAAGGAAGGCGTATATAAGGTGAAAACAAACAATAAAACCATGTCATAGAATGACAAACCATGTCCTAAATAAAACTATAAAATACAAGATTTAAAAATAAGTTAGAATTTGACCATTTAGCTGTAGTCAGTGGAAAAAAAGCCATCTTGAAGAAATTAGTTTTGAGTGTGGATTTAACGAGTGAAAGTGAATTGATGGCAAGTTGATTTGTATAGCGCATTTCATGTACAAGACAATTCAAAGTGCTTTACATAAAAACAATTTAAAAAATGCAATCATAAGTAAATGTTTAAAAGCAGACAAAAGTTTAAAAAGAATTTAATAAATAAAATGCAAGAACATTGTTGTGGATTACCGAAATGCAGCAGTAAATAAAAAGGCTTTAAACCTCGACTTAAAGCAAATGAGATTTTCAGCAGCCCTGATGCATTCTGGGACTTTGTTCCACAGGTGAGGAGCATAAAAGCTGGACGCTTCCTCACTCTGTTTTATGCAGACCAGGTAATGTTTTTGATGTGGGATTGGAAGGATAAATAACTGTTGAGGTGACACCCAGACTCTTGACCTGTTGGGAGGGGAAAACAAAGCAGTTGTCGAAAACAAGAGAAAACTATCAGTTTTGGATAGTGTTGATTTTGTTCCAATAAGAAGAATCTCCATTTTGTCACTGTTTAAGGAAGTTTGAAGACTTGATTTCTGCTATGCAGTTGGTGAGGGAAAAAGGTGGGAGGTTGGAAGTGGGTTTAATGGTGAGGTAGAAAAGGGTGTCATTCACTTAGTAGTTTATATTGATATTATATTTTCAGAAGATATTGCCAAGGCGAAGGAGGTAGATGATGAAGAGGAAGGGCCCCATGCAAGAGCAGTTGTAAGAAATGCAGGAAAAGTTCCCGAAGAGACTGATGAGTGGATGAGATGAGGAGGACTAGAGAAGAGAGACAGGGTTTAGTAAAGACTCTAGGAAATTTCTGAGGTGGTGGGGAGCAGGAAGGAGGAGAAGGAGTGAGTGGGAGGAGGAAGCTCAGGTAAGATGTTACTGGACGATTTTGAAGTGAGATAATGGTGAATCTTGAGAATATTTTTGTTGAAGAAGGACTCTATCACCTCAACTGCACAGAAAGCAGTTGAGTAGAGGTGAGGTGATAAAGAGTCTGGGGTTGGATAATCTTAATAAAAAGTGATAAACAGTAACTTGTTGTCTTCAACAAGTTACTGAACAGAACAGATTAAGCCTGAATAACAGTTGGATTTAGTCTAAACAATACCGTCCTTATAATGTAATGGTTTTTGTAGATTTCTTTGTAAATGGTTAGTTTGGTTTTCCTGTAGAGCTGCTGACCTTTAGCTTCCTTGAGCCAGAGTTCAGGTGTAAACCAGGGAGCCAAACAGGAGAAGGAGATGGATTTGGTTTTTAATGGCGCAAGGGAGTTAAGAATACAGTAAAGTCCAGTGTTATAGTGTGAAACCAAAGTTTCAATGGGGGGAAAATGGTGAGCAGCCAGGAGGGAGTCCATTCATGGGGACTAAGAATCTAAGTTGATGTCAGAAAGAAATAAGTCAGGAGTGCTGAGCAATGGAAATAAGGAGTTTGAATTTAAATGAGAGGAGGAAGTGATCAGTTATAGGGAGTTTATTTACTGTGGAGTCAAAGGGGTAGACACCAGAGCAGCAGATCAAGGTCAAGATGTGACCTTTAGAGTGTGTTAGAACATAGTTGTGCTAATGAAATCCAAACCTCTCAAGGCAGAAGGTAAAGTCTCTGGGTTATTGATATTGTTTATGTGAATGTTGAAGTCTCCCAACAGTATAACACTAAGTGAGAAAGTGTACAGGTGTGTGGGCAGAGCAGCAAAGTAATTTTAGAAATCATTACAGTAAACAGTTCAAATGATGGTATGAATGGATCAGGACAACTGACACAGTGTGGATTCAAAGGGGGTGGAGGCTCGAACAAATACCGACTTTATAGTTCTCAGGATAAATTATCGTGGAGACCTCCTCCCTAGCGGAGTCATGGGATTGACAGATGTAAACAAACCCAAGAAAAGTTGATTCATTAAGTCCTAGTTAATTTATCGGGTTGTCGCCATGTCACAGCGAAAAAGAGAAACTCAAATGTACGGTCAGTGAGGAGATCCTGGATGAGATGTCCCTTGCTCGTGAGTGAGCAGATGTTGAGTAGACCACGGTTGAAAGTGGTCAGAATTGGTAGTGATGTTAGCAGACTGAGCTAGGCTGGCTAACATACAGTGGTCAATGACTCGGCCGGTGTTTTGTGGAAGGACCAGGTGGACATGATTGTTGTTGAGGTGCTTTCTAGAATGCTCCGGCTGGATTCATGGTGAATTTATTTCTGGGGGAGGAGGAAAGTGTGTCGGGATGAAGGTGTCGTACAGGCAGCAGTGACACAGACAGGTGGAAACGCAGCCAGAGGAGCTCAGTTGCTGAGAAGACCGGTCATGGTTTGGTGAACAGGCAACCGGGAGTGTATTTGCCTAGTTCCCATTGTAGGCAAGGACTCAGGCACCTTGGACTCCCAGTTGAGTAGTTACCAGGTGAGGTTTAGCAGCCAGAGCAGGAATGGTAGGCCTGTGCTACTCTGTATATTCACATGCCGGAATCCCAGTTGAATTATTAACATAGACAAGGAATATATCTTCTAAAACAATTGCATAGTCCATTAAACCAAAACAAAAGTGGCAGCCAGCAGCGCCAGCACCAACTCCAATCTCCAAAAAGAGACTGAAGTGCTAAAATAATTAGTGTTTTAGGCTCATTAAATGCCGGATATTCGCTCTTTGGCTGTTTTACTTGATGCTTCAGACCATCTTGTCAATGCCAGCATTGATCCCTGGCCAACAGATGGCTGTTATGGTTCTCCTTCTGCATTTGTCCATGCCAAGGTGCCCTACATGCCGCCTTTGCAGCTCTCTGTTGTCAGTGACTGTGGGATAACTGTCTTCCCTGCATGAATGACCCTCAGATCTGCTCTGATGTTGTAATACTCTAGACAGTCACCTTCAGGAATAACTTCCAGAAGATTTGACAGGATACTTTAGGACTCTGCATTTACCTGTTTCAGATGCAGTCTGCTTGGATTTCCTGTCTAACATGAGAAGTGACTAAAGTAGCCAGTGAATCAGAGGGCCAACTGGCTTCCCAACTGACGTTTTTCTTAGAGGTCTCCTTCCGATTAACTGTTAATCTGGCACATGCCCTAGATGACACAGCCACAGGCTGAACTATTTTTTGTTTGTGTTATTTTATTCCCCATTATAGCAAAATTGTGTGTGTTTGTGAGAGCATCTCACATTTGCGTGACTATCCACTTTCACTGCCATAAATATGTCAGCTAACGTGTATGTGTGTTGGAGAGTGTGACAGACGACACAGGAGCAGCAGCCATCAATATCCGTCACAAGCTATTGATTAACTTATTGACGAGGCTTTGTGGATGTGGGTATTGAGTGGCGGTGATAAGAGGATGGTAGAGCTGAGGCTGTTTATTTGGTACCACAGGCCAATCTAGCTGTCCGTTGCCTTGTCCTTTCATGGGATTGATTGGCTCATGTCAATATAGAGACTCTGGCCACTTGGTAACTGTCAGTGAGAATCACATCTTTAGTCTAGGCCTTAGGCTGTACTATTGGTCCACTGGCTGTGTCTGAAGGGGGAACACATAATATAATATTTACATTGAAACATTTAAAGAAGTTACAAATGTTTTATGAACTAAAGAATGTTCCACAACAGCCTTTCCCACACTTTGGGTTGCAACCCTAAAAGAGTTGGAAGTCATTTTTACATTTAAACTGGAATTTGATTTACTTTTTTGCTACACATTACTATGTGCTGTTCTATGGGCTGTTCTATGTGCTGGTCTATGCACTGTTCTATGGGCTGTTCTATGTGCTGGTCTATGCACTGTTCTATGGGCTGTTCTATGTGCTGTTCTATGGGCTGGTCTATGCACTGTTCTATGGGCTGTTCTATGTGCTGGTCTATGCACTGTTCTATGGGCTGTTCTATGTGCTGGTCTATGCACTGTTCTATGGGCTGTTCTATGGCCTGTTCTATGGGCTGGTCTATGCGCTGTTCTATGTGCTGTTCTATGGGCTGGTCTATGCACTGTTCTATGTGCTGTTCTATGGGATGTTCTATGTGCTGGTCTATGCACTGTTCTATGGGCTGTTCTATGTGCTGGTCTATGTGCTGTTCTATGGGCTGTTCTATGGCCTGTTCTATGGGCTTGTCTATGCGCTGTTCTATGTGCTGTTCTATGGGATGTTCTATGTGCTGGTCTATGCACTGTTCTATGGGCTGTTCTATGTGCTGGTCTATGTGCTGTTCTATGGGCTGTTCTATGGGTTGTTCTTGCACATTGTACATGTGGGTTATATGTTAGTCCCCAACCACTTTACAATCATGGATCTGTGCAAGTGTGTGAATGACAATGTGGTGATCAGTGTGATGATATCCTAGCTCTCATTGACTAGGCCTTCAAAGGGAACAGAGCAGCACTGAAGGCAGCGTACCAAGCCGGCCTCCACACTGCCAAGACCAAGAAGCCATATTCCATAGAGGAGCATCTAATACATCCTTGTTTAACAGATGTGTCACTGGTCACAGGTGAGAAAGTAGAAACCGTTGTCTCTCACAGTCTCAAATAACATTCCTCACTGCGCGTAAATCCATGGATTCCATATTGCCTCCAATACATTCATTTCTGTGTGATTGTGGATGCATGGTAGAAAAGCACCGAGTAGACTTGCTAGAAAAATCTGTAAACTGTAAATCTATAGACTAAGAGTGCTCAAACTGTTGCTTTGAGCTTTCAGGAAGATCAGAAAAACACTATTCAAATGCAATCAATTTGCCATTTTTAATGACATGAACAGAATAGAAATACTTTTACTTTTTATACTATTAATCCCAAGAAGGATATTGTCTCATTACAGCGGCAAAAGACATAAAATATTGTATTTTACAATCCTGCTCACTTTGGCTACAGTTATAATGCAGGCAAAAGTGACCTAAATCCAATTTCTTTTTGACTATAGCTGACTTTGTTTTGACAGCTTAAACAACATGAAATACAATTTTTTATATCAGACCTGGGTTACTTTCAAATCTGGTACTGAATCCGCCACATATCTGATGTTTAATAATGCAAATTCCCAATGAACTGTGCGGCCACATCTCATCCATCTTTGACATCAATGCTATGCCACAATTCTGTGCTGGTGGGATTTTTGTTGGGATGAAATCTACTTTAGATCAGCCAGTATGTCACAGTCCACCACTCCTGGATCCTATTCCTTATCCACTTACATCTCTGTACACGTATTGAAGCCATTGCTCCACACATGGCACATTAGTTTTTGAAATGGCCCACTTACACTGCACAGACACTTCAAAAAGAATGAATACAAGCTCACTTAGCTCACTGCTGCATCTTTGTTTACTTCCATACACTTGAAGTACTGTGACTGACGTCACCTCGTCTTACTACACGTGGTTCACCTTAGCACAGAAGCCTTTTGTAATGAAGTCTGACATAAGCATTTAAAATACTAGTGTGAACAACTATAAAAACAAAAAAAATCAGATCTTGGCAGATAGTCAGAATTGAGCAGTAGGACCTGCTGTATGAACATGGCCTCTGACTCAAGTTACCTGTTCTCTGCCCATATTTGGATTTCCTGTCTGTGTCTCGCTCCCTGCCAGCACTGATACTGTTCATTCAGCAAATAGAGTAGTGGTTGTCACTCACCCACCACGGACTGGAAGAAGAGTTCCAGCATCTTGTTGTGCAGATTAAATGATCTAAGCTTCTTTAGGCAGGGGAGAGCCAACCTTAGAGTAAAGCTCCAACCTTCTCTTCCATGTTTATTGGCTAATTTTGATCATAACCCTCCCACGGGGGTCTGTCGGAGCCTATCCGGACCATAGCAGGTGAAAGGCAGGGGAACACCCTGGACAGGTCATCCATCGCCAGGCCATCGCAGGGCCACATACAAAGACAAACAACCAAACAGACCAGATGGTTTTTGTTAAACCACTTCACAAAATGATCCAGCACACCCTTGTAGGCCAGCTCCTGGTCATACCTAATAGAACCCTGAGTAGACACTAATGAAGACCATTAGTTAGAATCAGGTGTGTTGATGCAGAGAAACATCTAAAAAATGCAGGACAGCGGGTTCTGAGGACCAGGATCGCGAAACGCTGGTCTAAAGTGTCTGTTTGCACTACGGTTGTTGACCTAAACACATAACTAGACACCATATCTGTGCCTCAATTCTGAGTGTAAAATGGGAAACTTTGATGAAAGATTTATTGTGCAAATACACAAATCACATTTTAGGCAAAATTTAAATGCACTATAACAAAACTCATAAGTGAGCAGGCAAGAATCGTCTGTGCTCAACAATTGTCTCTGCATAGATTTGAATCCTTCAGAAATATTTCTGTGGTGTAGAGGGAGTCCCACAGTTGAATCCAGACTGAAATGTCGTGAGGCAGACAGATTAAATTAAGATTAATTAAAAGATATACAGACACACACCTCTGCTGACTATATACATTTCTGCACTGAGGCAGTACTGAGCATCCACCTTAATTAAGGTGCTACAACAGTGCTGCTTATTGTGGCAGCTTGCTGCAGCAGCTCTTTCAATGGTTACTCACTTTATACATTTTGTTTTTCTAGTTTTTCAAAATAGTCTCTACATTGATATCTTTGGTTTTTTAATTATTTTTCTTTCCCGGTTTGGATGCTGTGCGGAGGTATTTCCTTCATTGCTTTTTCAATTTTTACCACCTTTTATAATGAACAACCTTAGCAACAAGCGGGCTGTTTTCAGGCAGGAGCAGCTGATCGAGATATCAAGAAGCAAAATTATACTTGGACTAAGACTACAAATCACCCATGAGTTAAAGGGATGTGAATGCAGAGCAGGAACAAAAAGAGAGAGAGAAAGAGGACGTTTAAATCAGCACTTTCAAACCTGATCATCAGTAACGGTCTCTTGCAAATAAGATGGATGAGCTTGATGTCTGCTTCCAGTGGCATCTGGAACCCAGATGAATAAATAATAATAATAAATAATAACATAAATAAATGAGTTAATGAATGAATGAATGAATGAATGAATGAATGAATGAATGAATCTTGAAAAGACAAATGAGGGGGAGGGAGGGAGGAGAAAGGTAAGAGAAAAAAAAAAGGATAATGTTAATGACCATAATGATGATGGTAATGATGGCTCTAGTAATTATGACTACATATATAATGATTTGATTCCTGGTTCGATTCCCGGCCTGGCAGGAGTCTTTCTGTGTGGAGTTTGTATGTTCTCCCCGTGCTTGCGTGGTTCCATCCGGTTACTCCGGCTTCCTCACACAATCAAAAACATGCATACTAAGTTGATTGGTTTTTCTATGTTGTCCGTAGGTGTGAATGTGAGCGTGCACGGCTGCTTGTCTCTGTATGTGGCCCTGCGATGGACTGGCGACCTGTCCAGGTCCCTTGCTGATGCTGATTATTGCGATTCTCTTATTGGATGATTAGTACTTACACATACAGCACACTCACATTCATATTGAAGGAGAAACGCTGATAGTTGTTGTTGTTTAAACTTATTTTATTATGCATTTAAAGGACCTTGTTTTACTTCTGTTCTCCTCTGAGCCTTATCTTTCCCACATGATCTACTCTTTTTATGACCATTGTATGATAAGCTTTGCAGAAACCAAGCTGCAGCTCAGACACCCCCACTTGGTCATTAAGTACATCCTGGAGTTGTCCTGGAAGTGTCGGCAATCAGTTGAGACCGGTTCCGACCATCAATCACCTGCCACGAGAACTACAAAGGAGTAGCCATATGATAAGGATACATCTGTTCCGGGCAGACGACCCCCAGACTGGAAGGTGTCAACAGCAAGATGTGGATTCATCCTTCCCGGACAGATGGCCCCCAGACTGAAGGAGCCACGACTAGGACTATAAAAGACTTTTATTGTTGCAAATCCGTTGTTCTGTTTTCTGCGCTCATGTTGGAGAGACCTGTATTGGGTGCACGCATGAACTACAGATTACAGACCCAGATATATCTGTTTTATAAGTAAATAAATATTTGGCTTAAATTACAAGGATCCTGGTCTTCTCTTCCTCGATAACTGAACACGTAGTAGGGATAAATCAAAGAACGTAAGAAAATACCCTACAGTTTTGGTGACCCCGATCGTGAGTCGAGGGAGAAAGTGACGCGGCGTCGTCTATTTACAGGTCCCGGCGAGGACAGGATACGTAAAAGTCGAGGGTGATTACTCCGTTGAAGTTATTCTTCCTGGCCGGCCAAAATAAAAGGTAAGCAGAAACCTGTTAACATCAAATCCTGCATATTGAAAATAGTCTAAATTAAAGGAAGAATAATTATACGGACCTATCGACCCCATAAAAAGGGTTTGAAGTACGTTGAAGCCTTGTTTATTCGGCGAATAAACTAAAAAACGTGACTAAAAAGGGTTTGAAGTACGTTGAAGCCTTGTTTATCGGCGAATGAACTAAAAAACGTAACTAATATATTACCGGCGTGTAATATTAATAGGTTTGCGACCGTTGAAGCCTGATACTGGTTATACTAGAATCAAAAAACGGTACATTGGTGAAAAGACAAGTATAGATCGCGGTATTTGGGCTTTAATAGAGGTGAAAATCTCCTAAATTTGGAAGAAGAAGACCACACCGGTGTATAAATTTAAAAGAAGGTTGAAAATGGAAGGTGAATTTGATCGCGAATGTGAGGAATATGGTATGTGTGTTGGATTGGGTATGAATGAGAAAGGAGAAGTGGATGGTACTGAGTGGAAAAAGATGTGTGAGGAAGTGGAAAAACAAGTTTTAAGCAGGATAGAGAAGAAATATAGACCGAAAGAACGTATTAAACTGCAGAAAGCCTAGACTCAAAGTAATATTAGACGGACAAAAGATTAGACCGATCTCAGTGCACAACTTCAAAACAAGGAATTAGAAGTAATCGAGCAAAATAAGCAAGCTGCGGAAATAATTACTAAAACCAAAACGTGGCGTAAAAAACAATCACAAAGCAAAGACTGTAGAAAACGTGGAAAATATCGCAGACGTCTGCATCAATTAGTCATAGCAGCCACGGCCATCGCGGCAATTAAAACGGCAAAAGCGTGAAAAGAAAAACCACCACAAGACGATCAGAAAATCAGCATAGTTTCAGCACCAATACAACAGTTAAATAATCCCGGATTATATCCTCAGCTCCCTTCTACGTCTGACTCCCCCCCACCATATAATCCTGGGACAACGAAGGAAGAAATGTATCCTCTTGTTAGAGTGTGCGGACAATTAGCTGTAGACATGGAACAAGCTGAAGTAACCAGAGAAAATAAGACACGCATAGATAAGGTTTTACACCAAACAAAGGTAGAAGCAGCCCACAATAACCAATCTAGGGGGAACGAAGAGTCTTTTGGACGTGGCATGGAAGAAAGACTGGTAAGTAGCACTCCACAAGACAGAATGGAACGCCTTGGGGAAGCTGGAACGGTTCTTGGACAGGTCCTGGGCAGACCTGACACCTCAGGTAATAGCAGACACACACACACACATCGACCGGCCGGACAGAGCCCACCCTTGACGTCAGACATGGAGAGGCTGTTACACCGAACTGAACAGCGGGTGGCTGAAAGACAGAGGCGGTTGGAGGAGGAACTAGAGAGACTGACAGATAGCATGAGAGAGATGGGACACAAGCAGCCTGAGCCCATTGCAGGCGAGCCTCTCCCTACTGGAACATGGGCCAAGCCACTCTTAGAAGTGATACAAGAATCTGATAAGACAAGGACTGACAAAGAGTGGACTGATGAGAATGACTGTGATACTTTATCAACTAACAGCGCACTGGCACAGGCTCCGCCCTTCAGTAGTACAGCTGCACGGTACAATTTAAGATCTCTGACTAAATCAGGAAAGGTGAGAGGGACCTCAAATGTACATATGATGCCATTAGTACAGACTAGTACTGGACAAGCGATCTATAAACCTATACCGTTGACAGATATGACAGCACTGACTGAGAGACTCCCTCGCATGAGTAATGGCGGAAGAGTGTGGCTTAATAGATTCTGCACGGCATTCGAAGGTCATATTCCCTGCATGGGAGATCTCAGACAAGCAATGGCCGCCACAGCTAACGGAGTAGATAGGCGAAATATTGAGGAAGCAGCCCAAACTACATTAGTTCCCGATGCCACCCCGTTGAATAACTATGCCCAGCCGCTGTTTGTTGCAATCAGAGAACACTTCCCTGATGCATCCACTGCGACCCCCACCTCTTTCCCTTACACTGGACAAGACCCAAATTTATATTACTCGAACTGTGTGCAGGCGTGGACCGACACGACCGGACGTGATCCAGGGCATACAGGGACAGACCAGTTAATGTTCCGAACTGCAGTACTGACTGGATTACCTAGCGACGTAAAAAATAAATTAAATGAGGATCCCGACCTCATGGCCGGAGAGGAAGCCCGCTTTAAAAGACACGTTATACACCACTGTAAATTATATGCAGATAGGCAAACAGAAACTAAAGCTGAAGTTGAAAAGATGAAAGAACAATTGGTGAAGTTACAGCTAGCCCAGGCTCGTGATGAAGCTTCTCAGAAAAAACAAGAGAAAAAAGATTTAACACAAGATTCAACTGTTGCAATGCCTTTGGTCATGTGGCAGGCGCCAGCTAGGTCGCGAGGGCGGTTCCGAGGTGGAGGCGGCAGAGGAGGAGGAGCACCCAGGCGGCCAATTGCACCTCTACAGGAAGGCTGTTTTATCTGTGGAGATCCTCACCATTGGAGGAGAGACTGCCCCCATGCACCACAGGGCGGACCTCCAGCCCCCCTCAGAGGTGGATCCCGGAGTAGCAGAGGAAGGGATGGACCTCCAGTCCCATGGAACCAATCACAGCCATGGGGCGGGAACTGGCAAGGTGGACAATACCACTAGGGGTGCCCAGAGAAACAGGGACCCCTGGCGGATGCAGGTGCCATGGTTCCCTTCAGCGTTAACCAACAGCGTCTCCTGGGGCTGGTTGACACAGGAGCAACATGTTCATCTCTGAACTGTAAGCTGTCTCCCACACAGCTCACATGTTCATACCAGTCCTTCGTTGGTTTTTCTGGGACACCACAATACCTGCAACGTACTACCACTCTGGCAACCACCCTGGCCGGACAGACTTTTGGACATTCATTTATATTTTCCCCACAAACACCTGTGAACTTGTTGGGTCGTGATATTCTCACGAAGCTGAATGCTACCATTCTCTGTGGTCCTGAGGGACTTGTTGTCACTTTTCCAGGAGGACAATCCGTCAAGGCTCAAGACACCTCCTGTTCTACTGGTCAATGGCTTATGGCTGAAACGCCACATTCAGGTCCCACTGCTGACATCTACTGGGCATTACTGGATGCAGAGCAAGCTGACAAACCTGGTGTGTTCACCCAATTCCAGCTGTGGAAGCCTTGGTTCCAAACCCTCCGCCCCTACTTCCCGCCGCCTGACCCATGCATTGTACTCTGTTTTATGATAGAATACATGATTTGATTTATGAGGAGGATTTCCAACACATTGTAGGTTCTACTTGGACATTGAAGTCCACACATTTGATAGTAGGGCCTGAAGGCGTAGCCGCCAGATGTGTTCTCACAGATGCCCAGCTACGCTGGTACCAGATGTCAGCAACCGCCGTCCCACACATTTCTTTGGCTCTCTCCCCGGGACATGAGGCCCGGGAACTTGGACCAATGGTAAGAAAAGCTGACTCTATTAAAGATTGGGAGAACACTCCCCTACCGGGTGTGGAATACTCTCCTGAGACTGACTTTTACCGCATTGACATAGGAGAAGTGTATAATGCTGCTGTATTAGAACATAACCAAATCTCCAGACAACATGGACGAGAATGTACTGACCATGAGGATGCTAAACCGCTCATTGACTCACTTCCTGACTCCCTTTGGTCTACTGGACCTTTTGATGTTGGTTATTGCCCTACAGTGCCCCCTGTAGAGATTGAAGTCTCCCCAGGGTCACATGTATATAGACCACAGTATCGTTGGACTCCAGATGCAGACGAAGGTATGGAGGAGGCCCTGACTGGCCTCTGGACTTCGGGAGTACTGGAACCTTCTGAATCAACCTGGTGTACTCCACTCAGACCTGTTCTGAAAGCTGACCAACTTTCTTACAGAATGGCACATGATTTACGTGCAGTTAATGATGTTACTCTGACCCCTATCTTACCGGTCCCTGACCCCCCCCTGAATGTTGGCGTCCATTCCACCTATATGTCATTGGTTCTCAGCAATTGACTTAGCCAACGCATTCTTTTGCATCACATTCAGACAGCAGACATCTCTTTGCATTTAAATACAAGGGAGTGAACCTGCAATACACTCGCCTACCTCAAGGGTTTAAAAACTCTCCAGGTATATTTAACCAATGTTTGAGATCTCTCTTGCAGGATGTGGTCCTGCCTGAAAGTTGTGTATTGCTGATGTATGTGGATGACTTGCTTTTGGCAGCCCTTGGGTGGACTGGGTTTCCCTCAGTCCAAGAGAGGGAAGCCTTGTACAGCTCTTGTTATAGCATTAGGTGTTTTTGTAATCTTATTTCTTTTCATGTTTGAATGTCATGTCCATAACACATGCACCAGAGAACGCAAACAGAAGGCCTCTCGGACAGACACGAGTAAGGAACACTATGACCTCACTTCACATCCGCATAGATTCAAGCGGAGAACCGATTTCCGCCAAATCTCCGAAAGCCCAGATGGAATCTCTTCTTAACCCATGTGATAGACCCAATACACTTACTACACAGTTGTATTTTTGTTACTCTGCAAACGTCACTCAATCCGTAATTCAGTTCGATCTAACGTCAGTACAGTTAGGGGGCTACAAGGCTAGTGTGTGGGCGGGATATCCCCTGTACCTAGACACCACAGGATATCTGACAGCAGGAGGATGGGGAAGAGTCTCGCATGTCTTGGATGCCACTTGGGACTCCAGCTCCTATGGGTATGACAAACAAGCCAGAGAATGGAAGTCTCGAATCTCATACTGGCAGCGAACAGGTAACAAATTGATACTTTTCTTAAATACATCAAGTGCACCTTTACGCGAGATCCCTGACCAGGCTCATCCATCCCCGTTTACAATAAATTCTAGATGTTACACCCTAGGCCTGTGCGTGTATAAAACCCACGTAGACCCCTGTCATTTGTATCCTCTTTTTCTGTGTTTCTTTTGAGCTGTACTTCGATTTGTTGATTTGCTGTCGTTTGTGATCTCAGAGGCTGAGATCAAGAGAGGGAATGAAGGAGAAACGCTGATAGTTGTTGTTGTTTAAACTTATTTTATTATGCATTTAAAGGACCTTGTTTTACTTCTGTTCTCCTCTGAGCCTTATCTTTCCCACATGATCTACTCTTTTTATGACCATTGTATGATAAGCTTTGCAGAAACCAAGCTGCAGCTCAGACACCCCCACTTGGTCATTAAGTACATCCTGGAGTTGTCCTGGAAGTGTCGGCAATCAGTTGAGACCGGTTCCGACCATCAATCACCTGCCACGAGAACTACAAAGGAGTAGCCATATGATAAGGATACATCTGTTCCGGGCAGACGACCCCCAGACTGGAAGGTGTCAACAGCAAGATGTGGATTCATCCTTCCCGGACAGATGGCCCCCAGACTGAAGGAGCCACGACTAGGACTATAAAAGACTTTTATTGTTGCAAATCCGTTGTTCTGTTTTCTGCGCTCATGTTGGAGAGACCTGTATTGGGTGCACGCATGAACTACAGATTACAGACCCAGATATATCTGTTTTATAAGTAAATAAATATTTGGCTTAAATTACAAGGATCCTGGTCTTCTCTTCCTCGATAACTGAACACGTAGTAGGGATAAATCAAAGAACGTAAGAAAATACCCTACAATATGGAGGAAGTAAAGGCAACTAAATCAATGCCTTGTTTCATCTTCCCTCTCTCTTTCAAAAAATATTTATTTTTCCCTCCTTTTTTCCCTCCTTATCTTATTCATTCATTGATTACTGTCAATGAATTATTATTAGTTTGATATGCACACACATAACTCGGAGGAGGGGCAAGCATCTGGATGAATAATGAACACAAAGTTATTGTCACTGTAGCAATCCCAAATTAATTTACCAAACTCGTCAGGGCACCACCTTTATTACAACGGAAAATAAATCTATATTTATTAATCTCATATCTAAATGTTGTAACTTGGATCGGTTTGAGCGCGTCAAAAGATATATATATATATACATATAGCAGTCAAGGAGAAAATGAACTTAATAATGTGATGAAATAAAGTAAAAAATAATTTAAACTAATCGAAACTGAGCTGCTTGAGCTCAGAGGATGACAGGAGGAGAGAGAGAGAGAGAGAGAGAGAGAGAGAGAGAGAGAGAGAGAGAGAGAGAGCTTCTCTGACCAAAACCTGATATAAAAGGAAACAAAATTTTGATAAGTTGGTTCTTAAAGGAGATAAAACTAACGCAACTAACCAAAAATGAATGGTTAACTTCGAAGAAGCATTTGATTTTGGGCTCCTTAGTTCAGCTCTTAAAACACCAACCAACACATGAGATAGCCGGCTTTACCACTGCCACAGGTTCACTGACCACCAGAGGTTCTGGGCTTGTTGGCCCGCGTCTGGCTCCAGGTGGATCTCCGGAGTCAAGTGTCCTTCCTCAGCGATGTTCTAGTCGGCCTGCCAGCAGGTTGACTGGACCCCTTTTTGGTGTGTGTTGGGTCTTCGAGTCGGCTCTTGATGAGCGGGTTTTAGCCGGTACTCGTTGGCCAAAAGAGTTCTGATCACAATCTCGATTTGCTGTGGTGTCAAGCTGGAAAAGTGAAGAAAAATATGAAAGAAGGCCAAGAAAGAAAAAAAATGAACAAAATCAAAAAAAGTTGAAAGCAATAAAAAAAAAAAGGAGTGTGAGACTCCTGTGGCAGTAGATTTGCGTCACTAGGCGGGAAAAGTCAGCAGGGGTCATGAGGTTTTTAGCCAGTGTTACACTGTTAGGAGATTTACCTAGTTTTGTGTAATCTCTTAACTGGACGAGGTTTAAGGTTAACACATTTTAAACTTTAGCTTTCTTGCCTCAAATTGTATTTTTTTGTGGGGAATTCTCCCAGAAACCTCCTCCCCTTTTTCTTCAGACCTGTATGTGGATTGCATTCCTACATACAGGAGAAGTATGGTCTAACTTTAATTGACATGTTTTTGAAATGGTCTCTAGGGCTGACAGCTCCACTGTGGCAGAGGCTTTGCTGACTGAGATCTCGCCCTGAATTCCCTGAAGGCTTTCAAGTGATAATGGTGCTCATTTTGTTAATGAAGCTCTTTCACAGGTGGGGAAATTCTTAGGGATTGACAAGAGGAGACACTGTGCGTATCATCCTTCCAGTGTGGGCGCTGTGGAAAAAGAAAAAAGTACATTAAAGTCTAAACTAATGAAATGTGCTGAAACAGGTTTGCCTTGGATAAAGGCCCTCCCCATCGTTCTCATGTCTATGAGGATGAGAGTGAGGGGGAAAAGTAACCTCAGTCTTTTTGAAATTGTTTTTGGCAGGCCTCCTCTGATGGGTGTGGACCCCCGGACACTGTATTCTTCCATCAGCTGGGCTCTGTGAGAATACTGTTTCAGTATATTGCAAAAACCTGCATTCTGTGATTGCAGTGATTCATGTTCACGCCTAGAAATACTCATGTTTCTAGGCGTGACCTGTCCACCCACTCTGATCGTATTTCACCGGGAGTGAAAATCTTTGGGGGTCTCGTTCCTTGTTGCAGGCAGTTAACTTGGCTCTTCATGATGATGATGTGGCTGTAGACCTGGAAAACCTCATGGCTTTAACCTCTGACGGTTTTCATACTGTCTCAATACTACACACACACACACACACACACACACACACACACACACATATATATATATATATATATATATATATATATATATATATATATATATATATATATATATATATATATATATATATATATATATATATATATATATTTTTTTTTTTTTTAATTTTTTAAATTTTTTAATTAATTAATTTATTTATTTATTTTTTGTTTATTTTTTCTGTACATGTTCTGCGGAACCAGAACCTCAGGAGCTG
Organism: Xenentodon cancila; assembly: GCA_014839995.1. Lineage (NCBI taxonomy): Eukaryota > Metazoa > Chordata > Actinopteri > Beloniformes > Belonidae > Xenentodon > Xenentodon cancila. The sequence goes on from CM026201.1 coordinate 2,320,057, forward strand.
CATGATGACCTGCAGTCCCACCTCTGACCATCCCAGTGTTTACCTCCACCTGTCTGTATAGACGTCTCTGTTGGATATTTGCTGACATCCTGACCTGCAGTCCTCGTCTATGTGAATCACCAACTATCCATATATCACCCATATACACAGAAGTCTTAGTTCTGCTGCTGATAGATAATTTTACTATTGTATCCTGTCTTGTACCTTTGACGGTGTTGTCTATGTCTCTATTCTTTCTTTACCTTCTGTTCTACCCGGCTGGTCTTCATCAGGAGGGTCCCCCCTCATGATCCAGGTCCTGATCCAGGTTTCTTCCCTCTTAAAGGGGAGTTTTTCTTGCCTCTGTTTAGTTTAAGGTTTTTCTTCCTCTAGGGGAGTTTTTACCTGCCGCTGTTTATGTAATAATTGATCGGGGGTCATGTTCTGGGTCTCTGGAAAGATCCTGGAGACAACTGGTGTTGTAATAGACGCTACATAAATAAATTTGAAATTGAATTGAATTGAAATATATATATCCTGACCTGCAGTCCTACCCTCTGACCACCTCAGTGTCTGCTGTCTACACCTGCTTATATAGTCGTCTCTGTAGATCACCAACTAACCAGGTATCATATGTACATGAAAGTCTTAGTTCTGCTGCTGTTGGATAATTATACTTATGTGTCTTCTCTTTGAGTACATTTGATGGTGTATCTGTCTCTCTCCTCTCTGTTCTTCATCCTCTCTTTCTGATCTCCCTTTTCCTGCTCTACCCAGCTGGTCTTCAGCAGGAGGGTCCCCCCTTGTGATCCAGGTCCTGATTAAGGTTTTTTGAAGGGAAGTTTTCCATACCACGGTTTGGCTTAAGGTGATTCTCCCACCAGGGGAATTTTTACCTGCCATTGTTTATGTGTTACTTGCTTGAATTTATATTTATGAACTGTGCCAGACTTTTTTATTATTATTATTATTTCAGGGTAATAAAGACAGTACCGGTAGTAATAAGAACCAGGATGACTCTGTTAGAGGTATCAACAAGTCTGAATACATCAAGTGTTGTTTTTTGATTCCTGTCAGATCATTATGGATCAGTTTCTTTCAGCTTTGAGAGACAGAGGTGTTCCTGAGGTGAACCTAACAAAAATGGTAGAGGACAAGGTAAAGAATGTAAATCAACATTGAGAGGCGCTTGAAGTGCACACAATGTATTTATTTGGTACTTATTGGTTCTGCCTATGATATGTAGGTAGATTAAGATGTTGTAAGGCTCCTTGAAGAAGAGGAACTCTCCACTTATATTCCTCTACATGGAGACCAGAAAGATGTGTTAACTGAAGCGCTTGACATGGAGGAACTCCTCAGCGTCCTCAGCAGTCTCACCTGCACTGTTCCCCACAGAGGAGAATCTGCCAAAGCTGCTGGAGGACATCGCTCACAAAGACATGGTCCAAGAGCCAGCATTCATCCTAACGTGTTGGCAGCCAATTCTGACATCTACTGGAGAACCCATGAGTGGTGAAGGACTAAACACCATTTTGGACCATTTGAAACCCAGAGCAGGAAACATCAGCTCCAATCAACTCTTGAGGTTTATAAGAAACAGAGATGAGGAGCTTGGACTAGTTCTCAGACTCTTCACAGGGTCTGATGTGTTCCTATCCAAGACTATTAATGTCACAATTACTGACATGTCGGGGTGGAAGACGCTCTTCGGCACACACTTGTAGTTGTTCATTGGAGTTCATGTAACGGCAGCAACTACGCAGAATTCAGGTCAGACTTTTGCTCTGCACCGAGGACTGGAGTCTGGGTGATGGACATGTCCTAAAAGGGCGGAGTGGAGAAAATAAAACAAAAAACAATGTAATTCTGTTACCCAGTTTGACAAATGCACCAAAAAAAGTTAGACGTTTAAAGTTTTTGTAGTTTCGTTTTTCAGTACAGGGTTTCTGTTAAAACGTGTATTATCACATGGCAGCTGAAAACCTGAAGGTGCAGTGTAAAAATAAAGACACAAGTTAACCCACCAAAACAATAGAGAGTAGTTCTCTTCACAAAAGAAGAAATTAGATTGTTGGCACGGTTCTACAAAAAAAAAAGTTTGTGTTAAACAGAATCCATCAGTTCCAGTATGATCTCTACCGAAACACTTGTCCTTTTTGCCAGTGTTACGTTTCATACATTCGACATGGTTTTTTCAAAGCCATGCATATGTTAGTTAGTGGTGGCGGGTGGGGGTGAGTGGCCAGTGCTGGTGTGGCGGCGAGGAGACGGTTTTGGGCTTCTTCTAGATAATAACCAGTCAGCAGCTTGTTAGCTAACTTGAATTACTAAACATTAGATATAACTTTGATGACAAACTGTAAAAAAAACATTATATGGAAGAATTGTCAGATATTGACATAACGTACACTTGTAGCAGAGGCTTGTAGATGGAGGCGACGCGAACGTAAACAGCAGACTGAGGAAGCTGCTGATCGTAAGGACGTCTGCTCAGTCTGAGAGGAAGTGGAGTCGTGTAAGGAAGCGTAGGTCCTTCAGCGTTCACAGTAAGACGTTTATCTTCTATACGTCTGTTTTGGAGAGTTCAATCACATCTGCAGTCATCAGAACCAGAGACTTAAAGAAACTAAACCTGATAAAGAAGGCTGGTTCTGTTCTGGAGTTTCCGGAGATGGTTGTGTGAAGGAGGATACTTCATAAAAAGAAAATCATTGACAACCCTGAACATCCTCTTCAGCGACAGAGGTTCTTCAAATCTGCTGACGCTACAGGAGATCCTACCTGCACACAGCAATAAACCACTGCAATGACTTACTGAAGAGAATTAAATTATGATTACTGCAACAATCAATTTGCACATTTTGAATTTGAAAAGGTGCCAGATGTAATCCGCCAAGATAGCAGATTTAATTGAACCAGGTTCTGTGGACTGTTCTCAAACATCTGGTGCTGATTGTGCAAAGAAGGATACTTTAGAAATAGTACATTAGTGTGTATCTTAATATGATTCATGGCAATCCTTTAAACTGTGATGGTTGTGAATCACAGCAGAACTTTTAGCACGTCATGACCATATAAAATAGAAACTAATAATAAAATGATCTGTGTGACCTTGTTCACGAGTGAGAGAAAATGAAGTGGGAGATCAATAGGCGGATCGATGTAACGATCTGCCATGGTGAAGAAGGAGCTGAACTGAAAGGCGAAGCTCTCAATTTACTAGTCGCTCTATGTTCCTACCCTCACCTATGGACACAAGCTGTGGGTAGTGACCGAAAGAATGAGGATGTCCAGGCTCTCCCATGAAGATAGGATGAGAAGCTCGTTCATCCGGGAGGGTATCAGAGTAGAACCACTGCTAGATGAGGTGGCTTGAGCATCTGGTGGGGATGGCTCCTGTATGCCTCCGTGGTGAGGTCTTCCAGTTATGTCTCACTGGGAGGAGACCCCAGAGAAGATTCAGGACACACTGGAGGGACTATGTTTCTCGGCTGGCTTGGGAGCGCCCTGGCATCCCCCGTTATGGCTGGAAAAGTCTGGGTTTCCCTGCATAGGCTACTGCCCCTACGACCTGACCTTGGATAAGAGCAAGATGATGGATGGATGGATTGATGGATGGATGGATGGATGGATAGATGGATGGATGGATGGATGGATGGATGGATGGATGGATGGATGGATGGATGGATGGATGGATGGATGGATGGATGGGCTGTGTGACCTATCAAACACAAACACAAATAATAACCACGGTTCATCAGAGCACTCATTCAGGAACACAATAAATTTGGATAAAGAGATGACAGGAAATTGCAATGAACACAAATTCACGTAACTGGCTTGTGGCCAGGAAGACGTTTCTCTGCAGATTGGTGGTGATAATGTGGTCATCTACTAAAAACCTGTTTAAATACAAATAAAAAGCATTTACAGAAGCACATTACAAATTACAAAATTACAATCAATTATTGAAATTACCTAGAAAAAGCAATGTGACACCAACTCTCCAAAGTAGCAGCGGGCTAGAAAGTTTCATATGGAACAACAGGCTCTTGAATTGCTGTGAACAAACGTAGCGTGAACCCCAGGTGTGGACCAGTCAGTCTTGGCTGCTGACTCTCACAGATGGGTCCACCGGTTATCATTGGAGGAAGGGGACTCTGTTTCAGCTTCCCTTTACTCAGGACCAGGAAAGCAGTGGGTGAGAGACCTGAATTATTTTAGTATGTGTAGTTCAATATCAATCAGGACTTGCCAAGTGGCTCCTGATCCAAACTGTTCGCAGTCCTGCTGCTCTGTGAGCAGTTTATAGAATTAGTAATGAAAAAATAAACAGGTGACAGCACAGTCAGTCAGCTTCTGAATGAAAATGAGACTACATGTTATAAATATCCAGTTTTCTGCCACCTGCTGTTTTGCAAAAGTGTTACACAAACAGGGTTTGAGCCTGAAAGCAGTTTGATTGGTAGCAGGATTAGCTCCAAAGAAGCCACACATAAGCTTTGAGAAACATGAGAAAGCACAAACAGGAGAAGGACTCGAAATAGAAACAGGTGGGTGATACTGTCAGACAGCTACAAAGTAGGTGTAATCAAAAAAATCTTATTGTTAATTCCTGACATGTGTACACCCTATGTGTGGCCTCACTTCCGCTGACCAGGTTCCCTGACCTGTGGTCGTTCTGGGTCATCCCCCTTCCTAGTTACTTACCTGCCTGTATTACCTTCTCTGTTTTATCATTATCTCTCACAAAGAGGAGTAGTAGAGACAAATTTTTATTTTTTTGTTCTTCCTTTTATGATCGCTGTGAAATATTTATGTATTAATTCATTTTCCAAGTTAACAGATGATTTGGTTTGTATATGTTTCAGAAAACAAGAAGAGATTTTGACTGGAAACAGATAGCAAATTTCACTTTTACACTTCCTGGGTATTAAGAAAATCATGAAAAGTATTCAAATACCACTTCATTGGCCCAACAAAATAATCATTGCACGAGACTTAAATATTGTAATTAACGTCAAGATAGACTGTTCATATTCTCAAAATAACACAAGGAATTGGCATTCCACAGAACACTGGCGGACTTGGCGATAGTTGGAGAAAAAATAACCCCTTATCCAGAGAATATACTCACTTCTCTTCCATCCATCAATCCTTCTCCCAAATTGATTTCTTTCTTATCAGTAATTCACTCTACCAGAATGTAAAAAAAACCTAAATCTACCCAATCATAAGTGAGCATACCCCTTTCTACCTCGTGTTAACCATCCATTCACACAATAATCCTCACAGATGATGAAATACATCACTTCTTCAGAATACCAACTTTGATAGTTTTATCAAAAACTCCCTTTCTGGTAGTGAATGATTCTCCAAATTTCTCACCATCACTTCTATGGAAACAGGAAAATCAGTCATTAGAGGCTAAATCATTTCATACTTATCATATAGGACAAGAAAACAGCAAGAGATGTATCAGAATCTAGAGCAAAGCAGTAAACCTGGAGAGTAATGGGCTAGTGGTTACAGTGGTTACAGTGGTGGGCTTGGGCCTGGAGGACCCAGGTTCAAGTCCCTGGGCTGGCAGGCCCTTAACTCTTACAATTAAGTGACCTCTGCCACAGATCCATCCATCCATTTTCTATAACCGCCATATACAGAGACAAACAACCATGCACACTAAGGACAATATAGAAGAGAAAAACATAAAAAAACCAATCAACCTAGTGCAGGTTTTTGAACTGTTGGAGGAAGCCGGAGTACCTGGAGGGAACCCACACAAGCACGGGGAGAACATGTGAAGTCCACACAGAAAGACTCTGACTCCCCAGTATATAGTTTACTGCTGTATGCTGTTAATGAAGTGCTGCTGAACTGGTTTTCATGGTTCCTCCAGCTGTGACAAAAAATAGCCATTCTATTCTATTCTATTCTATTCTATTCTATTCTATTCTATTCTATTCTATTCTATTCTATTCTATTCTATTCTATTCTATTCTATTCTATTCTATTCAACTTCCAGTTTGGGTGAAGGAGGCTGACACCACCTCCACCTTTAAAACTAAACATAAAACATTTCTGTTTAATAAAGCATATAGTTAGTGTACATTTAGTACCTTAATGTGTCAGGGCCAGTAGTCAAAGCTGCAGCTGCAGGACCAGATTAGAGCAGCTCATCTTAAACAGCTTCGGTGTAGATATGCTGCTATAGGCCTCTGCTGCAGGGGGGACCAACATGATCCACTGAGTGGTGCCTTTCACCTTCTCTGTTTTTCTTTGTCTTCTCTGTCTCTGCTTCACCTCAACCCTCATTTATTAACAATATCCCATAAACGTAATTGTGGTCCATTGTTCTGGTAGTTTTTTGTGCTTGTCTGGCCCTTCTTTTCCTCTTCTTTGCATGTCCTGTGGACCAGAGCCTCAGGAGCTGCTTGCTGACCTGCAGTTCCACCTCTGACCATCCCAGTGTCTGCCTTCACCTGTCTGTGTGGATGTCTGTTGGATACTTGCTGACATCCTGACCTGCAGTCCTCATCCCCTTGGATCACCGTCTATCCATATATCACCCATATACACAGAAGTCTAATTGGACTACTGATGATAGTTACTATTGTATCCTGTCTTGTACCTTTGACGGTGTCTCTATGTCTCTATTCTTTCTTATTTCCTGCTCTACCCGGCTGGCCTTTGGCAGGAGGGTCCCCCCTCATGAGCCAGGTCCTGGTCCAGGTTTCTTCCCTCTTAAAGGGGAGTTTTTCTTGCCACCGTTTGGCTTAAGGTTTTTCTTCCACTAGGGGAGTTTTTACCTGCCGTTGTTTATGTAATAATTGCTCGGGGGTCATGTTCTGGGTCTCTGGAAAGATCCTAGAGACAAGTTGTGTTGTAATAGACGCTATATAAATAAAATTGAAAATTGAATTGAAATTATTCTATTCTATTCTATTCTATTCTATTCTATTCTATTCTATTCTATTCTATTCTATTCTATTCTATTCTATTCTATTCTATTCTATTCTATTCTATTCTATTCTATTCTACTTTAACAGGGTACTGCTTCTGCAACACTTTGGCTCATCCCAGTGGCAGTTTTGTGCTCTTGCAACATTTTTTGCTCTTGACTGTAAGGTTTGCACTCTTGGCTGTTGAATCTGCGTGCCCCGGTTTACATGAATGCAATCAGTATCTGTTTTGTGGAGGTCTGGCAATATGGCATTGATGTGGTGCCATATTTTTTCACTTGCCACAGTTGAATTATTAAAGACATCTGACTCATATTAATGTAGAAAATCTGATTTGTCCACTTAGGAGTTGGAAATGCACATATGCAAGTACTAGCTTATTTATTTCCACATGTGAAAGTGGCCTGAAACAGATCTGAGAATACAAGTCCATGCGCTTTTGCTGCACATACTCAGTCAAAAATGCAGCCTAAGTTTCATACCAGCAGTTGTTTTCCGCCGTTATTTCCACATATGGCTGTGTGAGGTGGTGATCTCTTAGTTACAGGCTTTGGGCCAAAAACAGCTGAGCAAAATCATACTAAGGTCAACTGTCTTACCTGTAAACTGGACAGCTTTCGATTTTGTTGACAGAGGCACAACTCTTAATATTAAAGCTTTGAAATCGTAACACTCTTGTTTTTTCAAGACAAGCAATTACACAGAAACACTCAATAACACTTTTCTGATTTACCCAGTCTCCCTATTGACTCTTAAAAACTTGACATAGCTCCATTTATAAACACACACATATATCTGGTCCTGCTGTGCCTGTCAGTCATCGTACCCCCTTAAATCTTTGAAAAACTCAAAGCCTCTTGTTTTTTCATTAAATAAGGATGCACAGAAATGGCTATGCCCAGGTGACACTCTGGTTGGAAGTTTTACAGTGAAGAGCTGCACAACGTCATCTATACCTGTATGGAGTCTGTGCTGTTGTAGAAAGTGTGGATAAAAACAAAATAACAAACTCAGTAATATACATACAATAAATAAATTGATTAAAACTAAAAAAAAACCCTAGATAGTTCTGTGAAGCAGCTGGCCACTGCATCTAAATTAAACAGATGTTTACACAAACAGCTTTGGTTGGGGACTACTTAAAAGTCTCTTAACCCTATGAGACCCAATATTTCATATTTTGACCCATGACGTTCTACGACGCCTTTCCTGTCACAACCCTGCACAGGGTGAAAACACGCTGCTGGGAAATGAGCTGTGGACCTCCCAGTGTGAGGGAACCACAGCAGCGATTATTATTATCATACATCTATTCCTGTTTTGTCTATAAAAGAAACCTTTACTGTATATTTGGGATTTTCCTTAGAGGTCCATTAATCTTGTGAAGAAAAATAGAATCATGAGTTATTATGTACTTTACGCTTTATTTTAGTGTAGACTTTCATGTCTCTGGACAGTATTCAAATTTTATTTGAGGGAATTTTTCATCAGTTTGAGGACATGCTGTCTAGTGTCTGCAGTCTCCTGTCTCCACTACTAACCAACCCCCCCCCCCCTCCCCCCCACACACACACACACACATTTTGACACCCCTCCTTCCTGTCTCTTGTGAGATCTGCATAACTTTTTACAGCTCTATGTCACACATCAACAACAATGTTCAGCACTCTTTATTAGATTGAGCTATCGTACAAAGGTAGAGCATCGAACAGTGGTCATCATGGCAAGGGCCCACAAACAGAAAACGTGAGGGATAGAAAACAAGACATCTGCCGAGTAAAAGACCAAACGTGTAAAGGGCGCTCTCTGAGCGAACAATTTCTTTGTCTAACCATGTTTCCTTTTGCTTGGGTTGTTCACGGATAAAGCAAAGTACTCAAAATATTCAGCTTCTCCAACAATCTAAAAACATGACTTTTAGTTATGGTTGATTATTGCTTCTAAATTGGCTGTAGGTCTGAGTGGGAATAGTTTTTATTCACAGCAAAGGACTGGTGACATATCCAGGGTGTATCCGGCAGCGACAGCGGCAGGGGCAGCTTGTTATACCCAAGACAGACAGCAGCAGATCCCTGAGACCCTTAACAGAATAAAGAAGGTATAAAAAAATGGATCGATGTTCCCAGATGCCAAAAAGTCTTCAAACTTTTGTTAACAACTTATCGGAAGTTTCGCCTTTTTGCAAATCTGCTCTGTGTGTAAAACGTTGTGTGAACAGGAAAAACTCAATGTCCTAGGAGCACCAAGGACACATACACATTCTTTGTCTTCAAAATGTTGGTTTTCAGTTAAAACAAGGGAAACTGTGAGTATTGGTGTCTCACACACCGCTACACGGAGAGTACCCCGGCTCTCTGCTGCAGTAGCAGCTGTCTTGCTTCCTCCTGCACGGTTGTAGTCGCTTTTGAACCAAAACCATGGCTGTTGGCATTTTGTAACTTATGATGGAAAACGGAGGCCTTCACTAACGCCCTCCTGCACAACACACACACACACACACAAACCCACTCTCCCGTCTTTTAAAAAGCCTTGTACCTTTGTCAGCAAGCACACATTTTAATTAGTGTTGATTGTTTTTGGCATGTTCAATAGTTATTAATTAGAGTGGGGAGGGGTCCCAGTCTTGATTGTGCACCCGAAGCTGTGATTCATTGTGTTGTCTCACACTCCAGAATAACAGCAAAGCTGTGAAAAATCAAAGACTACTGGAACGGGTGGCCATGTGGGGGTTGTAACCCCTTAGATTCCCTCTTTCTAAATAGTGAGATATTTAACAGCAAAATGTGGACAACCCATGCATAGTTTGTAAAATGTTGTAAATGAATATAAGTCTGTGATTGATTTGATTGTTAATGCACAGCAGCACATAAACGGCGTGACTAAATGATCCTAATACTCACCCATGTCCATAACAAAAGCCCAATGTTTGCTGAGATTTCATCTACGCTAAAAGAAGTGATGTTTATTCTGTAAAACCATGGCGGAGGCATCTGAAATTTAGAGTTGTGTGACATAAAAAGTATTTATGTTTCCATTTAAAACAATGGGTAAAACGTTAAATGTTTAACTGCCTCTGAGTTATACGTTTGTGTGGTTGACTGACTCCTTTACATGCTATTTTTCATGCTACACATAAAACAAAAAGGCTCTCCCAGATTACTCCACTGACTAGCCAATGGCAGTGAAGCACAGGAGCCCGTCTACTGATGAAGAGAACCAATCAGGAGAGAGACAACTTCCAAGTGAAACCAATAAAGTGTTAAGATAATTGTGTTTCTGTGCTCTTGGGTTGACCACGACCATGTAATTTTGCTTGAGTATAACCCACTCTCCCGTCTTTTGATAAGGAACCTATTACCATCTTGAATCATTTCAGAACATATGCAAAGAGATCTTTTTTTCATGCGATACATGATACACACCGATATTGGACCTCTGCTTTTAACCCATCAACTAGTTTCACTAGCGAGCAGTGGGCTACTAGAACCAGCGCCCGGGGGCCCCCAGTGATTTACCATGGTGGCCAGCCCTGAACCTGGGTCCTCCACGCCCAAGCCCACCACTGTAACCACTGGGCCACCACTCCCTGTTTGCCTCCCTCTGTTTAAAGTGTTAGATCACATCATAGCACAGAAAGAGAACTGGTGAATAGGGAAATTATTCACCAAAGCATTGCTCTCTGGGCACAATGACAACAGAGCGGCGGTAAAAATCTGGATGTAAACAGTGTTGATGGCTGCAGCTGAGGAATAACGGCTGTTTGAAATGACTTTGACAATGATTGTTAAAGATTCAGACTTTTTCTGACAGGCTGTGGCAAAAGTTTTATTTAATTTTTTAATTTAAGTTAGAATTAATCTTGCAAATTCCTCTACACAACAAACTCTTGCATTCACTTGTTTTCATCACTGAATACATCAGCTCATGTGTTACTCTGACTGGCCGTAGCGCTACGCATCTATGGGCAAAGACAGTTTTATAAGCAACTGCTGGTGGATTGGAAGGTCCAGGGTTGTTGTCAGACCCAACAATGTCGGTCGGTCGGTCGGTCTGTCCGTCCGTCCGTCCGTCCGTCCGTCTGTTAGCCTTAGGTAATGTTTGCTCAAGTAAAATGTTTCACTCTAATAGGATGTAAACTACCTCAAAAGGTTTGAGGAGCTGAAAACATTTAAAATAAAATAGCAGAGACTGTTCCCACCACCTCCATCGTGGTGGAGGTGGAGCAGACTATGCTGGTGAACACCGCAGGGCTATTGACAAAGCTATCATGAAGTATGTGGTCCATAAGCTCTAGCCATTCCATTGATTAACATCAATTTCAAGATATTGTGAATGAACTGCAGCCTAATGCAAAGATTATGTCAAGGCTGACTCTGCACCTCATTACTGAGGACGCATCCAAGGCATGAAGGAGGCAATGATTGAGGACATGAAGCGAGTTGATCATGTCGCCTCCACAACTGACTGCTGGTCTGTTCAAAGGCGGAGCTTCAGTATTACTGCCCATTTAATTGACCCTGACAGTCTCAAAAGATGCTCAGCAACCTTAGCCTGTAAACAGCTGAGAGGTTTGCACACGTTTGATGTGCTGGCAAGTGCCCTGAGTGACATCCACTCCAAGTTTGAAATTCATGGGAAGAACGGTTCTAACTTCTTAAAAGCCCTCAAAGTTTTTGGTGAAGATGAGAAGAATAATGTCATAATGCTGTCTAACGTGATGGTGATCTCAACAAAGTGAGGATGAAAATGATCTTAAGGAGGATAAAGCAGTTGAGCTTGCTGATGTGTAAGTGCTGATGAACGAAGATGGTTTATAGTACCAGCTCTCAAAGCACTAGCACAATCTCAATTGGAAATAAAGTGTCTCAAACCTACTGCGTGACATGTCTGACTGATAACTATTCAACTGTGTTTTTATTTTCATCACAGGTTCAATCTAGCTCAACTTGCCTTCCTTTTAGTGTATGCTGCTGCTATGAGCCCAGTTGCCCAGAAAACCAACATCGTGCAAGCAGAAGTAAATGCCATGGATGGAGGGTTACTTCCAGCCATCAACCTGCTGACCATTAAACTTGAAAGAGTCAAGTTGCCACTGAAATAATGCCAGTCTCTGGTGGATGCTGTACAGGTAACTTAACATTCTTGTATTTACTGTATATATATACTATGACCCAGGATGTCCTGGTGCCATGTGCACTTATGAACACCCTCATGTTCAATTATGGTGCTTGTTATTGACAGGTGGTGACTAGCTCAGAAGTCAAAATAACAAAATACCACTCAGTTTTAGATCAGAGGGACCAATCCTCTCAATTTCACCCTTCCAGGTAACACTGTCATCACATGTGAGCGTTGTCTCCCAGTATGACAATGGAGTCTTGTCTAGCAGCACTTTCCAGCTCACCAGCCGTAGACTCCAAACTGCTGTTTGGTGCACAAGCACAAACAACAGTTAGAACCTGCTCCCCAACCCAAAGGTGCAGGAAGACTACTCTGTTATTGTTGTGGTGTGGGCTGGCACTGTTTTTTTTTTTCTATAACCTTTCCTTTGCAGTGCTGGTTGGCGGAACTCCTGCCAGGCTACTCAATCACACTGACTTTCATTTCTAATCACCACCGGTTCTACAGATCAGAGATCTTGCGCTCCACTCCTTGCCAGTCCTTTACATGTGTCCGTCAGAAGAGCTCACCCTGTCCCACTTGAGGAGTTTTGTCTCATGCTTGTGATCGACAAATTCCGTTTGTGTTTTTGTTTTCAGCATCAGTTGGTCGTGGATATTTTTGGACTGTTTAGGAGAAAGGACTCACTGGGGCATTTTCAGTTGACTCTTCCAGAGACACAACTCTGCGTTTTTGTTTTTTTTTCTTCTTCTTTTTTTTTTCTTTTTTTTGTTGTTTTTTTTTCAGATTTGAATAAATTGGCCTCTGAGCCCTGCCTTTCAACCATTCTTGCTCTTGAGTCTTCTGATTTCCTTGGTGTACAACAGAATGGGCTGGCCAGCAATAGACTAAGAGACCAGAGGAACAGGATACGACCCCGAAAGTACTCCAAAATACCCTCGGTCAACAAGGAGCATTATTAGGAGAACATGAAAGGACCCTTTGGATTTTGGTAAATAGACAAAAATCACAACCAAATGGGCGAGCTTGTCTAATCAGATCTCTGCACTAACCAATCTCATCTCTCATCTCATGTCTTGCCTTTTTGGGTTCCTTATACATGAACTTCCATACATTTCATTGAGATAAAGTATTATGTTGAATACAAACTTCAAGAAGAGTCCAGAAAAAAGTTAAAGCAAAATTATTTTTAATATATTGGTGTATGTGTATATCTAAGGGACACGAGTGTCTTAAGATGCAGTTTTATGTACCATTATCCCCTTTTACATTTAAGTGTTAGATGTGAATACCCCCGTCTAACACTCAGATCTGGGGTGTTGCCCGCCTATTTTACATTATTGATGCCGGGTGGCGTGTCGAGCCACCCCATGAGTAACTCATCTCTGAGGATACACTTAATCACGGGGCAGGACTAATGTAAACACTGAATATAAAAACTGAAGAACCTCAGAAAAGAGTTAATTGCATTCAATTAACACAACAGCAGAGGTCATATTTGTGTAACAGTGGGATTATTCAGCATGGATCTCCATTTCCTGTCAGCCACATCTTTTTACATTGTTGAAGCCAGTTAGGCCATTCAGATAGACAGTGGGCCGTCATGTTATGTAACACTACTCGTTAATCCGACTCGTCTTTTCTCCCCTCAACAGAGCTTTGTGCGCCGGGGAAGCAACAACATGCCTCACGTTTACATTGTGCTCCTAAACTTCCTACTGACATCATGCTCTGTTACAGTGAGCGCTGACTCCTCTCTGCTGGATCGTACGTCTGGTTGGGAACTACTAGTCTAAAATTGGGCATAGAAGTTGATGAGTTCATCAGCCAATGCAAAGTCAGTAGCCACCTAGGATGTGGGTGCTCCATAGCCAATCACAGTCTTTAGTCTGTGCCACAGTCCTCTGAGGTTAGACTGTTGAAGCTGCAGCTCCAGCTTCTCCAGCTTGGCCTCTCTCGCTGTGCTGTTGATGCTGTAAGACACGTCCTTGTCATCCTCTGTGTTCTCTGTGAAATGCCTGGAGTTACAGGCAGTGGTGCGGGATGCCAGGATAGATGCCACGGATAGATTTGCCCACCCACAACTTGTAGTTAGGAAATGTCCTAATAGTAGCCATTGGGACAATGGCTCAGTACCTCTAATTTCCCAATTACACACTGATGTTGTTCTTGGAGCACTCCTGGAACCCAGTTCGCATTTTCAAGTGTGTCCTGCCTCTGATTGATTGATCCAGTAAGTCACTACCCATTTCATCAAACCCTCGTGCTTCAGCCAATTGTTTGTACTTTGGCAATAGCAGAATTCTGACCTGCCAAACGGGGGTTGATTTGTGGCTTGGTAGCCCTCTCTGAATGGCATGTATCAATGACCCAAAGTCCGGGTCGCCCCAGGTCGGGCGTGTAATATGCTGGAAGAGATCAGGCCTTACCTTCTTCAGTTTAGCACTGGTAAAGTCCCTGGCCATGATAAGGGTTGCATCGCAGTGGTTAACCTTGTAATTAGCAAGAGCCTCATGCAGTTTGGAAAGAGCAGTGTTTGTGTTCGCTTGAGTTGGAACAAGTGGCACAAGATGAATGAGGTGAACTCACAGGGGAGGTAGAAAAGGCAGCTTTTTATCATTAGTAGCTCCAGGTTAGGCAAGCAGAGATGGAAGAGGGAGACAATGTTCCTGCTATCACACCAACTGGGGATCACCATGAGACACAGGCCACCTCCCCTCAATTTTCTGGATTCCTCTGTTATGTCCATGAGGTGCACTGTGAAGAACTAAGCTGATTGAACTGCATGGTCCAGAATCATTGATGTCAGCTATGTCTTCGTGAGGCAGGTGAGTTTCTAAAAGTAGAAAGGGAGGTAGAGCATTTAGTTTTCATGTTACTCTCCTGTGGAACCATGTGCCAGTTTGTGTTCGGTAACCAGACACCCTCTCTACCTTTAAGATTAGACCTCCCGTGATACTCTGTTCTCCCCTCTTTCCTGTCTGTCCCCACCCTCAACCAGTCGACGCAGATGGCCATCCTTCCTGATTTTGATTCTGCCAGAGGTTTCTTCCCGTTTAAGGGGTGTTTTTCCTTTCCATAGTCATCTGGTCCTTTCTCAGGACCAAGGATTGTTTTGAAGAAAAGTTTCATGCAATCTGTTGATTTTCTTAGCCAGGCAATTATTATTGTTATTTAATTGGCTTTTTATTAATTGGACTAATTTGGAATGAGTTGAACTATATTGTTGAAGTGCCTTGAGATGACGTTTGTCTTGATTAGGTGATATATAAATAAAGGTAAAGTGAATTGAATTGAAAAAAAACTCTGCAGAGGTGTTTTACTCTATAGACTGGCACTCTTTGAGTCACAAAGAGAGATGATATCAGTGCCATGACTGAGTGGGTGACTGATGATATTAACTTTTGTGTAGACAACATCATCCCACTATAACAGTTAGGTGATTTCCCAGTAACAAACCCTGGATCACCATTGACCTGAAAGAGCTCTTTAACAAGGAGAATCTTCAGGGAGGGAGACGGAGAATGAATGAGGTCAGTACAAAAACAACTGAAAGTCAAGATTATTGACAACAATAAGTTGTACTGGAGAAAGCTGGAGAACAAGCCCCAGTAGAACAATGTAAAAGATGAGTATTCAGGGATAAAGAAGATCATAGGTTTCAAGCAGAAGAAGGTGCAGATAGGTGGAAGCCTGGACAGAGCCAATGAATTGAACACATTCTTCGACAGGTTCATTTCAGAAACACATTCCCAGCATCCTCTTCTCATGTCCCCATCCAACTAGACCTCCCATCCTCACTTGATCCACAACTTCATAGTCTCACCTCAAGTATTTCAGCTTCTACCTCAGTGATGGATCTTGCTGCTGGTACATAGTTGTCTCCAACCACATCAGGAGATGCTGAGCCCCCCTTCATCTCCCATCTGTCTGTCACAAGGAGTCAAGTGAAAAGGCAACTGGAGAGACTGAACTAGAACAAGGCTGCAGATCCAGATGGCATCAGTCTCAGGATCCTGAAAACCTGTTCAGAGCAGCTATGTGGGATTATGCATGTTATGTTTTACAAACATCTCTTTATATTTGTTTAGAGAATCTTAATTTGTTGTATCTCTATTAGTAATTATCTTAGTTAAAAAGAGCTTTTATTCTACCGGATGTTGACGTTTTCATATGTAGCCCGTCGGATAATAAGTTAGGTAATTCGTGGAATTACCATAACATGTCCTGCAATAAAGAATTGCTCATTTATATTCTGACAAAGCATCAACAGGAGTATTTCCCTGCAAATACTTTATATGGATTTATTGTGGTAGAAAAAAAAGTAAGAGATGTTGTTAACTACAGTTTTTTTCCCCCTTGTTTGCACATATATTAATGGTTGATACTACATTGGTAGGACCCAAAAGATATATATATGCATTTTAATCTGTAATCAAGGGTTTTTTTTGTTTTTTTGTGTGTGCGTATGTGTGTACAAGTGTGTGCAGATGTGTAGCCTTCACCGGCCCTAATGAAAGTCTAACTATTTTTTATTGATCCCTAGGTAGGACGAAGAAAAAGAAAAAGAAAAAAATAAATAAATAAGTAAATAAATAAATAACTAAATTCTGCCAAAGAGGGCTAAAATCATCGGGTGTGGTATGTGAACAGACTAGAAATAGAAAGAGAAAAAAAGAGAGAGATGAGACAGTGGTGGTGCAGTGTGGTGTCTGTGTTGTAATGTGTGTTAAAAAGGAAAAAAAGAAAAAAGGGTAATAATGTGTTGTTTAAAGAATAGAGGTGGACACAGGACAATAAGGTGCTAGTAAGCAAAAAGAAGGGAAGGAGCATTCTATTCTCTATTGCATACCTGAGTGTTTGGGGGTGTAGGGGCAGTATTTATAAAGTTATCTATATAATAATATGCATCGAAGTATTTAAGTACTCATGCATGTCCACATATAGATATACACAATATACACATGTATATGTGTATGTATGTATGTATCGCATTGTGTTGCACTCAAGCTGCACAGGCCTGCAACGCATCTGGGGCCAGTCGGCAGAGTCGTGAGAAAAACAAACACAAACACACGGGACTGGGGACTATTTTTGTCTAATTCTTTTGTGCAGTTTCCTCGCCAGTTGGTTAACTGTTATTACGGCTGTTACTCGGTTCAATGTTCTGGTAGTTATAGGGGCGTTACATGAGTGTAAACCGGTTGCTGGGATGGTTCGCTTTGTTGGTCTGCTGATTTTCATAAGCCCAGTTTAAGTGCTATGTGGAAAAAAATATGCATGTTCTTTGGAAAAAGGATAAGAAGAAAAGGGTTTGCAAATGTTTCCCATCTTTGGAGTATAGTTATTGAGCCATAAACTTCAGGGGTCTAATCATTAAGGAACTCATTTAAATAAAGAGAACCCAACACCCCATCGTTCTAGTAGATAGAGTGGTAAGGATGCTACATAAATTGGAGGCACCACTGGGATACTAAAAAAAAAAATAATAAATTGAAAGAGTTAGTTTAACATTGTGGGGATGGCTCAGTTGTGGTATTGGTGTAAAGGCAAAGATATTGACCCATTACATGCAGTATTGGTCAAAGATGTGCCAATAGATTCAGATGTGATGCTCATTGAAGAAACGCTCCAGACCCTTAAAGTATTGGAACGTGTCAGAGTCAGGGGAAGAATGTATGACCCCCAGTCGAAAAGCTTGACTGTTCTGTGCGAATGCAGAGATGGTCAATGCACAGACAATTCCCCCAGAAGTGATGCCCAATGGCTCTAATCTTCCTTGGAGAATTGTGGGCCCACACACACCTTCTCCACCTGCCGAGGAGAATGAACTTCAAGGTCAGGTGCCACAAACTGACTCTAGCCATATTCCCTCACTGCAGACTTCTACCCCTGAAGCTATTATTAGAGTAGTGGGAGATGTCCTGCAAATGACCGCGAAACCTTCTAATGATAGTTGCCCTTACTGGAGACTTCGCATTTTTTCAGGGGTTATACCCATACCAAATGGAGAAGAACATTTGAAAAATTGGCTTGAACAAGCACAACTTATGATTGAGGAATATGATCATCCTGAGAGAGAAAAGAAAATGAGAATATTGGAAAGCGTAAAAGGACCAGCATTAGAGATCCTACAGGCTGTCCAGTTTAATAACCCTGATGCCACTTCCAGTGAGTATTTGGACATCATTGAGAGCACCTTTGGAACTTCCGAAATGGGTGAAGAGCTTTACTTTGCATTTAGAATGCTGTGTCAAAACCCAGGTGAAAAGCTTTCTGAATTCCTGAGGAGGATGGAGCGACTGTTAAATAAAGTGGTTCAAAAGGGAGGATTACAGTCAGCATCCACAAATAGAGCCCACTTGGACCAGTTAATTAAAGGGGCAACCAGATCTGACATAATGATCCTGAACCTGAGACTCAGAGAGAGGAGGGACAATCCACCAACCTTCCTTCAACTATTAACTACTATGACTACTAATTACTATGACATATGGACTGAAGAGGAACAGCAGGCATTTCGTTGCAGGCTGTTTCCAGTAAAACCTGTACATGCTAAAAGTACTAGTCTTGCTTTAGACACTGACTTGAGAAATCTGAAAACAGAGATAAATGATCTTAGAACACGAGTAAGTGAGCTTACCGTCGCCACAGCCATGCCGTATTCCTCTCCACCAACTACCGTTGCTCAGGTAGAGAGCATAGAGGATGGAAACATTCAAGTTCTAAAGAAGGAAGTACTCAGGCTAAGAAAGCAAGTGTCTGTTATGTCTGTAAAGCCACATAGAACAACTTTAACCAAACAAGCCTGTAAAGACCACTTTCACAATCCCGAACCCTTAAAATCAACCATTCCAACATTCCAGACATTTTCTGTTACTCCTGCAGTGAAGATGGGCATGTCTCCACTAGGTGTACTGCACCAGAGAACTACCCCAAAGTGATTCAAAGGCTGCTACAAGTACAAAGGAGGACAAAATTCAGGGCTAAATCAAAGAAAATTCATCAAAACTGAAGCCCACCAGTGCAAACGTCAACAGAAGTGCAGTGACCATTCAGTCTGCCAGAAGGACTGATAGGGCTACCCTCTACTGCTCTGGTAAAAATTAACGGAACTCCGTGCACTGCCCTGTTGGACAGTGGTTCACAGATCACCATTATTTCTGACAGTTGGTACACAGAGCACTTGTCACATATACCTCTTAATCCAGTGACAGGACTAGCTATCTGGGGCCTAAGTGACTCTGAAAGCAGCTACCCTTACAAAGGCTACATTCAGATTGAACTGGAAATGCCTACAAACTGTTCTAGAAAGGCTAGACCTGTTTCTGCTCTTGCTCTAGTGTGCCCTGATCCCCGGTGTTCCAACCGCTTACCAGTTTTGATTGGAACTAATGTGCAGCGTGTGCAATTCCCTAATGCTGACCCCAAAGCCAAACTGTAAAAGACTGTTCACTCTGGTTGGTGTGCAGGAAAGCAGCTCCCCATCTTTTTAAACCACTGCATTCCATAACAGTGGAGTAAAAGAGTCTCCTGTGGCTGAAGTGAGATGGTCAGGGCCAGGTCCCTTAAATGTTTCAGCAGGAGGAGAAACTGTAGCAATCTGTAAGGTTACAGAAAAACAGAAGATGGGGGATAGCATACTTATAACAGAGCGTGCATCCTCATTTTCTCTGCCCCCGAGTGTGCTGGTGCCGCCAGCCGTACTGTTTTCCAAGATGTTAGATAGAGACAACTTCTTGGTACTCCTGCAGAATGAGTCACTAAAGCCTACAGCCATTCCTGAGGGGACTGTAATTGCTTACTTGCATGTAGCGGATATGGTGATGATTGCTCATAAGTCCAAAACCAACACCACACCAAAGATCCATCCTTCTCAGTTCAACTGTGGAAACTCCCCCATCTCAAAGGAGTGGAAAGAGAGGCTAGGTGTCAAACTAGCACAACACTCCCGTGTCTTCTCAATCGAAGAATGGGATGTTGGAGCGACTAAGTGTGTGGAACACCACATACGTCTGAATGATGAGACTCCTTTCCGGGAACGGTCCCGACGAGTTGCCCCCACCGACCTGGACGATCTTTGACGTCATCTTTAGGGTCTGCTGGCCGCGGGAATAATAAAAGAGTCAAAAAGTCCCTCTACCTCTCCTATTGTCCTGGCCCGAAAAAAGAACGGCAACTGCGAATGTGTATTGATTATCGAACACTGAACCGCTGAACTATTCCTGACCAATATACTGTCCCACGAATTGATGATGCCCCGGACTGTCTGTCCGGTAGCCAGTGGTTTTCAGTACTAAACCCGTGTAGTGGGTACTATCAGCTCCCCATAGCTGAGGAAGATAAAGAAAAGACTGCCTTTATCTGTCCATTAGGATTTTTTCAGTTTGAAAGGATGCCACAAGGCATTACTGGGGCTCCAGCCACCTTCCAAAGACTGATAGAGAAGGCAGTGGGAGACATGCATCTACTGGAAGTCATAGTCTACCTCGATGACCTCATTGTGTTTGGAAAGACCTTGGAGGAACATGAGCAGACACTATTGAAAGTAATCAGTCGACTAGAAGAGGCTGGGTTAAAATTGTCCATAGATAAATGTCAGTTTTGCCAATCTCAAGTGACTTATGTGGGACACGTAGTGTCAGAGAAGGGCATATCCACTGACCCAGCCAAAATTGAGGCCGTTACTCAATGGAAGCAACCCACTGACCTTCCCTCACTACAGTCGTTACTTGGGTTCTGTGGATATTACCAGAGATTCATGAGGAATTATTCCATCATTATCAGGCCACTAACCAAACTGTGCAGAGGTTATCCTTCGAATCAGAAAAATCACAAGTTAACTAAATCATTTGACAAGACATATTTTAAAGTCAATGAACCATTTGGTGACAGGTGGACCGAGTCTTGCACAGAGGCTTTCTACAATATTATTCAGTGTCTCACTAGTGCACCAGTCCTAGCATTTGCACACCCAACCCAGCCTTTCATTTGCACATTGATGCCAGCCTTCAGGGGCTAGGTGCAGTCCTCAACCAAGAGCACCCAGAAGGGCTGAGGCCCGTAGCATTTGCTAGCCAAAAGCTCAACACTTAAAAGAACTATCCAGTGCATCAGTTTGAGTTTCTAGCGCTCAAGTTGGCGGTAGTGGATAAGTTTCGTGATTATTTGTATGGCGCACAATTTATAGTGAGAACCGATAACAACGCACTCACTTACATTCTCACTACTGCGAAGCTCACTACAACTGGGCATCGTTGGTTGTCAGCTTTGTCAACCTACAATTTCACATTGCAGTACAGGCCAGGAAGGAATAACGTTGTTGCCGACTCATTATCGCGCAATCCCCCTAGTGCTGATTGGGATGAATGGCAGAGTTTACCTCCTGAAGGTGTCAGAACACTCTGCAAGCAGGTGTCCAGCAACAATGTTCCATCTATCCATGCGATGGGGGTTCCACCACCAGCCATACCAGAGTGTTATGCTTATCCAGTGCGCCTGGACCTTGGATGTCTGACGCAGATCAGCCGGAATGAGCTTGTCAAAGCTCAAGACAGCAACTCCACCATAGCTTCCATAAAGCGCTCACTTTGTGGGGGTCCTCCATTTCTGCCAACCAACAACAGAAGCCCAGATGCCACACTGTTGCAAAGGGAGGCTGACAAGTTGGTGGTAGTGCATAACTTGCTCTACAGGAAGGTAGAGAAACCTTCTGGTATCAAGATCAATCAGCTAGTTTTGCCAAAACAATATGTTCCCATGGTCCTGAAATCCCTCCATGATGAATCTGGACATCTAGGTGGGGAAAAAAAACACTTGAACTTGTACGAGACAGATTCTACTGGCCTAAGATGGGTGCTGAAGTGGAACAATATGTAAGGAATTGTGGCCGATGTATCACACCCGATGTAAAGCGCTCACACCAAGAGCTGCACCTCTAAATCAAATTACAAGTGAGGGGCCACTAGATCTAGTATGCATTGATTTGTCACTTGAGCCTGATTCCCTGGGCTACGGCAATGTCCTTGTAGTGACGGACCATTTTACCAGATATGCCCAGGCATTCCCCGCCAAGGACCAAAAAGCTACTACCATGGCAAAGATTTTGTGTGAGAAGTACTTTGTGCACTATGGGCTACCGGCAAAGAAACATTCGGATCAAGGACGAGATTTTGAGAGCAAATTGATTCAAGACCTATTGAGAATGCTTGGCATACGCAAATCTCGAACATCTCCATATCATCCGCAGGGAGACGCACAACCAGAAAGGTTCAATCGCACTTTGTTGGCCATGTTGGGGACATTGGACCCCCAACAAAAGCAAAAGTGGAGTCAAAGGATAAGTCAATTGGTGCATGCTTATAATTGTACGCAAAACAAGGCCACCGGGTATTCACCTTACCTTCTCATGTTCAGGCGGGAGGCTCGTTTACTGGAGGATATTTGTTTTGCAGTGTTTGATAAAAAAATCAACCAAATTAGGCACATCACCAGTACGTAGGCAAGCTCAAGAAAGACCTTGAGAAAGCATACACATTAGCAATGGAAAAGGCTGACAAAAACCACCAGAGAAATAAGGCAGCTCACGACAAATTGGTCAGGGAACACATTCTTGAGCCTGGTGACAGAGTTCTCCTCAGAAACTTTGGTGTCATGGGAAAGCACAAGCTAAAGTGTAAGTGGAGACCTGTACCCTCCTTAATAGTTGAGAAATTACCAAACTTGCCAGTGTACAAGGTGAGACCTGAAAAGGGTTCAGGATTTGAAAAAACTTATTGACAATTGGATATTTGGTGAGACTCCCTGTTGACATGGAGCAGGAACAATCACGAACACCAAGAACCAGAAGGCAACAAAGGAAGCATACTGTTCGGAACAGTGGGAGTGAGGATGGAAATTCCTCTGATTCTGCATTGGATGAGGTGTATCCCCAAAGATACTCAGAAGTGGATCTTGGAAGGCTGTTGGCACACCCAGAGCTTCTTGTCCATGAACAACTGGACAACTTGTATATGCAAGTAAAAAAAAAATAAATAAAATGAAATAAAATAAAAACGAACAAACCATATTTTAGTTATTCAGAGGGCTGGGACATGCAGCGAATACCCACCCTGCCTGTCCCGCCTTCCTTTTAATGCATGGAAGACATAAGTATAAACCATGATTGTGAAATGTATTGTATATGTATATGCGAAGTATACGTATATATTGATATATATGTGCAGTGATCTATAGGTATGTGTATATATGTGTATTTATATTATTTCAATACATGTGTACATGAATGTATCAATGTATATTTTTATGTATGTATAATCATGAACATGTGCAAATGTATCTTACATTCATGTATAGTAAGACGATTATGTACTCTTAGATAGACGTCCACACACACATATATATATATATGTATATATATATATATATATATATATATATATATATATATATATATATATATATATATATATATATATATATATATATATACATATATATATATATATATATAATTTATGTATCTATTTTGTTGCTCTCTTATCCCCCTTTTTCTCTCTTCCCACAATGTATGCGTCTATGTACTAGTTAACTGCATATATACGACTGTATTTTGATATTTTCAGATATGCATGAGCATTTAAAATACTTCAAGGTATATTATATACATAACTTTTTAATACTGCCCCCAACACCCCCAAACACTTAGAAACATTCAGATATGCTCACTGTTAAAAAAATAGTAAATATAAAGCTCCTCCCCCTTTTCTCCATCCTCTCTTTGCTTGTAACACCTGATTGTCCTGTGTCCACCCTTACTGTTAAAACAACACATTATAAACGCTTTTTACACACATTACAACACAGTCACTTCCGGTTCCGGGATGGTGGCGCGTGCCTCACGCTGCGGCTTCTCTCTCTCCCGACGGTGCGACGTTTCGTGTTTTTCGTTCGTGTTTTTGTCACCAAAGTTGTGTTTTTACATGTCATATGCATACCAAACCAAAGTACAGCCGGGGGTTTCTGCTCGACGTTGGAAACAGCTACACTGTCGAGCTGAACTCTGAACTCGCCGGCCAACTTCGGGAACGCGGTCTGCTCCGGGAACCACCACTTCCGCCGACCCCCGCGCCTCAACCTCCGCTGCAATGGAAGCGTCACAAGCGGCGCTACAGGAAGCAGAAGAGGGGCATCCGGTATCCGGACGAGACTGGCGGAGAACCCGAACAAACCGACGGTTCCCACCATCGTTGGCCAACGTTCGTTTGCTGGACAACAAACTGGACCACATCCGATTACTCTGCTCCGCCGAGAGGACCGTGAGAGAGAGCTGTGTTTTTGTGTTCACAGAAACATGGCTCAACGACAGCATACCGGACCACGCCATCCAGCTCGACCAGCTGACCTGCTACCGGGTGGACCGAGCACACACCGAGGCAGGTAAGGGCCGCCGCGGCGGCCTTTGTGTTTTCCTCCGTGATGCTTGGTGTAGAGATGCTGTGGTGGTCTGCAAACACTGCTCACCCCTGGCGGAGTTTATGATTATTAAATGTCGTCCTTTCTATCTACCGCGCGAATACTCGGTCATACTACTCACTGCTGTTTACATCCCCCCCAGCCCCTCCACCAACACCAGGAGAGAGGTCCTGACTGAGCTGTACCAGCGGATCAGCGAGCAGCAGACAGCCCACCCTGAGGCCTTCCTCATCCTGGCGGGGGACTTCAACCACGTAGACCCAAGGACCATCTTTTCAAATCTTCATCACCACATCAAGTTCCCCACACAAGGAGACAACATTCTGGACCAAGTCTACACCAACAACAAGACAGCCTACAAAGCCCACCCCCTCCCCCACCTCGGTGCCTCAGACCACATCACTGTCATGCTAATGCCAGCATACAGGCCACTGGTTAAAGTTGTCAGACCAGTCTGGAAGCAGGTCCGGGTGTGGCCAGAGGGGTCCACAGAGGCACTCCGTGACTGCTTCAACACCACAGACTGGAGCATGTTCAGAGAAGCTGCCACCACCAACAACACCACAGACCTCCAGGAGTACACAGAGTCTGTTACCGCTTACATCGCCAAGTGCATCGATGATGTAACAGACTCCAAAACCATCATAGTCAGAGCCAACCAGAAGCCGTGGATGACAAAGGAAGTCTACAGACTCCTGAAGGCTCGGAACGCTGCCTTCAGAGCTGGAGACAAAGCGGGTCTAAAGACAGCTACGACCAACCTGTCCCATGGCATCAGGGAGGCTAAGAGATGGTACTCCAGGAGGATAGCCCGCCATTTCAGCAACAGCAGGGACACACGGAGCCTGTGGCGAGGGATTCAGACCATTACGGACTACAAGCCCCCACCGCAGACCTTTGAGAGCAGCACATCCCTGCTGAATGAGCTGAACACCTTCTTTGCCCGCTTCGAGGCACACAACACCATCGCCGCACAGAAAGCACCACCCCCTCCCGGCGACCAGGTGCTGACGCTGTCACCGGACATTGTGAGGAGATCCCTCAGCAGGATCAACGCCCGCAAAGCTCCGGGTCCTGACAACATACCTGGTCGTGTACTGAGAGACTGTGCAGGAGAACTCATGGATGTCTTCACAGACATCTTTAACATGTCACTGAGTCAGGCGGTGGTTCCCACGTGCTTCAAAGCCACCAACATCCGTCCGGTCCCAAAACGGTCATCTCCCTCCTGCTCCAACGACTACCGTCCAGTTGCACTGACTCCCATCATCATGAAGTGCTTTGAACGGCTAGTCATGCATCACATCAAGGCTGCTCTCCCCCCTTCTCTGGACCCCTACCAGTTCGCATATCGCTCCAACCGGTCCACTGACGACGCCATCTCCACTGCCCTCCACACAGCCCTCACACATATGGACACCAGAAACGCTTATGTAAGAATGCTTTTCATGGACTTCAGTTCAGCATTCAACACCATCATCCCCCAGCAGCTCATTCACAAACTGGACCAGCTGGGGATCAACACCTCAATGTGCAACTGGCTGTTGGACTTCCTGACTGGGAGACCACAGGCAGTACGGGTCGGCAGCAACACATCCAGCACCATCACACTGAGCACAGGGGCCCCCCAGGGATGTGTGCTGAGCCCCCTCCTCTTCACCCTGGTGACCCACGACTGCACACCGATTCACAGCTCCAACCTCTTCGTAAAGTTTGCGGACGACACGACTGTGGTGGGTCTCATCAACAACAACGATGAGTCAAACTACAGGAGCGAAGTGAGCCGCCTGGCTGAGTGGTGCAGCGACAACAATCTCTCCCTGAACGTGGAGAAGACCAAGGAGATTGTTGCTGACTTCAGGAGACAACACACCCAGCATGCGCCTCTGAGCATCAACGGTGCTGCTGTGGAGAGGGTGAGCAGCATCAAGTTCCTGGGTGTCCACATCTCAGAGGACCTCTCCTGGACTGTTAACACCGCATCACTCGCCAAGAAGGCACAGCAGCGTCTCTACTTCCTCCGCAAACTGCGAAGAGCCAGAGCCCCGGCCCCCATCAGGTACACCTTCTACAGAGGCACCATCGAGAACATCCTGACCAGCTGCATCACCGTGTGGTACGGATCCTGCACCGCAACCTGCCGCAAGTCTCTCCAACGCGTCGTGAGAGCAGCTGAGAAGATCGTTGGTGTCTCTCTCCCCTCACTTCAGGACATTTACAGCAGCCGTCTGACTCGCAAAGCCCTCAGCATTGTGAGAGACCCCACCCACCCGTCACACAGCCTCTTCAGTCTGCTGCCATCAGGGAGGAGGCTGCGGACCCTCCGGGCCAGAACCAGCCGACTGAAGGACAGCTTCGTCCACCAGGCCGTCAGGACACTTAACACTCTCCCTGCTCTTCCACCGTTTCCCGCCTTGCCCCCCCCTCACTCACTCTGATCTCAGTATCTGCACCAGGCACTTTTGGCAGAACTGGACCGCCTGCTTTGCACCATGTCACTTTAAACAAACCGAAAAACTGTTGTTGTCATGTCACAACTTGTTTCTTGTCTCTTTTTAACTTGCACTTTGTGTTTTAAAATGTATTTATTGTGTAGCACAGAGGGTTTGAGGGTAACGTAATTTCGATTCTCTGTATGTGTCTCACATGTGGTAGAATTGACAATAAACTTGACTCTGACTCTGACTCTGACACCAGATTGCACCACCACTGTCTCGTCTCTCTTTCTTTCTGTTTCATGTCCCACCTTTTTCTAGTCTTTTCATGTTCCACACCCGGTGATTTTAGCCCTCTTTGGCAGAATATTTATTCTCTCCTTCTTTTTCTTTTCTTTTTTTTCTTTTTTTTTCCAGATCAATAAAAAATATATCAATAAAAAATAGTTAGACTGTCATGAGGGCTGGTGAAGGGAACACACTTACACACACCCACGCACACATTAAAAAAAAACAACCTCTGTTGCAAGATTAAAATGCATATATAAAACTCTTGGGTTCTACCAAACTTGGTATTAACCATTGATATATGTGCAAACAAAGGAAAAAAAAGTACTGTGAGGATCATATTCTTTGATTTCTCCACTGCATTTAATGACATCTATCCTGCATTACTATATAACAAACTCCAGGAGACACAGGTGGACGCCTCCACAATCACCTGGATTACTAACAAACAGACCAGTTTGTGAGACTGAATGGTTGTGTGTCTGACCAGGTGGTCAGCAGCACAGGAGCACCACAGGGGACTGTACTCTCACCACTCCTCTTCATGTTGGATATCTCAGACTTGAGTCCTGTCATCTGCAGAAATACTCAGATGACTCTGCAGTTGTGGAGTGTAGCAGGTCAAATATTTTTTCCATTATCAGAGAAGGAGTAGAGGTGGTGGAGGAGTATAAATATGTTGGTGTACACTTGAACAACAAACTGGACTAGAGATGCAACACTGATTTGAGAAGAGAGAGAGCAGACTTAACTTATTGAGAAAGCTTAAGTCCTTCAGCATTTGCTGAAAGATGTTGTATATCTTCTCTAGGTCTTTTGTGAAGTGCACAACCACACCTGCAGTCATCTGTTGGGGAGTACCATCAGAGCCAGTGACTTAAAGAAACTGAGCAACCTGATAAAGAAGGCTGGTTCTGTTCTGGGGACTGTTGTGGGACCTCTGGAGCTGAGTATGCAAAGGAGGATACTTCTCTTCAGGGGTCCTCTTCACAACTCAGTGATTCAGCAACAACGTGTCTTCAGTCAGAGGCTTCTTTAGATCAAAGCGCTTTTGAATGTGTGCATGTATATGTATGTAGAGTGAGGGAGAGTGTATGTATGCATGCGTGCGATTTTTATTTATTTGTTTCCAGGAACACAAAAGGGCCTGAATCCCTTTTCACAGCCTATACCTGTCCTCCACAGCAACATCCAGATTGACATCCCTTTTCCTGTTTCAGGGCTGACACTTCATCAATAGGCTTTGTGACAGGGCAGGAGTGACCTGGACTATCTTTCCCCCTCTTTCCTCTCTGTGTTGCTCTTCATGTGCGTTTGTTTGGCGCCTAATGACAGCTGTGATGGAACAGTCATACACTGTGATCACAATGGCCCGCTGCCAGGCCTTCTTTCTGTTGCTGCCATTGCCACATAGCATATTTTTAAATTTATTTACACCCTGGGCAGGTAAAAGGACATTTACATTATTTTGTGAAGTATAAATATGTGCTAATATACACAATGCTATAAGCTGCAGATGAGGAGCCCCAGTAGCTAAAAATATTTAAATATTTAAAATAAAAATATTTTACTTGGCTCTTGAACAGTCTGGAGGGTTCATTGGGAGATTCTGCAGCTGGATGCATTTCCCCCTGTTTGCCTGAACACGTACCCCTCATTCTGAGATGCTGAACAGCTCTGCCTATTAAAATGTAAATTCCCACTCACTGCAGTGCCAGTAGCAGCAGCAACAGTCAAGCCCAGGCTGGGATGCAGGAGGGAAAGAAAGCAAAGCTGGTGGGGGTGAGAGGTGTATGGTCTGAAGGCAGGATCTTTTTCCACCATGCAGAGACTCCCAGATAGGCAGCATGTGGCTGAATAATATGCTCAGCTTACCAGGCCCTCCAGCAGGATTTCAGAGCTAAGGCTGGGAACAAAAGGTGAGTGGGCCATTCGTGTCTGACTGGGCCAACACAATGTAGACTTTATGCAGTCTAAATAAATAAATAAAAAACAAATGGTTTTAATTTTTTTTTGTATTGTATGCATTCTTCATTTAGTTGTTTGGTCTTTGCTTTGGTTTCAATAAACCGTGGCACAATAGGAAAGTCCGTCAGGTCTTTGCTAGTCTTTGGACTTTGATTATGTACTTTCACAGTTTCCAATTTGCTTTTGCATTCTAACTTGAAGATGGTGTACATCAATTCAAGATAAATATAAAGATATACAAAATCTGCAAAAGAAGATGGGGAAAAATTCAGTCTAAAGTAGATTTTTGTATGTGATGTATGTGCGAAGTCTTCATCATGTACTTTACAATCTAATAAATTCCCATTCATTTACTATATTCAAGTAAATTCCTTATTTTCATTTTGTTTTAATCCTGTATCAACTGGAGTAGTCTACCTGCATCCATCATGTCAAACAAATGCAAAAACAAAAAACAAATGCATCTGAAAATGAAATCTGACATCAAAACAATTGGCTTAGTTTTGTCTGATTCATGGAAATGCAGATTGAAATGTTGAATAAAATGTTTTTCAAGTCTTAATGTTGCTTAAAAAATACTCATCATTTAATAAACTGTGGAAATAAGGCCCCCCATGTTAAAAATATGAACCCTCCCTTTTCTGACCTTCATGTTTCAGTTTTAGAATCAGTCTTCACGTTGTTCTTTGTGAATGTACTGTATCTCTATCAAATAGTAAACAATATATGTTTTATGTATTTTACTTTGATCCAACTTCAACACAAATGATTCCATACTGATCATTATATCATCAAAATGATAGTCTAGCACTTACATAGCCCCTCTTTAACCTGATCTGGGTTCTGCGAAGTGCTTTACATTGTTCCTCATTTACCCATTCACACAAACAAACTCACACGGCATCACTTTGATTTCTACACTCATACTCCAATGAGCACATTGGGGGGAAATGCAGGGTTCAGTGTTCTGTCCAAGAACATGTCGACAAGTATTGGGGATGTAAATCGATTGGCAACTTTATGGTTTAAGGTCTATTGAGTCTATCTACTGGTTCACAGCCACTCCAAAGCAAATAACTCAAAGTGGATAATAAAAGATTCACTGTGAACACTTGCTTTTTATCACAGTACATCTGGTTGAATTAGTCAAAGCATAATTTTGCAGTGCTGGGAAATAACACTAGATGGAGCTGTAGTCATTGTACTTTTAGCTTACATAAGCCACCGCCCACTTTCACAGCCTCCACCTTGAAGCAGGGCACAAGAAAAACAGCTGGATGCTTGTAGTATCGTTGTTGGTGCTTATTGACTTTGTTCTTGAATAACTTTTGTTTTTGCAGAATTTTATTTAGAGAAAACAAATGGAGAAAGTGAGGAAAAATAGTGAGTGTGAAAGAAAGAGAACAAAACTGTGAAATTTGGGGGCAACATATACAACATATGAGGATACATTTTTATAGACTTAGGAGGTGTAGCCTTGCAGCAAAAGCTCATTATTCCCTGGAACAGCAAGACTGGAGTTGGAATTCACCTGTGACAGTAAGCAGCACTGATGTAACATTAAAACGCTATCTAACGTCCGTTCCTGACAGAGCTTGTGTCCTTTATCTATCGTTTAAAGTATGGTATACATTTTTGTGAAAAACACAATAAATGGTTGTTAAATTCTATCCCTGCATTAAGTAGATTTTGTCAAAGTCACATGACCTCAACCATTTTCGTTATTGTGATCAGGCTGGTGCTATTTTATTAGTTTTCTTTTTGCTGCAAACATCCCTCCATCATCTATACCCACTTATTCCTATTTAGGGTTTGAAGGATCTGGTAGAGACAATCCCAGCTCTCCATGGGTAAAAAAGGCAGGAGTAGACCCTGGACAGGTCACCAAATCATCACAGGGCCACGAACAGACAGACAACCACACAATCGGTCCTACGGCAGTTCAGACTTTCTAAGTCAGAGGCTTGAGGTTGGTAGTGGACATGGTGCAGAAGAGCATGTCACTTTAGCTATAGAAGTATACCCAAATACTATAACTTGACCTGCTCCACAGAAGAGGCTTAGTTGCAGATATACCAGAAATGACCCACAATGTCTGTCATCAAAGACAGGAGTCAGTCACACCAACCATGCAAAAAAAGGGAAGGAACGCCCCAGCCAGGATTCAAACCAGGGACTGTCTCACTGTGAGGCACCAGTGCTACCAGCTGGGAGTCACGGTGGATCATTTCAGGACACTTCTAAGTCGAATTCTGCTAGGACCCCCGGTCAGTCATCCCATAATGCTGATACACTGATTCGACAGGTCTAACACTGCAAGCAGCAGGCCAATCGACTGTCTAGTAGTCCTTTCTAAGGTCTGGCAGCACTCATATCAGATATTGGTTTGGTAGCAACGCTTGAAATGAGGATTATTAGACAGATCTGATCAGAGTGAATGCAAATTATAAATAATAATATGTTATCAGAAGCTAAGTCAATCTAAAATATTCTGGAAAATAGGGAACTTTGAAAAGACTCATCGGGAGGGTTGGTCCCGTTTTTCTTATAGTCGTTTACAACCTTCCCGGAATTAGTGACAATTTCTTCTCTAAGGTCTTTGATAATGTCTCACCTCTGTGGCATTGTTCTGAAACACACCTGAATAATCCAGATGAGTACTTTACTGTCAAAAATGGACAAACATCCATCTTTTATAAGAGGTGGCCAATCAAATGCATCTGATTAACAACAGCTGGCTGTCACCAGAGGGGACAGTGAGGTGCAGTTCAGAAAAAAAACTACCACGGCTTATGTTTTAAAGGTTTTATGGTTTATGGTCTTATGGTTTAAGGTTCTGAGAAAGTTCTACATTTACTGCTTCTACAAAATTAGCTTAAATATGGTTAAAGAAATGGACAAACCTGTGAGCAAAACTGTAATGCAATAAGTCAAAGCACATTTCAGCAACAAGGCAGTTCAAGGTGTTTTACATACTGAAAACATGAACAACAAAAAGAAAAAGAAAGATTATGAGTTACAGTACAAAGGCACAATGCAAGTTAGACTTAAACTAGAGTTACAGTTTAGTACTGAAATTAGCATAGTTTACATTTAAATTCTGAATGGTTTAAATAATTCAGTCAAAAACAGCCATTCAGTGATTTGTTGGCTAACAGCAATATTTTAAAGTCTGTTCTCTGAGGTTCCGGGAGCCAGTGTCAGGACCTCAGAACTAGAGTGATGTTGTCCACATTCTTAGCTCTAGTGAGAACTTGAGCAGCAGCGTGCTGGATCAGCAGATCTGTCTGATGGACTTTTTAGGAAGAGCTGTGAAGACACTGTTCAACTGAAGACAAACGCATGGATGAGTCTTTCATGGTCCTGCTGAGATGTTCTTTAGGTGACAGAAGGCCGACTTTGTAATTGGTTTAATGTTTCTCTGAAGGTTCAGGACTGAGTCCATGACTAGACCCAGACTTTGGACCTCATCAGTGGTTTGTAACTGTAAAACCTGAAGCTGTGTGCTGACTCTCAAATGCTCTTCTTTTGGTCCAAAAACAACTATTCAGTTTTGTT
Source organism: Xenentodon cancila (assembly GCA_014839995.1). Taxonomy (NCBI): domain Eukaryota; kingdom Metazoa; phylum Chordata; class Actinopteri; order Beloniformes; family Belonidae; genus Xenentodon; species Xenentodon cancila. The sequence continues at coordinate 2,352,845 of CM026201.1, forward strand.
TTTGTTCAACTGAAGAAAAACATGGCACATCTATAATTTGTTGAAAATTTAGTTTACTCTTTTATGTATTGTTGCTTGTATTTTCTTTAACACTGCAAATGGAAATGAGCTTTTGGGTAAATCCAGCATATTTACACAATAACATGTGTTTGTACAGAGTGTTCTTTAATGTGCACTGTCCTCACCAAATAAATAATTAAATAATTGAAATGAACAAATGCTATTTACTAACTTATTTTCCATGCAAGTCAAAAGCTCCTGCTTTGTTTTTTTTTGTTGTTTTTTTTACAGTCATGTGCTGTTGTTGTCCTTCTAAGACTGAATTTACTTATTTTAAGACCTGGTAAGAACCAAACAATTTTTTAAATATCTTTATGCATAGACACAATCATGGGATATACTGTAACTACACTGTACATTATACTGTCTTTGTTGTAGAAAAATATAAAAAGCAGAATCATTAAATTATGATACTAAATAAAAATGCACTGTGTTGATTTGGGTAGCACAACTACCATGTCCTCGAAAGAAAAAAAATGTTTTGACTCTGAATTTCAAAGGAGGTGTTAGTTAGATTCATTTATTGGTTATAGTATTGGCAATGTGAAAGACTGCAACTTATGGTCAGTATATGGTCATGTATTGTTTAGTGTCCATAATGGAGTTAGCTCTCTGAGGGCAGCTGGTTTTTGCTTTCTCAATGCTTTTACATGACACTGAAAACAAATTGAATCTGCAGGTTGCTACTGATGCACGTAGGAACTGGATTGTAGTACAAAAGAAGCAGAACATGTTGTTCTCCTCTTTTTTTTCACTTGGGGAAAAATAGGTGCAACTCAGTTTTGGCAAGGTACAAATACACATCTATTCAGTATCCTGATGTGGAGAAAGACTTGTTACATAATTAGAAACTGACAAACTACAAGGCTATTGTCACGGTTTTTGGGTTTATCTGTTCCAGTTTCATTTTGAAAGTCTTTGTCCTTGCGTTTTTAGTTCTGTCTTGACATTCCTTGTTCCCATCTGCCCTGATTGTTTGCACCTGTGTCTCGTCAAGTCCTTTGTGTATATCTTGACATGAGTTTCATTTCCATTCTTGTCAGTGTGTATCTCATGATACACACCAAAATTGGACCTCTGCTTTTAACCCATCACTAGTTTCGCTAGGAGCAGTGGGCTGCTGTCCCAGTGCCCGGGGAGTTAAGGGCCTTGCTCAGGGGCCCACAGTGATTCACCATTGTTGCCAGCTCAGGGACTTGAACCTGGGTCCTCTAGGCCCAAGCCACTTTAACCACTAGGCCATCACTCCCCTAATCCGCTTTGCTTTGGGGCAGGAGAGCTTTCCCCTCTTTGTGCAGTTCGCACGTGTGGTGAATAACACCTTGGGGCAAGTGCCTTCCCTTGCTCCCTGCTGGTCTATACAGTTTTCTCCTGACTGTTTCTTCTGTCATGTTCTTGTCGTGGTTAGTTCTAGTTTAGGCTCATGTTTTTTGATTTTGTTTGGATCCTGCTCAGCAGTACTTATGTTAATTAATTTCCTTTTGTTTCGAGCTCCTGCCACCTCTGTTTTCTGCATCTTGATCCTACATCCCCCAAGTCGTCACAGCTGATATCTTATATTTATAATTGTATATTAGTGCAACTTCATGCAAAATATATTTTAAAGAAATACTAAAGAATTTTCAATAATTTTTAATTGAAGAATTTATTACATTATTAGATAATAGATATCACCAAAAACGTGTTACCTTCAAAATGTCCTCATATGATTCCTTAGCATATATTCTATATTATGCTTATCCACGTGTCTGTTAGACTCCGTCCCAACTCGACTACTCAAAAATGTTTTCTCTCTCATTGGTGCGACAATACTGGACCAGATCAACTTGTCCCTAGTCTTAGGATATGTGCCACAGGCTTTTAAAGTCGCAGTAATCAAACCATTACTTAAAAAAAACCCTGTCTTGACCCAGACATTTTAGCTAATCATAGACCGATTTCCAACCTTCCATTTATCTCTAAAATTCTGGAAAAGGTCGTTGCAGCAGCTGTGTGACCATTTGTATGGAAATGATCTATTGAAGTTTTTCAGTCAGGGTTCAGAAGCATCGTAGCACAGAAACAGCACTGGTTCGAGTCTCGAATGACCTTCTTATGGCCTCAGATAATGGATAAGTGTCCATACTGGTTCTGCTGGACCTCAGATAATGGGTTAGTGTCCATACTGGTTCTGCTGGACCTCAGCGCTGCTTTTGATACTATAGATCACAACATTTTACTGCAGAGACTAGAGTATGTCGTTGGGATTAAAGGGACAGCTCTAGATTGGTTTAAATCAGATCTGTCTGATAGATTCCAGTTTGTTCATGTTACTCCCAAAATTGACACACATCTGTATTTAATATTTATTCTTACTTTACTTTTTTCAAAAAGAAACAATCGTCTTAAATTATAAAGCCCTTTTCTTAGTTTAAACAATGTTTCATGAGGTTTCTTCAGTACAGACGAGGGTCTGCTATGGTGTCCCGCAGGGTTCAGTTCTAGGGCCAATCTTGTTCAGCTTATACATGTAGTCCTTGGGAAGTGTTATCCTGAACCACAGCATTCATTTTCATTGTTATGCTGATGACATGCAGCTGTATTTTTCTACGAGGCCAGGTAAAACAGAACCATTAGACAAACTTCAGGTGTGTCTTAAGGACATCAAGGACTGGATGTCCACTAATTTTTTGCTCCTAAATTCTGATAAAACAGAGGTTGTTTTTTGTGGTCCCAAACAGCTTAGGAAGGGATTAGATTGTGTTGCGATGGTGCCCAGTAAAACTGTGCGAAACCTTGGTGTTATTTTGATCAGGATTTGTCATTTAAGCAGCATATTAATCAGGTTTGTAAAACCGCGTTTTTCCACCTCCGTAATATCGCAAAGATCAGGATCATCCTCTTGCAGAGTGATGCTGGAAAACTAATTCACACGTTCGTGTTTTCTAGATTAGATTACTGTAATGTATTACAGTCCAAATAATTCTCTGAACATCCTCCAGCTGATCCAAAATGCAGCAGCGCGAATGCTGACAAGAATCAGCAGGAGAGACCACGTCTCTCCAGTGTTCACTTCCCTCCATTGGATCCCTTTAAAATTTAGAATCCAATTCAAAATTTTATTACTTGCGTATAAAGTCTAAAATGTCCTAGCACCGCGATATTTGCAAGACCTGATTGAACCTTACGTTCCTAATAGAGTTCTCCATTCTCAGAGTGCAGGTTTTCTCGTAGTTCCTAGAAGATCCAGATGTAGATTTGGAGGACGGGCTTTCTGGTATCAGGAACATCACTATGGAACCAACTTCCAGTTTGGGTGAAGTAGGCTGACACCACCTCCACCTTTTAAAAACAAACTTAAAACATTTCTGCTTAGTAAAACATCTAGTTGGTGTAAACTTTAGTGTGTTAGGACCAGTAGTCACAGCTGAAGCTGCAGGACCAGATTAGAGCAGCTGGTCTTCAACACAGCTTCATCCTAGATCTGCTGCTGTAGACCTATGCTGCTGAGGAACCACCTCCGTAATATCACAAAGATCAGGAGCATCCTCTCCCAGAGTGATGCTGAAAAACTTATTAATGTATTCATATCTTCTAGACTAGATTAGTGTAATGTGTTGTTGGCTGGATGTCCAAGTAATTCTCTGAATATCCTCCAGCTGATCTGGACAGGACCAGACTAGAGCAGCTGGTCTTCAGCACAGCTTCATCCTAGATCTTCTGCTGTAGACCTACACTGCAGGGAGACACCAACATGATCCTCTGACTGGTGGACCCTCACCTCCTCTGTTTCTCTTTTCCTTCTTCAGCTCAATCCTCAGTTATTAATTACCAGTATCCCATAAGTATATTTGTGGTCCATTGTTCTTGTAGTTTGTTGTGCTGGTCTTTTGTCTTCCGTACATGTTCTTTAGACCAGAACCTCAGGAGCTGCATCCTAACCTGCAGTCCCACCCTCTGACCATCCCAGTGTTACCACTAAGACCCTAACAAACCATGTAGACACTAACAAACCACGTAGACACTAACAAACCACTAAGGCTCTAACAAACCACTAAGGCACTAACAAACTACTAAGGCCCTAACAAACCACTAAGACCCTAACAAACCACGTAGACACTAACAAACCACTAAGGCTCTAACAAACCACTAAGGCACTAACAAACTACTAAGGCCCTAACAAACCACTAAGACCCTAACAAACCACTAAGACACTAACTAACCACTAAGGCCCTAACAAACCACTAAGGCCCTAACAAACCACGTAGACACTTACAAACCACTAAGGCCCTAACAAACCACGTAGTCACTTACAAACCACTAAGGCACTAACAAACCACTAAGACACTAACAAACCACTAAGGCCCTAACAAACCACTAAGGCACTAACAAACCACGTAGACACTAACTAACCACTAAGACCCTAACAGACCACTAAGACACTAACTAACCACTAAGGCCCTAACAAACCTCTAAGGCCCTAACTAACCACTAAGGCACCCTCTGACCATCCCAGTGTTACCTCCACCTGTATGGATGTCTCTGTTGGATACCTGCTGACATCCTGACCTGCAGTCTTCCTCTATGTGGATCACCAACTATCCATATATCACCCATATATACACAGAAGTCTTAGTTCTGCTGCTGATGGATAATTATAATTATACTATTGTATCTTGTGTTTTGTACCTTTGACGGTGTGTCTCTGTTTCTCATCTCTGTTCTTCATTCTCTCTTTCCTATCTCCCTTTTCCTGTTCTACCCGGCTGGTCTTCAGCAGGAGGATCCCCCCTTATGATCCAGGTCCTGCTCAAGGTTTCTTCCCTCTTAAAGGGGAGGTTTTCTTGCCACTGTTTGGTTTAAGGTTTTTCTTCCACTAGGGGAGTTTTTAACCTGCCGTTTTATAAAATAATTGCTTGAGGGTCATGTTCTGAGTCTCTGGAAAGATCCTGGACACAAGTTGTGTTGTAATAGATGCTATATGAATAAAATTGAATTGAATTGAATATTCATACTGAAGACAAAGTTAGTGTTTCACTTATTTATCGATAAATAAGTAAATCTCGGTAAATCGAGAGCTTTGCCTTTTGACTCAGCTCATTTTTCACCACAACGGTCTGGTACATTAACCGTATAACTGCGGACGCTAAAATAATCTGTCCCATAGTGTTGTAACACACTCTCTAGTCCCCCTTTTTTATTCAGGGCTCATCCACCCCCAGTGCCTTTTAACTGAGGAGCTTACGAGCTACCTCAGTGACTTCGGTCAGTTTCGGTGATGAAAGAGTCCACCACAGAGTCCCTAGCCTCTGCTTCCTCAGTGGAAGGTATGTCGGTGGGATTGAGGTTGGTTTGTTAGAATCTGTTCGAGGTTGATTGTTAGTCCCCCTCCATGGCCTCACCGAACTACTCTCAGACCCGAGTTTCTGCCTCCAGAACTGCCAGAGTTGCAGCTTCCTTGGCCTGCTGGTACCTCTAGCTTCCTCAGGAGTCCCACAGCTAACATGGCTCAATAGGACTCCTCCTTCAGCCTGTCAACATCCCTTACTTCCGGTGTCCACAACTGGGTTCGGGGATTTCTGCTACAACAGGCATCAAAGACCTTGCGTCCACAAATTTGAGCTACCACATTGACAATGGTGGCATAGAACATGGTCCACTCTGACCCAATGTCGCCAGCCTTCTCCCAGAGGTGGGAGTTGAAGACCCCCCTGACAGAGGACTTGGTCAGACGTTCTCAACAGACCCTCACAATACATTTGGGTCTACCTGGTCGTTTCCAGCTTCTTCCTGTGCCAGCGTATCCAGCTCACCACCAGGTGCTGATCAGCTGACAGCTCAGCCCCTCTCTTTACCCGAGTTTCCAAGAGATACAGCCAAAGATCACACGCAGAAGCCCTGGACAAAGAAACTGAAATTATTTTAATTATTAATATTTTTTTTTTAATCTCATTTCCACACAGAAGTGGAAATGAGAGACTAGCACCCACTTTAACCATGTTTAATGAAAGATCACAACAATTCAGAGGTACTGAATGCACACATACTAATCATGTCTATATAGAGTGCTAATTGTTTGAATACCATGTCACCAATCCCTGTCACCAAAAAACACAACAACACATAAACATATACAAAAACAAAAACAAAATGTTTCATGTGTGAGTCTAGGCCTGTTCAGGAGCTGTTTAAGTATAATTCAGTCAGAATCAACGGATCATAATTCCACCACTTGTTAAATAGGCCTACATCTATTAATCTCAATTTGTTGGAAATTGAACGGGCTTGTGACCAGAGCTCAGCACCTAGCTACTGTTCTGTTAAGCCTTTTAGAAGCAGTTATTAATGAGGCAATGAGCTATTTAAGATCTAACAAGGTTAGCAGATTTGTTTTCTTGTTGAAAGTGCTACTGTTACTGGTTTTGAAAGGCAGCTGCTCTCTGTTCTTTATGGATCAGCATTGTGCCTCAAAACCTTTTACTGTAACACAGTTTCACCTGAGCAGCACAGTGGCTTAGTGTTTTGCACTGTTGCTTCACAGCAAAAAGGTTCCTCATTCAACTCCTGGCAGGAGTCTTCTGTGTGAAGTTTGCATGTTCTTCCTGTTGTGTGGGTTTTCTCTGTGTAACCCAGCTTACTTCCACAGGCCCAAAGCATGTATATCAGGTAAATTAGTGATTCTAAAGTGTCAGTTCTAGTATGGTTGTTTTGTCTTTATGTTGCAAAAGACAAGTGTACACTTGTCTTTCACCCAACAAGAGCTGGGATGGGCTCTAGCAGATTCCTGAACTGGAATAAGTGGGCATAGATAATGAATTGATAGTTTCACCACTTAAAAACCAAGATTACTATATTTACAAAAGCTCACTATGCAAGAGACTGATGGTCTGACACTGACCCCATGATTACATACTACAATTGTCATTAAAAGAATCTGAATGAATCCACAAGTATTATAAAAAACACTCATTTAAAATGTATTATAGGGAAGTTGCATAAAGATTCTCATCACTTTTGTTTTTTTATTCATTATTATTAAAAGTGCTAATCCATCCATTTTCTATACCCGTCATGGGGGTCTGCTGGAGCCTGTCCCAGCTCATTACAGATGAGAGGCTGGGGTCCACCCTGGACAGGTCGCCAGTCTATCACAGGACCACATACAGAGACGAACAACCGAACACACTCACACCTACCTGTAGAATCACCTATCAACCTAACACGCATGTTTTTGGAGTGTGGGAAGAAGCCGGAGTCCCTGGAAAGAAACCCACATAAGCAGTCTCCACACAGAAAGACTCCCACCAGGCCTGGGTGTTAAACCAGGAACCTTCTTGCTGTGAGGCAACAGTGCAACCACTAAGGCCCTAACAAACCACGTAGACACTAAAAAACCACTAAGGCCCTAACAAACAACTAAAACACTAACAAACCACTAAGGCCCTAACAAACCACTAAGGCCCTAACAAACCACTAAAACACTAACAAACCACTAAGGCCCTAACAAACCACTGAGGCCTTAACAAACCACTGAGGCACTAACAAACCACTAAGGCACTAACAAACCAAGTAGACACTAACAAACCACTGAGGCACTAACAAACCACTAAGACACTAACAAACCACTAAGGCCCTAACAAACCATGTAGACACTAACAAACCACTAAGGCCGAAACAAACCACTAAGGCCCTAACAAACCACTAAGACCCTAACAAACTACTAAGGCCCTAACAAACCACTAAGACCCTAACAAACCACTAAGACCCTAACAAACTACTAAGGCCCTAACAAACCACTAAGACCCTAACAAACCACTAAGGCACTAATAAACCACTGTGAACCTATCAAACCACGTAGACACTAACAAACCACTAAGGCACTAACAAACCACTAAGGCCCTAACAAACCACTAAGGCCCTAATAAACCACTAAGGTCCTAACAAACCACGTAGACACTAACAAACCACAAAGGCACTAACAAACCACTAAGGCCCTAACAAACCACTAAGGCCCTAACAAACCACTAAGGCCCTAACAAACCACTAAGACACTAACAAACCATGTAGACACTAACAAACCACTAAGGCCCCAACAAACCACTAAGGCCCTAACAAACCACTAAGGCCCTAACAAACCATGTAGACACTAACAAACTACTAAGGCCCTAACAAACCACTAAGACCCTAACAAACCACTAAGACCCTAACAAACTACTAAGGCCCTAACAAACCACTAAGGCCCTAACAAACCACGTAGACACTAACAAACCACTAAGGCCCTAACAAACTACTAAGGCCCTAACAAACCACTAAGACCCTAACAAAGCACTAAGGCACTAACAAACCACTGTGACCCTAACAAACCACGTAGACACTAACAAACCACATAGACACTAACAAACCACTAAGGCACTAACAAACCACTAAGGCCCTAACAAACCACTAAGGCCCTAACAAACCACGTAGACACTAACAAACCATGTAGACACTAACAAACCACTAAGGCCCCAACAAACCACGTAGACACTAACAAACCACTAAGGCACTAACAAACCACTAAGGCCCTAACAAACCACTAAGGCCCTAACAAACTACTAAGACACTAACAAACCATGTAGACACTAACAAACTACTAAGGCCCTAACAAACCACTAAGACCCTAACAAACCACTAAGACACTAACAAACTACTAAGGCCCTAACAAACCACTAAGGCCCTAACAAACCACGTAGACACTAACAAACCACTAAGGCCCTAACAAACCACTAAGACCCTAACAAACTACTAAGGCCCTAACAAACCACTAAGACCCTAACAAACCACTAAGGCACTAATAAACCACTGTGAACCTATCAAACCACGTAGACACTAACAAACCACTAAGGCACTAACAAACCACTAAGGCCCTAACAAACCACTAAGGCCCTAATAAACCACTAAGGTCCTAACAAACCACGTAGACACTAACAAACCACAAAGGCACTAACAAACCACTAAGGCCCTAACAAACCACTAAGGCCCTAACAAACCACTAAGGCCCTAACAAACCACTAAGACCCTAACAAACTACTAAGGCCCTAACAAACCACTAAGACCCTAACAAACCACTAAGACCCTAACAAACTACTAAGGCCCTAACAAACCACTAAGACCCTAACAAACCACTAAGGCACTAATAAACCACTGTGAACCTATCAAACCACGTAGACACTAACAAACCACTAAGGCACTAACAAACCACTAAGGCCCTAACAAACCACTAAGGCCCTAATAAACCACTAAGGCCCTAACAAACCACTAAGGTCCTAACAAACCACGTAGACACTAACAAACCACAAAGGCACTAACAAACCACTAAGGCCCTAACAAACCACTAAGGCCCTAACAAACCACTAAGGCCCTAACAAACCACTAAGACACTAACAAACCATGTAGACACTAACAAACCACTAAGGCCCCAACAAACCACTAAGGCCCTAACAAACCACTAAGGCCCAAACAAACCATGTAGACACTAACAAACTACTAAGGCCCTAACAAACCACTAAGACCCTAACAAACCACTAAGACCCTAACAAACTACTAAGGCCCTAACAAACCACTAAGGCCCTAACAAACCACGTAGGCCCTAACAAACTACTAAGGCCCTAACAAACCACTAAGACCCTAACAAAGCACTAAGGCACTAACAAACCACTGTGACCCTAACAAACCACGTAGACACTAACAAACCACATAGACACTAACAAACCACTAAGGCCCTAACAAACCACTAAGGCCCTAACAAACCACGTAGACACTAACAAACCATGTAGACACTAACAAACCACTAAGGCCCCAACAAACCACGTAGACACTAACAAACCACTAAGGCACTAACAAACCACTAAGGCCCTAACAAACCACTAAGGCCCTAACAAACTACTAAGACACTAACAAACCATGTAGACACTAACAAACTACTAAGGCCCTAACAAACCACTAAGACCCTAACAAACCACTAAGACCCTAACAAACTACTAAGGCCCTAACAAACCACTAAGGCCCTAACAAACCACGTAGACACTAACAAACCACTAAGGCCCTAACAAACTACTAAGGCCCTAACAAACCACTAAGACCCTAACAAACCACGTAGACACTAACAATACACATAGACACTAACAAACCACGTAGACACTAACAAACCATGTAGACACTAACAAACCACTAAGGCCCCAACAAACCACTAAGGCCCCAACAAACCACTAAGGCCCTAACAAACCACTAAGGCCCTAACAAACCATGTAGACACTAACAAACCACTAAGGCCCTAACAAACCACTAAGACCCTAAAAAACTACTAAGGCCCTAACAAACCACTAAGACACTAACAAACCACTGAGGCCTTAAAAAACCACTAAGGCACTAACAAACCACGTAGACACTAACAAACCACTGAGGCACTGCTGCTGATGGATAATTATAATTATACTATTGTATCTTGTGTTTTGTACCTTTGACGGTGTGTCTCTGTTTCTCATCTCTGTTCTTCATTCTCTCTTTCCTATCTCCCTTTTCCTGTTCTACCCGGCTGGTCTTCAGCAGGAGGATCCCCCCTTATGATCCAGGTCCTGCTCAAGGTTTCTTCCCTCTTAAAGGGGAGGTTTTCTTGCCACTGTTTGGTTTAAGGTTTTTCTTCCACTAGGGGAGTTTTTAACCTGCCGTTTTATAAAATAATTGCTTGAGGGTCATGTTCTGAGTCTCTGGAAAGATCCTGGAGACAAGTTGTGTTGTAATAGATGCTATATGAATAAAATTGAATAAGGCACTAACAAACCACTAAGGCCCTAACAAATCACTAAGGCCCTAACAAACCATGTAGACACTAACAAACCACTAAGGCCCCAACAAATCACTGTGACCCTAACAAACCACATAGACACTAACAAACCACGTAGACACTAACTAACCACTAAGGCACTAACAAACCAATAAGGCCCTAACAAACCACTAAGGCCCTAATAAACCACTAAGGTCCTAACAAACCACATAGACACTAACAAACCACAAAGGCACTAACAAACCACTAAGGCCCTAACAAACCACAAAGGCACTAACAAACCACTAAGGCCCTAACAAACCACTAAGCCCCCAACAAACCACGTAGACACTAACAAACCACTAAGGCCCTAACAAACTACTAAGGCCCTAACAAACCACTAAGACCCTAACCAACCACTAAGGCACTAACAAACCACTGTGACCCTAACAAACCACGTAGACACTAACAAACCACGTAGACACTAACAAACCACTAAGGCACTAACAAACCACTAAGGCCCTAACAAACCACTAAGGCCCTAACAAACCACGTAGACACTAACAAACCATGTAGACACTAACAAACAATGTAGACACTAACAAACCACTAAGGCCCCAACAAACCACTAAGGCCCTAACAAACCACTAAGGCCCTAACAAACCATGTAGACACTAACAAACCACTAAGGCCCTAACAAACCATGTAGACACTTACAAACCACTAAGACCCTAACAAACCACTAAGGCCCTAACAAACCACTAAGGCCCTAACAAACCACTAAGACCCTAACAAACCACTGAGGCACTAACAAACCACTGTGACACTAACAAACCACGTAGACACTAACAAACCATGTAGACACTAACAAACCACTAAGGCACTAACAAACCACTAAGGCCCTAACAAACCATGTAGACACTAACAAACCACTAAGGCCCTAACAAACCACTAAGACCCTAAAAAACTACTAAGGCCCTAACAAACCACTAAGACACTAACAAACCACGTAGACACTAACAAACCACTAAGGTCCTAACAAACCACGTAGACACTAACAAACCACTAAGGCCCTAACAAACCACTAAGGCCCTAACAAACCACTAAGACCCTAACAAACTACTAAGGCCCTAACAAACCACTAAGACCCTAACAAACCACTAAGGTCCTAACAAACCACGTAGACACTAACAAACCACTAAGGCACTAACAAACCACTAAGGCCCTAACAAACCACTAAGGCCCTAACAAACCACGTAGACACTAACAAACCACTAAGGCCCTAACAAACCACTAACGCACTAACAAACCACTTAGACCCTAACAAACCACTAAGGCCCTAACAAATAACTAAGGCACTAACAAACCACTAAGGCCCTAACAAACCACTAAGGCCCTAACCAACCATGTAGACAGTTACAAACCACTAAGTCACTAACAAACCACTAAGGCCCTAACAAACCACTAAGGCACTAACAAACCACTAAGGCCCTAACAAACCACTAAGGCCCTAACAAACCACTAAGGCCCTAACAAACCACTAAGGTCCTAACAAACCACTAAGGCACTAACAAACCACTAAGGCCCTAACAAACCACTAAGGCCCTAACAAACCATGTAGACACTTACAAACCACTTAGACCCTAACAAACCACTAAGGCCCTAACAAATAACTAAGGCACTAACAAACCACTAAGGCCCTAACAAACCACTAAGGCCCTAACAAACCACTAAGGCCCTAACAAACCACTAAGGCCCTAACAAACCACTAAGGCCCTAACAAACCATGTAGACACTTACAAACCACTAAGGCCCTAACAAACCATGTAGACACTTACAAACCACTAAGACCCTAACAAACCACTAAGGCCCTAACAAACCACTAAGGCCCTAACAAACCACTAAGGCCCTAACAAACCACTAAGGCCCTAACAAACCACTAAGGCCCTAACAAACCACTAAGGCCCTAATAAACCACTAAGACACTAACAAACCACTAAGGCCCTAACAAACCATGTAGACACTAACAAACCATGTAGACACTAACAAACCACTAAGGCCCCAACAAACCACTAAGGCCCTAACAAACCACTAAGGCCCTAACAAACCATGTAGACACTAACAAACCACTAAGGCCCTAACAAACCACTAAGACCCTAAAAAACTACTAAGGCCCTAACAAACCACTAAGACACTAACAAACCACATAGATACTAACAAACCACTAAGGTCCTAACAAACCACGTAGACACTAACAAACCACTAAGACCCTAACAAACTACTAAGGCCCTAAAAAACCACTAAGACCCTAACAAACCACTAAGGCCCTAACAAACCATGTAGACACTAACAAACCACTAAGGCCCTAACAAACCACTAAGGCCCTAACAAACCATGTAGACACTAACAAACCACTAAGGCCCTAACAAACCACTAAGGCCCTAACAAACCACTAAGGCCCTAACAAACCACTAAGACCCTAACAAACCACTGAGGCACTAACAAACCACTGTGACCCTAACAAACCACGTAGACACTAACAAACCATGTAGACACTAACAAACCACTAAGGCACTAACAAACCACTAAGGCCCTAACAAACCACTAAGACCCTAACAAACCACTAAGGTCCTAACAAACCACGTAGACACTAACAAACCACTAAGGCACTAACAAACCACTAAGGCCCTAACAAACCACTAAGGCCCTAACAAACCACGTAGACACTAACAAACCACTAAGGCCCTAACAAACCACTAAGGCACTAACAAACCACGTAGACACTAACAAACCACTAAGGCCCTAACAAATAACTAAGGCACTAACAAACCACTAAGACCCTAACCAACCATGTAGACACTTACAAACCACTAAGACACTAACAAACCACTAAGGCCCTAACAAAGCACTAAGGCACTAACAAACCACTAAGGCCATAACAAACCACTAAGGCCCTAACAAACCACTAAGGCCCTAACAAACCACTAAGGTCCTAACAAATCACTAAGGCCCTAACAAACCATGTTGACACTTACAAACCACTTAGACCCTAACAAACCACTAAGGCCCTAACAAATAACTAAGGCACTAACAAACCACTAAGGCCCTAACAAACCACTAAGGCCCTAACCAACCATGTAGACACTTACAAACCACTAAGACCCTAACAAACCACTAAGGCCCTAACAAACCACTAAGGCACTAACAAACCACTAAGGCCCTAACAAACCACTAAGACCCTAACAAACCACTAAGGCCCTAACAAACCACTAAGGCACTAACAAACCACGTAGACACTAACTAACCACTAAGACCCTAACAGACCATGTAGACACTAACAAACGATGTAGACACTAACAAACCACTAAGGCCCTAACAAACAACTAAGGCCCTAACAAACAACTAAGGCCCTAACAAACAACTAAGGCCCTAACAAACCACTAAGGCACCCTCAGACCATCCCTGTGTTCACCTCCACCTGTCTTTATAGATGTCCCTGTTGGATACCTGCTGACATCCTGACCTGCAGTCCCACCCTCTGACCATTTCAGTGTCTGCTGTCTACATCTGTTTATATAGTCGTCTCTGTAGTTCACCTACTAACCAGGTATCAGTCATATAAACATGAAAGTCTTAGTTCTCCACCCAATACTGGATAATCACTACTAATATATTCTGTCCTACATAGTATTGACAAAATATATTTGTGCCTCTTTTGTCTCTGTTCTTCATCTTCTCTTTCAATTCAATTCAATTCAATTCAATTCAATTCAATTCAATTCAATTCAATTCAATTCAATTCAATTCAATTCAATTCAATTCAATTCAATTCAATTCAATTCAATTCAATTCAATTCATCTTTCCTATCTCCCTCCACTTTTCTTCCTCAACCCGGCTGGCCTTCGGCAGGAGGGTTCCTCCCTTATGAGCCGAGTCCTGCTCAAGGTTTCTTCCCTCTTAAAGGGGAGTTTTTCTTTGTAACTGTTTGACTTAAAGGTTTTTTTTTTTCCTGCTAGGGGAGTCTTTTTACTTGCCATTGTTTCATTTCATATTTGCTCAGGGGTCATACTCTGGGTCTCTGAAAAGTGCCTAGAGACTATTTGCTACCTCTGTTTTATTTGTCTACACTTAAAACTCTCCTGTGGCCACCTGTACAGAATATTGATTGACCCGAATTCTCTCTCTCTCTCTCTCTCTCTCTCTCTCTCTCTCTCTCTCTCTCTCTCTCTCTCTCTCACACACACACACACACACACACACACACACACACACACACACACACACACACACACACACACACACACACACACACAGCTACCTTGTATATGAGTACATTAAGGACTACATCTTACCTGTTACCTTCTGCAACAAAGTAAAACCCCCAGAAGAGTGTTTCAGTTAAACACCTTATCACCTTATGATTTATTGTGGTTTAATTTGATTGAGGCTCCATCCATTGCTTTGCCTCTTGCAGTGTGGCGAGCTGCCCCACTGACAGCAATTTCCCTCCAGTTGGGGAGGCTTGTCTATCATGAGCTAATAGCATCTTTTATTTCAGTCATGTTTACAGGAGAAAGGAAGAGTGTGTCAGTATGAGGTGTCTGAAAAGGCAAACCTGTGTTTGAAATCAAGTAAGAAGATAATGGCGGAGTAAGAAACAAACAACAGTTCCTATTTAGCCTGCCAATTGCACTTGACAACACTATGTGTATTGAAATAAACCAGGCTGTCTATAGCCAGAAGCCCGGCCTGGCTGGCAGTGGCAGAATGGATGGAAACAGGTAATTACAGTGGCCAGGTTCCTGATTAGAGAACTGCTGGAGCTGATCCCTCCCTGTAATCCTAAGAACCCTCTCACCTTACTGTGTCCTCTCATGCTGATGGGAATGGACAATTGAGTCAGACACTATTTGTAGCAGCTTCATGCACACATCCAAACGCCTCGCTGAGTTCAAAGGCAGCTTCATGCCAGTCTTCCCAAACCTTGTTTTTTTGCCTGTCCTTGTTTATGTATTCCTGTTTTTTCCCCTCATCATTAGTTCTGCATCAGATCAGATCTTTTCTGTTTATATTCATCTTTTTCTCTATTTATTTTAATCTTAGTCCTGACTCTCATAGACAGAACCTTTTAAAATCTGGTGTATATTGGCCATCCATCCATCCATCCATCCATCCATCCATCCATCCATCCATCCATCCATCCATCCATCCATCCATCCATCCATCCATCCATCCATCCATCCATCCATCCATCCATCCATCCATCCATCCATCCATCCATTTAGTTTCTTATATTTCCTAAACATTAGCTGATATTAATTGTAACTCTTTAAAGGAACATACAAGAGTTAAATCTTAGGTCTATTTTAGGGTGGTAATGAGTTTAAACCTGCGTTAGGGATCAAAATGGTATGACTCAAAGCTCCAACCCGATAGCCATTAATACTGAGATGGCTCCATGGACGGAGCTGGAAAATGTTTGTTTGCTTGTGAATTTAAGCCAACTAAGTATTTGGAGCCTTATCTGCTGTATGTTTTCCAACCTTTTTCTTTGGTATTTTGTTTGGCCACTGCTGTGCTACAACCCAGTTAGTTTGATTGGTGTAAACCGGTTCATAGTACATGCACTCGCTCTGAGACTGACAGGATCAGTCATCTCTCAATTATAGAACTGGTAGAGAGCTGGCCATCCCAGTAAGGTGTTGGGTGGGCTTTTGACTGCGTTGTGCCAAACACGAACCTGAAGGAAGGCTGTCAGACAGCAAATCAATGACCCTGTCGTGTGAATATGGTGGCTGTACGGATGGGACAAACGAATGCTATGAGTGCTGTGATCTCTCCAGTTGGCTTTTTGTATAAGACTCTGCATGATGAATGATGTTATTTCTGAAATTGTGTGAGACTTACTAAAAGGAGAAAAAAAAAAACAGGCCCATCAGAAATTTGCACCTGTATTTGGAGTGCCTGACTATTCCCATCCTTTTACCAAAAGATGGTTTAAAAACATGGTTGAAGTGATGGTTAGAGCTGTTTGCAATTGACTGCATCAGAAATATCATGGACGAAAATTAAACAATAAAAACAAAAGCATTTTTTTCATTCCCCCCATTCTGATGCTCTGTCTCAATCTGAGTTAGTGGCTGTTTTTCTGTCTGATGAGCAGTAGACACGGGGACAATTTTAGGTGGTGTTGGTTATTATTCTGTTTTACGGTAGTTAGTCTGGTCAGGTCAAGTTTGGTTAGTTT
Organism: Xenentodon cancila; assembly: GCA_014839995.1. Classification (NCBI taxonomy): domain Eukaryota; kingdom Metazoa; phylum Chordata; class Actinopteri; order Beloniformes; family Belonidae; genus Xenentodon; species Xenentodon cancila. The sequence goes on from CM026201.1 coordinate 2,369,933, forward strand.
AGACTGGCTGATGTAGGTTAGCTGACCTGGATTTGGGTAAAGGCCTTACGAACAGCAGGTTGAGCTTTTGACTAGACTAATTCATGCATTTACATGCAATCGTAGCCACCAATATCCCAGAGATTGGCTCTTTTTATAGGATAATTATTGTATGAAAGACTGTTATAGGAGAGACAACTGTAGACCACAGAAATATTATGTCTGACAGCTGTAAATCTGTACTTTTGTTAGTTTGTATTTTTATGTAATGTACTTGAAATGGGCTGATAGTTGTAGGCTTATGTTTGTGCCAAACGAACTACAATTGCATAAACATAAGTCAGCAGGTTAAGCAAAATTATCATTGATTATTTGGAAAACTGATCATAGCCGAATCTGTGTGGAGCAAAAAATGGTCATCTAAAGGACAATCGGAGATGCTAGATTTGAAGAAAGAGTGTGTAAAATAAACATATCAACCAGTAAAGCAGTAATAAAACATGACCACATTTTAAAACAAGAAGATGAGCTTAAGAGAAGCTGAAGAAAGAAACTGTTTTTAATAGAGGAGGAAGTATTTAACCAAAACTCTGTCAGAATGATTGAATGTAGCAGGTGGCTGAACTACATAAAAGGAAGAATTGATAGCTGAAGTAGTGTTGATTTTTAATAAATTTGTTAGAATGTTAGAAGAAGGTGGTTAACCTTGTCAAATGCTAAAGAACTTGAAATTAATCGCAATAAAGATTAAAAATAGAAAAAGAAGGAAGAAGGAATAGGGGAAAGGAAGGGAATAAGGAGAGAAATTATATTAGAGATAAGTAGGAGGAAGAAGAGGAAGGGTTGGTAGTTCTGGTTCTACCTGGAGTGGTTCTGCTTCTGTTTCAGGTGGTTCTTGCTCTGTTTGGGATGGTTCGGTTTCTTTTCTGGTTAGTGCTGATTCTGTCTGATGTAGTTTTGGTTCTGGTTAGGTTGGTTTTATTCAGGGTTGGTTCTGATTCTGTCTTGGGGTGGTTCTGGTTGTTTCTGACATGGTTCCAGCTGTATTCAGGGTGGTCCTGTTTATATTTTGGGTTGTTCTGGTTCTCCCTTTGGTGGATCTGGTTGTGTTCTGGGTGGTTCTGTCTTGGGGTGGTTCTGGTTGTGGTTGGGGTGGTTCTGGTTCTGTGGTTCTGTCTATAGATGGTTCTGGTTGTGGCAATTGTAAAAGGTTTTGCCAACCAGGGCATGAGCCACTGATATATATGCAGGTGGTTGTAAATAAATTAAAGTATCAGGACAACTCGATTACTTGCTCATTATGTATATAGTATGTCAAGCCTTGTAATGACTTGTCTCATTAACTGCAGTTGAGCTGAACAGATGACTGAAAAAGTCTTAATTTAATGTCTGCAGGTTTCATATTGCAGCTTGGCTTTATTTTCCCTTGTGTCTTTTTATTTTTATTAACAGAATAGAGAGCTTTACCTTTTACATTTAGCCAAAGTTTATTTAAATATGACCTTTTATCAAGTGCAGGGAAAGAAGTGTTGTGAAGTTGAGTGAATTTATGCTTTTCTTGATGGTCAGTGATTCTTTCCACATCCAAATCTCTCCCCTCAGGGGGCCAGAGCTCTAGGGTCCCTATTACATCATAAAACCACTCATTATTAACAGCTTTAGCATAACATTGAAGGGCAAATGACTTTGGAGTGGGGAACCTGATGTTTTTTTTTTCCACCCTTACACCATATATTTGATTTAGCAACCTCTCAATAGTAATTTACTTTAATATGGCTTTCCACATAAACAAAGCCATGAGGTTGAAAGCAAGTTTCTGGCAAATGGAGTGTGTCGGCCATAAGAATCCATATCACTACAACTACAGAGCACTGTCTCCAAAGTAATGGAAATGGTGTAATCAGCATTAAGGGAAGGGAATGCCCATGCGTGGGTAAATGTCTCAGAAGAGAGCCATGGGGGAAGGAATGACTGTCTGTACTTATTGAACTCTGTGTGTGTATGTGTGCTGACTACTTCCTTGATAGGCTATTTGTTGTGGACCGGTGCTCAAACTGGACTCCACTACATGGATGACATTGTATAGTGCTCTTTTTACCTCAACTCAGCCACTATTTAGTCAGTTTGTGCCAGTTTCTGATCCCCATGCACATAATTCAATTCAATTCAGTTTTATTTATATAGCGTCTATTACAACACAAGTTGTCTCTAGACACTTTCTTGAGACCCAGAACATGACCCCCGAGCAATTATTACATAAACAATGGCATGGAAAAACCTAAAGCTAAACAGTTGCAGGAAAAAACTTCCCTTTAATAGGGAGGAAACCTTGAGGAGGACCTGGCTATGAGTCAGGTCCAGGGGGAGCAAAGTTAAACATGTACAGAAGAGAAAAAGAGGGGACAGACCAGCACAACCAACTACAAGAACAATGGACCACAGTTATACTTATGAGATACTTCTAATTGTGGATTGAGCTGAAGAAGGGAAAGAGAAACAGAGGAGGTGAGGGGCACCAGTCAGTGGATCATGTCGGTGTCCCCCTGCAGCAGGTCTACAGCAGCAGATCCAGGATGAAGCTGTGTTGAAGACCAGCTGCTCCAGTCTGGTCCTGCAGCTGCAGCTGTGACTACTGGTCCTAACACACTAAAGTTTACATCAACTAGATGTTTTACTGAACAGAAATGTTTTAAGTTTAGTTTTAAAGGTGGAGGTGGTGTCAGCCTCCTTCACCCAAACTGGAAGTTGGTTCCATAGTGATGGTTCCTGATGACAGAAGACCCGTCCTCCAAATCTACATCTGGATCTTCTAGGAACTACGAGTAAACCTGCACTCTGAGAATAGAGAACTCTGTTAGGAACATGTGGTACTATCAGGTCTTGCAAACATCGTGGTGCTAGGACATTTTGGACTTTATATGCAAGTAATAAAATTTTTAATTGGATTCTAAATTTTACTGGGAGCCAATGGAGGGAATCTAAAACTGGAGAGACGCAGTCTCTCTTGTTGATTCCTGTCAGCACTCGCGCTGCTGCATTTTGGATCAGCTGGAGGATATTGAGAGAATTACTTGAACATCCAGCCAACAACACGTTACAGTAATCTAGTCTAGAAGATACGAAGCATCACTTCAGTTTTTCACCATCACTCTGGGAGAGGATGCTCCTAATCTTTGTGATATTATGAAGGTGGAAAAACGTAGTCTTACAAACCTGATTAATATGCTGTTTAAAAGAAAAATTCTGATTAAAATAACACCAAAGTTTCACACAGTTTTACTGGAGGCCATCGCAACACCATCTAATCCCTTCCTAAGGTGTTTGGGACCACAAACAACAAACATACATACTTTTTAACTGCATTTTACACTTGACAAATATATTTTGCCTCTATTTCCTCTCCCCATCCAAAGAAATACCAACATTAATTTGTTTGGGAAATGCTCTAAATATATATGGCTTATCATACCATAACCTGGGGCCTTCCAGCCCATTGCTTCACCAAATGGTTCACAACTCAAGGTCTCATTGAGCAAATACTGCCATCTTTTGTGTAAATTAACATATGACAGGCAGTGCTATATTCTCGTTATTTGAGGTTAAATTAATAAATTACAGTATGCAGTCACAATAACTAATCCCACAGAGGCAGATGACTTTGCTCCTAATTAAAAATTGCAATAAAAGCAATGCATTAATTAGCATTCTTTATATATTTTTTTTCAAAAACACAAGTTTTACCCAACTATCCACAAATGGGTATAAAGTATAAATGATATCTACATTCAAGCCCTTTGATTTGGATAGTATTCTGCACTATTCCGACACCCAACCAGACTCAAGAGTCTTGGATTGGACAGCAGTATCAACAAATTTATAGAATTACTGAAGCTCAACAGATTACCTTCTTGTCACATAGCCTAACTCAGCAAATAAGTTTGCTTTTTCACCTCTCATCTTCTGCAGAACACCTTATCAGCAGCCTTCCAGAATCTTCCTGATGCATCTGCTTTACCTGTGGAACGTAAACCTTATATTCCTCCTTTAGACCCTTTTAATGGCGAGCCCAATGTCTGTCGTGGCTTTGTTTTCCAGTGTTTACAGATTTTCATTCAGCAGCCAGGAACGGACTGTTCAGATGGAGCTAAAATATCAATCATCAATGGGCTGCTGCGGGGCAGGGCTCTTACATGGGCAGACGCTTTCCTTTTTACTCACTCTTGGGTTATTTTTTCAGAGTTCCAAGGTAAATTCAAGAGGGTTATTAATCAACTAGGTTTCTCTCCAGATTCGTGCCAGAGGTAGGAAACAGGCAGATGAGTGTGAGGAACCACAGCACTGAGTTTCACATTTTGGCTGCGGAGTCTGGATGGAACAACTCGGCGCTAATGGGAATATCTAGAAATGGTTATAATGACACCATTATAGATAAACTGGCCCATTATAATAATTCTACTTCACTAGATGATTTGTTTGCTCTTTCTGTTTGGATAGATAACCGTCTCTGGGAACGTCTGTGTTAGAGAAACTGTAGGTCCCAGAATTCCCCTTCTGTTTGGACTTTGCCCATCTCCAGGTCGGGCACTTGCCTCTTGCTGCTGTTTTGTGGAAGAGCTTCTCTGGAGGAAACCACAGATGAGCTGATGCAGCTTGGCAGGACCAAACACCAACCATTGAACTTCCGGGTTGAGGCTCAAGATATCAAGACTGCTTGAAAGTTTTTTTGTTAAAGCAGAAAAATGTGAGTTCCATCTGTCCCTTACGTCCCTGCTGGGTTGCATCATTGAAAAAGGGCAAGTATGGATGAATCCCAAAAACGAACTTCCTCATTTTCTAGGGTTTGCTAACTCTTATCTGCAGTTTATCAGGGACTTTTTCTGGTCTCAAATAGCTCAGCCTGCTTTCAGTGAACTTGATTTACTACTGCACCAGGTTTAGTTCACCCTGACCCCACTCGCCAGTTTGTTGTTGAGGCTTATGCCTCAACAAATGAATATTGGGGTGGGTGCCATTCTATAGATAACAGACTCCACCTGTGGACCTGTGCAATTTCGTCTCCCGCAAGTTATCTCCCTCTGAGTGTAATTCTCCATCCATCCATTATCTATACCCGCTTACTCCTTCTCAGGGTCTGTTGGAGCCTATCCCGACGCATATCAGGCGAGAGGCAGGGGTCCACCCTGGAAAGGTTGCCAGTCCATCGCAGGGCCACATACAAAGACGGACAAACAACCACACTCCATTCACACCTACGAGCAATTTAGAATGATCAATGAACCTAATATGCATGTTTTTGGAATGAGGGAGGAAGCCAGAGTACCTGGAGGGAACCCATGCAAGCACGGGGAGAACATGCAAACTGCACACAGAAAGACCCACCAGGCCGGGAATTGAGCCAGGAACCTTCTTGCTGTGAGGCAACAGTGCAAACCTTGCTGCCCTGAGTGTAATTTTGACATGGGTAATCATGAGGTTTTAGCTATTAAGCTGGCCTTGGAGGAATAGAGCTGCTGGCTGGCGGGAGCCAAGCACCTGTTTGTGGTTTGGACTGATTACAAGAACTTGATCTATATTAAACCTGCTAAGAGGTTAAATTCTCACCAGGTCATGATAATATTCTGGCTTTGCTGGTTTCTGAGCTCAAGGTGGAGCTAACGAGCTTCCTTGGATCCTGAGGTAGAGTCTGGCTTGCTCCTGCAGGAGCAATCAGCCTTTGCTGGATTATTCTCCTAGTCCTGTGAGACCTTTCAAGCCTTGTAATAAACTTGAACCTCCTTTGTTCTATGGGATGCCTGTTTCCATGTTCATCTGGAGTACAGCTTCATCTCCATGCCTAACCGTCCTGCCGGAGTCTCAGGACCAAAAGCACACAGCCAGCACTCCCTCCTCAGAACACGAAACCCTCCTTGACCCAGTAAGCTTACGCTCACCGCTTTGCCTACATATCCTTTTCAAGAGGACTGTTTCCCAAACTCCCCCTCTCCTCCTCAGTTTCCTAAAACCTCCGGAGAAAACCCCTTGGACTATTCTTGGCTTGTTGTAATAATAAACACTGTTGATTTATTTATACAGCTTACCTCTGTCTGTTTTTGGGTCCAATATTCCTAGATGGCTTTTCAAGCCATGACACACCAAGCCTAATGGGCCTTGCTTTTTAGTGGTTTCATCTTTAACTCTTATCGACCAGGCTCTCGCAATGTTAAACCTGATGCTCTCCCACCTCCACTCAGAGGCTTCCACCAGTACGTTCCTCCTGGTCCTTGCATTCTTGGCGCCTTCTCCTCGGAGATTGCGTATCAAATCAACTAGGCTTTGATACAGGAGCCCGACCTGTGAGGGGTACCACCCAATGATCACATCGACCCTGCTGCTATTCACTACAAGGTACTTCATTGGTGTCACAGTTCCAAATTCTCTTGTCATCCATGCATTCAGTGTACTTAAGATTTATTGGGTTTACAAAATTATTATTTTTGTAACTGCTTAATTTGAGTTAATGTTTTTCATAATAGTCATAGATCGTTTCATAGTCAGCGCCAAAGCGCACATCAGCCGACCAGCTTCAGCAGTAGCTGGTCTCTGCAGGGTCCAGAACAGAGTTGGAGGGTTTCTCAACAACGCAGTCCTTGTTACTGAAGTCCTTTGCTCATTTCTTGCAGATGTTGCAACATTTCCTCTACAGTGTACAGTCGTTCCTTTTTCCTCTATCCATATTTGATTTTGTGCATGTGTTTGGTAGCTGTCCAAATCTAATCTGTAAAATCGTGATTGTCTTATAAAACCCCTAACCTTCTGTAAGACCGTCTTGGCGGTTCCAGTGTTAAAAACTCAGTATATACTTCAAAAATCATAATGGGGACCAAAAATGCAGTATTCAGAACATTATATTTCAATTTGTGTAACAATTTGAAATACAATCTGTTCAGTATTTTTGGGGCTTCAGCATCACCCAGATCAAACAGAGGGCAAATACAAGGAATTAAGGTTAAAATCATAACAAAACTGTTGTCTCACTTTAGGCAAGGCAACTTTATTTGTATAGCAATTCAAGATGCTTTACAGTGAAAACATGAAAAGAGGGAAAAAAAATTGTGAGCTACAGTGCAGTGGCAGAATATAAAACAGTCAGACTTGAGCTAAAGTTTCAGCCTAGTACTGAAATTCAAATAGTTCAAATTTAAATTCAGAATCAAAGGCAGCTGTAAACAGATTAGGTTTTAATCTAGATTAAAAGTAACTGAGGGTTTCCTGCAGTTTTTTGGAAGTTTGTTCCAGATCTGCGGAGCATATAAGCTGAATGCTGTTTCTCTGTGTTTGGTTCTGATTCTGGCGACACAGACCAGACCTGAACCAGAAGACCAGCAAGGTCTGGATGGTTGGTATGGTAACAACAAGTCTCTGATGTATCTTGGTCCTAAGCCATCCAGTGATTTATAAACTCACAGAAGTCATTTGAAGTCTATTCCCTTGCTTTACAGCTAACTACATTCCACTCTACATGGTTACACAGAAATATGAAATCTTTTGAGGTTGAGGTAGCTTCTTCAGTACCACACTTTGTTGAAATAGTGACACATCATTTCCCTTAAAAGAATAAGTAAGTTTCTTATTGGCAGTGCTCGTCCTGACTCTTCTGAGAAACCCTACACTAATGTCATCGCCCTAAAGTTTCTCAACCATTCTAATATAATGGTAGCTCCTGCATTGGCTTCAAATTTAATTTAAACAAAATCACTGGCTATCAGATCTGTGCTGCCTGGTTCACTTCCCTCATCCTCAGAGCTCTTATACTCAGACATTTTGTCAAGTGAAATGGCAACATCACTTTCCTCAGAGCTGCTGCTCACCGTGATTCTCCTGTTTTTCTTCTTGAGCTTGATTAAGGGATCAGCTGTTATGGAGCTGTTATGCTGTAAGCTGTTATGTTCTTCACATCTAATTTCAAATGAATAGAGAATTTATTGTCACATGACACCAAGGTGTACCATTGCCCAAATACAATGGGTGGGTCAACTTGTCCACTGGCTTAAGTTACCCCACTCTCCCCTACATGAAAACTGTCAACACCATCTCATCACACTCCTGCAGGTTTATTCAATCTACTGCCAGTTCTTCAGCGTCCTTGGTCACACATTGCCATCAATTTTGTCCCCCCCAATAAAACTATTCCTACAATTGTAGATCAGTTCGGGAATGTAGCCTTCTGCCCTTAAAATGGCTCAGCTCCTTAACACTTGTGTTCCATCTCCACAGTATTCCTGTTGACATTGTTGCAGATTGTGGCCCCTTAGTTTATTTTATTTTGTTTTGGTAGAGTTTTTTGCAAGGCTGTACTGGGTAGAGTATTCACATAATTCCCTTCCCTTGCCACTGGCTTATCTCCCTTTGAGAACTCTATAGGTTATCAACCCCCTCTGTTTTCTGTGGAGGAGAGGGACTTGGCTGTGCCGTCTGTTCAGGCCCACCTGCATTGGTGGCAGAGGATCTGGATAGAAACCCGCACAGCCCTGCTGCGCACAGCCCAGTCAGCAAAGAGCTCAGCAGACCATCACAGGGCTGCTGGTTGGCAGCCTCGGACAGTCCATTGTAGACTGTCTCCTCGCTACATTGGACCTTATTTGGCGGACTGTCATCAACCCTCGGCTGCTCATCTCAAGCTTCACCCTTCTCTGCATATTCACCCTGTTTTCCATGTGTCTTTGCTCAAGCCTTTACAACCCAGGAAAAAACATTTTTACCATGTTACTACAAACTGGATCCTCCACATACTTGTGATGGAAATTCTAATCCTAATTAGAATAATTAGATTCTAATTAGATTCTAATTAATTATTGTCATCAGTTTGTCATCAAGGTCTGCACAATTTTTTTGGTGACACAGTCCCTTGTATCAGGGTGCAACACAGTATCCAGGACATCCAGGACATCCAGGACCCCCAGGACAGCGGCCCTCGAGGACCAGGATTGCCCACCCCTGTTATAGACACTGAGTCAGTCACCTCGAGTGTGCACACAAAGGCTCCACCCACTTCCAGTTCACTATTGATTCATATGATTCATACTGCTGAAACCACTGATTAGAAAGAGGAAAATGATCAATCTCATTGTCATGAAATGAATCCAAATACCAAATAGATACCAAATGAAAAATCAAAAATCCTCAAACTCACACATGATAAAATTGACTAGTCATGGTTAAATGAATACAAAGGCATCTGTGCAAAATAACACTGAATTAAGTTTCAACAAAGCATATAGGATTAAATAATAATAAGTACAAAAAATGTAGTTGCACAAATTTAATTCTCTTTTTTGAAATAAGGCCTACTTACAAATAAAAAAATGAATACAAATAATTAAAACAATTAAGCAAAGTTAAATTTACAATCCCAACAAAAAAAGTTGCGCTTCACAGCCAACATGTGGTTATTATGGTCATTTCACTCGCACTGTTTAGTGGAACTGGCTATTTTTTTTTTATTATTAGGTCTATGATTACTTTTTACAGACAAACATAATATGCATACTGGATCATTTCTTTCTCCACCAACCACCAGTCAGCACAGCAGAAAAATTTCAACTTCGGTAAGTGAGTGTCTATCTCGGCTGGCAGTCAGCAGCTGACTGATTTATCTACTTTGCGAGTTGTTCGTTTATGAGTGGAACCAGGCTCCTATGAGAAGTGCAGTGATTTGTTTGTTCACAGCTCATAGCAGGGCTTGATTTGAAACAAGAAAGCAGAGATGCCCCTTTTCCCACAATGAAAATACAGCAACTAATTTTAAAAAAATTTTAAAAATATAGTCACTCAATAGTGACATATTGTCTGGTCTCTTCTTTGCAGTTAGTAAGGTAGCGGTATGAGGAACAAACTGGTGAACGAGTTAATAGAGCCGAGGACTCATTACTCACAAGTCATGTGTCCTCGGCTCTATTAACTTAAAAATATTGAGTTTTGAATGATCCGTACAGGACTCGTATATCACTACCATATTCACACTGTTTATTCTGACAAGTCCTTAATGTAAGTCCTATGTCACATTTACCAGCCTAAATCCAGCTGTGTTCTGTGTACATACTGGATTGTACCGTTAACAGCCAACAAGGTAATAATTCCTTAAAATTTGGAAGCCCTGGTGTGAACTCACGTTTTGGGGAGTACCAAAAAAGCTTTAGGTCCCTTATCAAGTTGTACATGTATGCTATCATGTCTAATAGCACTATTTTAAGTTGCATTAGTAAGTCAGGCACCCCCTCACAAAAGGAAGAGCTAAAAAAAAAAAAACTCACAAAAGGAAGAGCTTTAATGGAAAAGGCCCATCCCACCGTTCATAAAAGCACCCCCAAAAGCCTCACTTTTAAAGAGCACCACCTTAGAGAAAGCTATAAGGCCTTATAAATACACATAGCTGAGGTAAGCCCCAGCTGTGTGTATTCATAAGGCCTCCAGAATTAATCCCCAGCAATTTTTCTGCACCACTCGTGCCTGTGATAACAGATGCATGAGCATTCAAATGGGCTGGGTCCCTGGTGGCATTAAGTTCTTACCATATTGGGTTACAGTCAGGCCTGCAGTAGGAAGAGATGACTGGAACAAACCATTGAGCCTTGCCAGGCTTAAATTTCTCTACCTCCATTCTCTGCCTTCTTCATTTCCTCCCTCTCAAACCATGTCCTTTCCAACCAGTCTTCGTGTCTCACAGATAAGACAGCAAATGGCAAAAGAAGACATGGGAAGTATCCTATCCTGCAATTAATAGCTTTGTAAAATCTGCTCACTGTGTGACCAGGATGCATTTTAACTTTATACCTTTTGCATAAATAATTAAAGGCAAGTTTATTCAAGTGGTCATAATCTTCCCAGACATTTTAGGTCTTTTTGTGACTGAGTTGTCCTTATTTAATTTCACAGCTTGCCTTACCAATTTGAAGCTACTTATTGCATTTAGCATAGCTATATTTTTTGGTATTTACCCCAGTGGCCCACTGACTGGGCCAGTACTTACCAACACAGTCTGTGTTTGACAAATTTTGTTCAAAGCCACAGAACTTTGTTTTAAATTAAAGAGGTAATTGCTAAGATTCTAGATGTCATTAATTCACTCTATACTAGGTTATTTTAACTGATATCAATGTATATCTCAACTTTGACATTTTGAGTGGGCTCTTAACTAAATATGCCCAACTCCATGTACAGAAAATGTCCAGCTTTCCTTTAATTATGCAATACACTTTGTTTAAACATAGTTTTCTTTTTCCAGTATTAGACTTTTATCTATGGATTTTAATCAACAAATAGTTGTTTTGCTTACTGATGCTCAGCGGTGTATATGCTAGGGTATGTACACAGGTTACAGACTCTATATCTCAAAGCCCACAGCCATACTTGGGATGCGCAGCTTGCATGCCTGCCTTTGTAAAAATGCTGTGTTGCTCAGATTGCATTTGAAAGATAAGAAAAATAAATAAATTAAAACAATAAAATAAAACCACAATGCGCAGAATCCTTCATGCTATCAGTAATACAACATGACGTGCATAGCCCTCCAATCAAGCAAAGAGAAGAGCGGGTTTTGGAGTGGATTCGTAAATTTGCATCCCGCACTGACATAAGCACGTGGTAAACTGGGCTCTGATCAGTTTACGTAGTAGTACATATGAGTTATCTTATTCATTGTAGTCTAGTATGACCTGATTAAAACAACCGAAGAAGAAATGTCAACTGACAAGAATGTTTTTTAGCATCTAAGCTGAATACGAAGCTAACATAGACAGCAAAAGAAAAAAAGATGCATAAATACTGCTTGTTTTTTAGCAACTAGACATGAATTTGAATGTGGACTATGGAGGCCATGAAATACTTTGTCAACATAGACAAGTGTTACACATATCATAAATTGGACACCACAAGCTTTTAGCAAGTTGATTAGTTAATAAATTTGCTAGCTTTTGAACCCTGACCAATTTATGACAGTAAATGTATTTTTGCTTGTATCTGGAGAATGATGGTGATACAGGAATTCGTACATCTCAATAATAACTAATGTTGGATGTTGACATTATTGGAGGTGCCCCCTAGACCAGACATCCCTGATAAGGCATATAGACAATTTGCACTGTGGTAACATGGCTGCCTGGGTTTAAGAAACAGTTGACATACCAAGCTGCTGTTGTAGGAAAACAAGGCATACAATTACCTTACTCAAGGCGTCAATACACTGGCTCCAGGTTGCATCACCTTATGTAAAGCCTGTAATCATGCAATCGCGGATACTTTTTCAATACAAACATAATATTCATTAGGGGCAGGAGTTTTAATAGCTGTAATTAAGAAAAGGAAAAAAAAATGTTTTCCCCTATTTACAAAATTTTACACAGCTAGTGTTGAGTTTGGGTACCATCATCCCTGTTAAACTGACTTTTAATAAGTTCTTAGTTGTCCAAGCTGGTAGAGTTTCAGATCTGACACGTCCTCTTCTCTGAATACTTTTTCCAGTTCCCAGACTGCATGAAACAGAACCATTTCCGGGTTTGGGATTTACAGTAGCCAATCACAGCTTTTGTGGTCTGCGTTGTGTCAACAGAGGTTCTGTGTCGCAATGCTGTCAAATCAGGGGTGAAGCTAAAATTAAGCTTGAGAGCAATGTTTCCCATTCCTGTTTCTCAGGACTCCCTGAGTCCTCAGTCCTGCATGTTTTAGATGTTTTCCTGCTTTAGCACACCCAAATGCAAATGACTGTGTCATCAACAGACTTGTACAGACCTTGATGACAAGCTGATTATTACCATTAATTAGAATCAGGTGTGTTGATGCAAAGCAACATCGAAATCATGCAGGACAGGGGGTCCAAACTGTAGAATTGTCACATCTTGGGGTTGTAGGACCCAAATGCAGTAGACTGAGGCAGCAGGAGCTCCGAACAGAGGGCCTACCTGAAGGTCATGCACTTCCTTTCCAATGCTGTGGCTGACTGTATCAAAAGCAGCTGATAGGTCTAGAATGATAAACACAAACCTGCGACCCGCAGCAAGTTTTGAAACCAGACTGGTTTATATGTAGAAGGCCATTTAATGTGACAAAACTGGCGAACTATTTTGAAATGGCCTTGGATAGGAAACAAAGCATTGAGACTGACCGACAATTATCAGAGGTGGAGTGAGAGTTTCTTTAGTAGTATCATAACCCTTGCCTTAAGGCTGATGGGAATGTGCCTGAGGCAAGCAAATTATTTGTCATTCATGTGATTGCTAGCATGAAAGTTGAATCTATGGCTTGGAAGAGATTTGAATGAACTGGGTTCAGAGGACAGGTGGGAACATGGCACTAGTGAGTAGTTCGGATACATTGTTCTCAGTGAGAGGAGTAAATGACAGTAATGTCCCATTGACCAGGGGACTCAAGGAAGGCCATGTGGTAGGGCTGCTGCATGTGGTGCTTGTAAATGTCATGATCTCAGCAGGAGCCAGGCCCTTGACCAAGGATGGATGGACCACAAAATGTTTTGTACAAAGCAGTCAGCTAAGAGATTTAAAACACTTAGAAGTAGAGAGGAGTTAAACAGCAGTTTAAAGGTAGAAAATAATTTATTCAATTCAATTTCAATTCAATTTGTTTGTGTTGTAATAGACGCTATATAAATAAAATTGAATTGACCCCCGAGAAATTATTACATAAACGTCAGGTAAAAAACTCCAGGATCTTTCCAGAGACCCAGAACATGACCCCTGAGCAATTATTACATAAACAACAACAGTTAAAAACTCACCTAGGGGGAGAAAAACCTTAAGCCGAACAGTGGCAAGGAAAAACTCCCCTTTAAGAGGGAAGAAACCTGGATCAGGACCTGACCTTTATGTGTGTCCGTCATGCTGCTGGTTTTTATTTCATTGCAATAAGCCATTTTTGTGTTAATTGTACTGGTCTGCTGATGGCTCTGGTCACCTCGAATCAAAAACGTATATTAGGTCAAAAAGTAATTTAGTTAGTTGCTCAGAACTTATCAGTGGAATAAGAGAGACATCGGCTCCAAACTGAGGCAGATGATGTGCAGGAGACAGCAAAGTTCAGGCAGTGTGCAGTAATTTGTCCAAAAATAATTTACAGACAAACAGATGCTTGAGTCATCCTGGGAAGTCTGACTCAACTGGGATCGAGCAGCATCTTGTATAGGCCAGCCAGTATATGCCAATCCCCTCCCCAAACTTTACCTTTTCTGTCTCTCCCACTCTTACTTTACACTATAAAAACATACCTGCAGATTCTACCTGTGCCCAGTCCATCTTGTTTTTTTTTTTTTTTAAAGTTTATTTATTATTATTCCAAAATTATTATTTATTATTTACCATTTCATGAGGCTTTTGATGGAGATCAATGAATGGAAGGGGAGAGAATGGTATATTAGTCACCTAGTGGTACCAAATCCCCACTCCGTATCTACCCCAGTACGGCTTGTCTGGAATAGCAGTCAGCAGTTCAAAGGAGTAAGTCTAAACGACTTACTGCTGAAGGGGCCAGATTTTTTGAACCCTATCAGATCTGTTCTGTTAAAATTCAGGAAAGGGGTGCATGCTGCCCTGGGACACATCAGGAAAATGTACAATTCTGTGTGGCTGGAGGAAAGAGGAATGCACCTGCACAGGTTCCTTTGGAGAGATAGGCAGGATGAGGAAATTGGGGAGTATGCCATCACTAGAGTAAATATAGGTGACAAGCCTGCTGGATGCATAGCGCAGTTGGCTATGTGAGAAACTGCAAGACTTCCTGAATTCTCGGACTTGGTAGAAGCACGTAGAGTGCTGGAGGAGGACAGTTATGTGGATGATATTCTGACGTCTCATAACGATGCTGGTAGATTGGATAAAGTCACTGTTGAAGTTGGTGGTTTTCTTCTGAAACCCTGGGTCCGGTCAGGGCATATTGGGAGGAGGAATAAAATGTCACCTGATGCTAAAGGTGCTGGACTCGGAACTGTTACGGCATTTGTGTTGCCAAATCAGATGAAAGAAGAGGATAATAAAGCCCTAGGCCTCGGGTATCTGGTAGAGGAAGATAAGTTGCACATGCTAACTTCAGTCAACTTTTCGAAGAAGAGAGGGAAAATGAGAATGGGCCAAAACCTCTCGGTGGAGGAGGTAAAAGTAGAAACTCCTGATTCACTAACTAGGAGGGAGTTATTGAGTCAGATAGCTGGATTTTATGACCCCATTGGACTAGCCACTCCAATTAAGCAGAAGGGTGCTATTCTTGTTAGAAAGGCCTTTCAGGAATTTGAAGGTGGAAATGTGGCTCAGAATACTTGGGACAAGCCGCTCTCTCGAAGGGTCTCAGGGAAGAAGCTATTAAACTGTTTCGAGAATATACACAGTTAAGTGAAGTTAAGTTCCACAGGAGCCTCACACCGCCTGGCTGGAAAGGATTCCCTTGGGCTATCACCTTTTCTGATGGGAGTGAAACATCCTATGGAGCCGTGTTATACCTTAGGGGGAAAACAACCGAAGGTGTAGAGGTCCGTTTAGTGGAATCCAAAGGAAAGTTAACACCATTGGAACAAAAGGGGGATGCTGTTAAGGCTGAGGTTTGTGGCGCAGTCTTTGCAGTAAGGCTCAGAAAGTTTATAGAAAAGCAAGGCCAATTGAAGATAAACCGTTGGTTCCACCTAGTTGATTGCCGAAAAGTACTTGGGGCTATTCAGCGCAACAGTTATGGTTACCAAACATTCTTCGCAAACAGGATTGGGGAAATCCAAGCCTCTAGTTCTGTTGGAGACTGGTGGGGGATACCAGGCAGTGTGAATACTGCGGACATGATCACAAGAGGCGCGGACCTAAAAGATCTGCAGGGGCTTGGCAAAGTGGATCAGAGTTTCTAAAATGGCCTTTAGCTGAGAGGCCACTGAAATCTGCTGAAGAAGTCGTGATTGATGCCAGGGATAGCATCAGCAAAATGCTGAGGAAAACATTTTCAGCTCAGGCAACAGCGGCTCAGGGAAAGTGTGTCTTCCCCGAATCTGGTGGAGGCCCTGACCCCAAGCGGGGTGAGCCTGTAGGAAGGAAATTTTCTGTTGGCCCTGCTGCAAAGAAATTGCTAAATGAGGAAAGGTTTAGTAGCTTAGCAAGATTGGAGTTGTTGCTTGGGTGAGGCGGGTTGCCGATAAATGGTTAAGCCTCAAACGCCGTCCCCCGAAGCCAGCAAGGTGGGAGGAGTTACTTGAAAAGAGAAAATCTGAAGCTTTGATCCCTGGCGGCTCCCTGTCCAATCATCTCGTGGACTTGTGCTGAGTAAGCAGCGAACCATTCAGGTTCTTTCATTAGGCACTTTTCAGTCCTTAAGAAGGTGGCCTCAACCCCACTCCTATTGTTGGGAAGGCACACTGGGTCCATAATCCAGGGGTATTCTGCGTCCCAATGTGGGGACTTGCTATGCTCATCCCCCATGGTGTATGTAAGGCCGCACTTTATTATTTCAAGCTCTCTTTCTCCTGCGAGAGTCATTTCCTTCCCTCCCGGCTGGCAGTTCCCACAGCGGCATCCTCCGCACTTAGGGTCGCAGGCTGCACCAATACTATCCCATTTCCACCAATCCAGGAAGTTTTTATAAGAAGCAGCTGTGTGCTTCGTTTCCACTCCAATATCCTGCAAGTAGTCCGACTGTCTTTTTATGGGAGCCTCAGTTAGGACCTCCTCAGTCCCCACGGCAGCAGTCCTCATGGTTCGCGCAAGATGGGTTTTAGATGCATGCGTGGCCACATTGACTTGCTCGAACAGGTCGGGGTGTGTTCCGCCCACAATTTTCCCCAAGGGACTTTCCCATAGAACGAGGTCACCCACCACCTTCACTCTCTGCGGCGCAAGTCTCCCTTCTCTGTGACTTATGAGCAGTTCGACCTGCTCAGGTCTCCTTAGTTCTCCAGGACTGACTTCTGGGAAAATCCTCTTTAACCTTTCGGCCTTCACAACTTGATGAACTTCCGCAATCTCCTTCAATCCATAACAGATGAGCTTATGCACACCCCCTGTACCCGTACGGATTCGGAGGAGGTACCTTCTTGTGGCTACCCTGGTGGACATCCCACCCACCCCATGCACCACAAGCGTTATCTTCTCCCCCCTAAGGTTCAATTTTCGAGCAGCTTAATGGGTGATGTAATTAGTATCTGATGCCAAATCCATCAGGGTTCCAATCGTCTGCCCCGTATCAGCTGTCACTTCTAGCAACATCATTATAACAGGGGTTTCCCTTAGCCCGCTTCCACCTAGGAGACTGCCTTGAGACCCAGCATGACAGCTACCTTTGGTTAAATTGCTGGTGAAAGCCTTCTTGCACTGTTCAGCCAGCTCTGGGGATAGTTCACTCAAGAACTCCTCTTGTTCATCAGTCAGTTCTTCATCACCCAGCCTGCCACCAATATGCCTCTTGCTATCCCCCTTGGGACAAAGGAAAAAATACACATAACTATCTGTACAGTTACTATCGTCTGCATGGCATGCCAAACACTTTCTACATGCACCAATTTCCTTTACCGCAGCTTCCTTTTCTGAACTTCAAGCCCTTAAACTTCTTACAAAACAAAATCTTATATATATGCTTCTCGTCTCCACAGACAACACACCCTCTGCCCATGTCTTCTCTTCTTGCAGTTTTAGTAGACGCATATTTTTTACAGAACTTCCTCTCTACCTTTCCTGCTTCCTCTCCAATTCTTAGGAGATCTAGTCGCTCAAAATTTATTTCCTGTTTCCTAAGGAAGATGAGAAGCATGTCAAAGTGATTATTCTGATTCACACCGTTGCTTGCCTCCACCATAAACGCCAGTCTGTCTCTCTTTACAAGCTCTGGTAGGTTACTTTCAATAGACCTTATAATCAGAGGATTTTTGATGGCTCCAATGTTCCCAAGGTCAGTGAGGTCAGCGAGCGCCTTCTCCATTGTCTGGCTTTCCTTGGCTCGTCGTCTTTAACAGGTGGAACTTGTTCCAACTCTTCAATAATTTCCAAGACAATCATACTCTCGTTCCCATACCCGTTTCCCAACACTCTGAGAATATCATTGGCGGTTTTGTAAGATGAGAGTCTGAGATCTTTGACAATCTTGACCTCCGTTGAGCCTGTTGGTTCACCCTGCCTCTGGAGATTTTGCCAGTCTGCCCTCCAGCGTTGAAAGTCTCTCCTACAACCACTAAACGTAGGGAGTTGGATCAGCTCCAATTTCACCGCTGGTACTGCATGCCCTGTTATTTGAGTCCCCATGCCAGAAGTCCGCGTTTCTTCATCGCACCTCCGTGCCCTGGCAAACTCAGCTTTCCTTATCTCAAGATCAGCAAGGGCCGGCGTCGCGCTTTTTAACTGTCAAGTTACACCTGGATCTTCGACCTTAAGCCTGCCCGAACTTGAAAATGGCTTGACCGACAGTGGGGTAAAGTGGAACAACTTGACGAAAGTTTCTTTGTTTTCGTCCTTTATTTGTGAATACTTCAATTGGACTCGGTTGCACAGGTAGATGATAGGTTTCCATGCGTAGTCACTAAACTGTTGCTAGGTTGAAAACCTTAATAATTAGAAAGACAGCAAAAGAAAAAATTATAACAATTACTTCTCAGTATTAGTCTTCATTTCCAGAAGAAAGCAAAGACAATTTCCCACCGATGCCTTCCCCAGTGTTGGTCGGTGCTTCAGTTCTTTCCCGTCTCGTGGCCTCCGTGTTGCTCCTGAGCCGAGCGCTCCTCCACACATTCACAGCTCCAAACAAATCCTTTTCCTGAAAATCACAGTGAGCTCTATAACATGTCACTTCCGGTTTCCAAAATAAGAGCCTCTTAAAGTGAACAGCACACTGGGAGTGGGTTGTACTGGGTTGATCACAATCTTTTAGTACATCCCTTGTACCTGCCTTCCTTGACTCACCATATTTACTACGATAGCTGTTATCTCTACATGTCCTTGCTTTTAAACCTTAGCTGATTACATATTGGCCTGGCTCAACTGAAGTACCTCACATACTTTTCTCATGGCCATACCTCTGTTCTTTGAACATACACATAGCTTGCAGCCATGCCATGACTGCTTTGGTTCTCTTTTGCTACTCACCATAATGATGGCAGCAGAGAAGGAGACAAGGACAGACTGAAAGTTGTTGAGATCACCAGAATTACTGGTTTATGTTATTCACTTTCCACAGCTCTGAGAGTGGTGTGCAACTTTCAAATGGTACCAGTCAACCATGGGTGAGGCTGGCAAGTGTGCAGGTTAGGTGGACAGAGGACAGAGGTTATCCAGGCAAGAGCTCAGTTTAGAGGTGAGAGCCTCTGTATCTGACCTCTAGATAACTCACTGAATGGTTTAGGACCAAACACATCATATCAACTATCAGGACTTTTTAGGTTCTTCTGGTTGGGGTCTACTCTGTGTCCCCAGAATAAGAACAAAACATGGAGAAACATGAAATACCAAAATAAAACAATAGTAAAGAGAATGCCCCTTTTCTCTGTCCTTTTCTCTGTCCTCTTTTTGTGAATACCTGATTGTCATGTGTCTACTTTTATTCTAAGACAACGCCTTATACACTCATTTAAACACACTACAACACACCACACAGACACCGAACTGCACCCATCAGTGTCTTGTCTTTCTTTCTTTCTCTTTCACATCCCACACCCGGTGATCTTAGTCCTCCTTGGCAGAATTTTAATTCCCCTTTTTTGTCTTTCTTTTCTTTCTCCAGGGATCAATAAAAAATGGTTAGACTGTCATGAGGGCTGGTGAAGGGAACACACTCACACACACCTATACATACATAGAACCCCCACCCCCACCCTGTTGCAAGATTAAAATGCATATATATATATATATATATATATATATATATATATATATATATATATATATATATATATATATATATATATATATCCACACAGAAGGGGTCTCAGACCCAGAAGGAACATTAGCAGACATTGAGGACAGTTACAAGTACCTTGGAATACCACAGGCAAATGGTAACCTCGAAGGGGCTACAAGGAAAATGGCAACAGCCAAATACCTCCAGCGAGTAAGGCAAGTCCTAAGAAGTCAGCTCAATGGCAAGAACAAGTCCCGGGCAATAAACAGCTACGCCCTGCCAGTGATCAGATACCCTGCAGGAATAATAAGGTGGCCAAAGGAAGAGATACAGACCACCGATGTTAAGACAAGGAAGCTCCTCACCATGCATGGTGGGTTCCACCCCAAATCCAGCACACTGAGACTGTACGCAAGCCGTAAGGAAGGAGGCCGAGGACTAGTGAGTGTGAAAGCCACTATCCGGGACGAAACTGCCAAGCTCCATGAGTACATCAAGGACAAGGCCCAAATGGATGACGTACTCAGTGAATGCCTCAGAAAATGACAAGGTGAAGAGGTGCTTGAGGAGGACAAGCCCCTACACGGGATGTTCCATCGAACCATAACTGAAGTGGGTGATCTCAAGAAGTCCTACCAATGGCTACAGAGAGCTGGCCTACAGGACAGCACAGAGGCACTCATCCTGGCTGCACAGGAGCAGGCTCTGAACACCAGAGCAATAGAGGCCCAGATATACCACACCAGACAAGACCCAAGGTGTAGGTTGTGCAAAGAAGCACCGCAAACAATCCAGCACACAACTGCAGGGTGTAAGATGCTAGCAGGGAAAGCATACATGGAACGCCATAACCGAGTAGCGGGCATACTCTACAGAAACATCTGTGTGGAGTATGGGCTGGAAACCCCAAGGTCATAATGGGAAACACCTCCCAAGGTGGTGGAAAATGACAGAGCAAAGCTCCTGTGGGACTTCCAGATACAGACAGACAGGATGGTGATGGCAAACCAACCAGACATCGTGGTGGTAGACAAAAGGCAGAGAAAAGCCGTGGTGGTGGATGTGGCAATACCAAGTGATGGTAACATCAGGCGAAAGGAACACGAGAAACTTGAGAAATACCAAGGGCTTAGAGAGGAGCTGGAGAAGGCCTGGAAGGTGAAGGTGACAGTAGTGCCCGTGGTGATCGGAGCACTCGGGGCAGTAACCCCCAAACTGGAAGAGTGGCTGCAGCAGATCCCCGGAACAACCTCAGACAACTCAGTCCAGAAAAGTGCAGTGTTAGGAACAGCAAAGATATTGCGCAGAACCCTCAAGCTCCCTGGCCTCTGGTAGAGGACCAGAGAGCTTAGAAGAGCTTAGAAGGGACACCACCCACGGAGCGTGAGGAACGAGTTTTATATATATATATATATATATATATATATATATATATATATATATATATATATATATATATAGCTCTTGGGTTTTACCAAGCTTGGTATTAACCATTAATATATGTGCAAACAAGGAAAAAAAAACCTAACTTTGAACAATGTTAATTTCAGTACTACATTGTAACACTAGTCTAAGTCTAACTGTTCTCTGCCTTTGTACAGATATACCTTTGTATCTTAACACAATTTTCTTATACTATTCATGTTTTTATTTTGTAAAGCAACTTAAATTGCCTTGTTGGCAAGGCGGTGGCAACAACTGAAGCATGTGGGAAGTGATAAAGGCTGCAGCAGAAAGGGACCACTGGTGTTGGAACACACTGGTGTTGGAACACACCATTCTCTGTTTGCTTCCCTGAGGGAAGCAAACAGAGAATCAGAATGACAAGTTATCAGAGATGTGTAATGGCATGGCCAATATACAAGTTGCTTTGCAATTTCCTGATAAGAATCTGGTCTGGTTTTTACCACCTAAATTTGAAAAGCTGGAGATGTGTAGTTCAGGGACAGCACTCCTCCATCGTTGTCTTTTACCACATCAGGAGATGCTGGGCCCTTCTCCTGCCTGTCGGTCCCCAGTGGTCAGATAAACAGCCAACTGAAAGAGACTAAACAGGAACAAAGCGGCAGGTCCAGAGTCCTGAAAAGTTGTGCAGACCATCTATGAAGGATTCTGCAGCACTTCTTCAACTTCACGTTGAGCCAGGAGAAGGTTCTGGTGCTGCAGAACAGTGTTTTTCAACAGGATGTTTTCTACAGCAGTGTTTCCCAACTCTGATCCTTGTGTACCTCTGCTCTGCATGTTTTAGATGTTTTCCTGCTTCAAGACAACCCTGACAGACATGGCTGCTTCATTAACAGACTTGTACGGACCTTGATAAGAAGCTGATGATGACCTTTAATTAGAATTAGGTGCGTTGAAACAGGGAATCATATAAAACATGCAAAGTAGGGGTACACAAGGATCAGAGTTGGGAAACACTGCTGTAGAAAACATCCTGCCTTGTTGCAGTAGCAAAAACAGCCCTTCCATCTTCTAAAGACTTAAGACCTTTTCCCCTAAAATTGCCCACATAATGAAAGTCCTAGAAAGACTTTTATTGGCTTACTTGAATGAGCAAAGAAGCACCATCCAGGCTTACTGCAATTTGCTTATTATTGTGGCGTTGTCAAGTTGTCTCTAGACACTTTCCAGACATCCAGAACATGACCCTCAAGCAATTATTACATAAACAATGGCAGGTAAAACTAAAAAACCTTGAGCCAAACAGTGGCATGGTAACACTCCCCTTTAAGAGGGAAGAAATCTTGAGCAGGACGTGGATCATAAGGGGGGACCGTTCTGCCGAAGACCAGCTGGGTAGAACAGGAAAAGGGAGATCAAAAGAGATAATGAAAAACAGAGAGTGGAGAGACACAGATATAATGTCAAAGGTTAAAAAAAGACAAGACACATTAGGATAATTATCTGTCAATAGCAGAACTAAGACTTCTGTGTGTATATGGGTGATATATGGATAGTTGGTGATCCACATAGACGAGGACTGCAGGTCAGGATGTCAGCAAATATCCAACAGAGACGTCTATACAGGTGAAGGTAAACACTGGGATGGTCAGAGGGTGGGACTGCAGGTCAGGATGCAGCTCCTGAGGTTCTGGTCTAAAGAACACACACTACAAGAACAAACTACAAGACAACTACAAGAACAAACTACAAGAACAATGGACCACAACTATACTTATGAGACACTTCTAATTAATTACTGAGGATTGAGCAGAAGAAGGAAAAGAGAAACAGAGGAGGTGAGGGGCACCAGTCAGTGGATCATGTTGGTGTCTCCCTGTCTACAGCAGCAGATCTAGGATGAAGCTGTGCTGAAGACCAGCTACTCTAGTCTGGTCCTGTCAAGACTACACTAATCTAGTCTAGAAGAAACAAATGCATTAATATGTTTTTCAGCATCACTCTGGGAGAGGATGCTCCCAATCTTTGCAATATTACGGAGGTGGAAAAATACAGTGTTACAAACCTGATATGCTGTTTACGCAAAGGTTTCACACAGTTTTACTGGAGGCCATCGCAACACCATCTAATCCCTTCCTAAAGTGTTTGGGACCATAAACAACAAACATACATACTTTTTAATTTTATCTGAATTTAGGAGCATAAAAGGATTGGACATCCAGTCCTTGATGTCTTTAAGAAACAACTGAAGTTTCCCTAATGGTTCTGTTTCATCAGGCTTCATAGACAAATACAGCTGCGTATCATTAGCATAACAATGGACATTAATGCTGTGGTTCTGGATAATACTTTCTAAGGGCTGCATGTATAAGTTGAACAAGATTGGCTCTAGAACTGAACCCTGTGGGACACCATAGCAGACCCTTGTCTGTACTGAAAAAACCTCATGAACAAACTGGAATCTATCAGACAGATATGATTTAAACCAACCTAGAGCTGTGATGGAGTGTCTTCAGTTCGAGGTTCTTCAGATTCGCTGTAACATGGACCACTACAGGAGATCCTTCCTGCCCACAGCAATAAACCACTACAATGAATCTCTGAAGAGACTGAAATCATGACTTACAATTAGTTTTCCTTTGGGAAAGTATTTTTAAATTCGACTTTGATTTTTTTTTTGTTTTTTTTCCAAATCTCAGTGAGTGCTAAGAAGGACAGGAATTTACTGGAAGCAAGTCTTGTTAGAGGGTTCTGCACTATGGCATACGGACAGCTTGTCTTGATGGTGGCCTCTCTTGGTGGAGTCGCACAGTTAGACTTGCTGGTCTTCACCCAGTAAGTCTACACACAAGGGCTGATACTTCAGTAACAGCTGTTCATCGATATACCTCTTTTGCATTCAGCTGAGTCCAGCCTTCCTAATTACCAACACATAAGATTCGATTTAATCTCAGTCATACGCCCTCAACTGCCCTGATATTGTCTGCAACAACCAACAGAAGCTTAAAAGAACAGGCAAAATGAATGGTTTACAAGTGCTAGGTAAAGCCTGCAGAGTAAACAGACACACACAGATAAAGGAGTTATGTTGTTTCTGCAGTTTCCACACACACTGCCACTGCAAGTACACTTGGAATAGGTCAGTGGAGAACATCCTGTTTATTCTCCCACCTTCTGCAGCTGTGAGTCTTTGGCAGATTCCAGTATATTGGGAGTTTGTGGTATTTCTTTGACAGTTTTTTCATTGCATCTTTTATCTTTTTTGGACAACTGTCTTACCTCTGTCCATGCAGCCTTGATCTTGTTTTCTAGTCTTCTCTGCCATGGAGGACTTTGCTTCTTACCTGTGGTGCCAAGCATCTCTAGGATCACTGCTGCTGTGCTGTACACCAGCTTATTGGTGTTGACGATGGTGGCAGTAGACATTGTTTGCAGAACTCCATTCACATCCTCTAGCAGACTTTCAGAAGATATTTTATCTCTTTGATCCACTAGTTTAGTTGTAGCATCAGGCTTCGATAACGTCCACGAAACATTAGACTATGGAGCAAAGTTGTGCACTAAATAATATAAAATAAAAAGTATTAAATAATGGTTATTTGATCAGTTTTAAACACTGCATGCAATGAAAAGGTGGAAAAGTTATATGATGCTAAGAGACTCTAAGAGACTCCAAGAGACTAAGAAATTATATATTCTTTTAAATGTAAAAGCTATTTGAAAGGTAAATTAAAAATTAAGGGTGTTTGGTTGTAGTAGGGCAGCACGGTGGCTTAGTGGTTAGCACTGTTGCCTCACAGCAAGAAGGTTCCCGGTTCAATTCCCGGCCCGGTGGGTCTTTCTGTGTGGAGTTTGCATGTTCTCCCCGTGCTTGCGTGGGTTTTCTCCGGGTACTCCGGCTTCCTCCCACAGTCCAAAAACATGCAGTGTAGGTTAATTGATCTTTCTAAATTCTCCCTAGGTGTGAATGTGAGTGTGATTGGTTGTTTGTATGTGGCCCTGGATAGACTGGCGACCTGTCCAGGGTGTACCCCTGCCTTTCGCCTGATATGCGTCGGGATAGGCTCCGACAGACCCCCGTGACCCGGAAACGGATAAAGCGGGTACAGATAATGGATGGATGGATGGTTGTAGTAGTGGGATTAACTGGTGAGAGCTCTGTGTTTTTGTTGTTTGTGAATTAAAGAGTGCTGACATTTGCTGATGTAGATCTCAAATGTAATCACAGCAGCCTTCGCATATGCCTTCCCTCTATCAGCTGCTGTTTTCAAAGATAGTTGACCAGAGGCCATAAAGCCAACAAGAGATTGAGTCTTGGCTTGGCTGTGATAGATAGAGTTCTTTATTCAGACAGGAAGAAAAAAAAGGGAGGGGGGTATCTGTGTCGTGGTGTCTGAAAATCAGCAAATTGAAAGAAGAGGCAGCACTGCGGCTGAGGTGAAGGGGTTTTGGAGAATGGGCACAATAGCCTATCTCAGACAACCTGCTGCTCCAATCACACTTTAGGAGAATAGAGTGTTGCGATGACACTCAGCTAGACGGAAACATATAAAACTCTCCAGCCAGCCCCATTATACCAACTGTAATAAAGCCCAATAGTCTGATAGTGCTTCTCCTCTCACTTTCAAGCTATAAAAGTCACCAGTGAATGCCACAATGGCTGCAAGAAATTTATGTCACACTGTTTATTTGGTCTTCCACATGCTTGGTAAGGAATTGGCTCCCTTTTAATACTATTAGAGTTCAGGGTGGTAGTAAGAAGAACATGATTTTTTTTTCTGTTACTTGCGCAGGAAAGAAAAAGATAACAACAACTTTTCTTTACATTTTCATGTGTGTAGTCTAAACAAATAAAATACATTGTTAATATCCATGACTTGCTCTCTGACATAAACATCTCAATAGGCCAACATTACCGCTGGTTCCTGTCCCTGTATCTGAAGGTGATGTATGTGGTGAAGTAATGCCTCCCGAGCTGCACACCCAGGAACGTACTGTTATACTGGTATGGTGAATGAAACTACATGGTACACCCACGTTCAAGTATTGACCATAATTACTGTTCCAAGTACTGCTTGATGATTGATTAGCTTTAATAATCCCCAAATGCAGTCAATTAATTGATGCTGAAAGAATCACAGTGCAAAACATTGTGCATTTGAGCAGAAAAATCAACAAAAAATAATTCTGTATTTTTTTCTTGCCAACCAGTAGAGTAATGTTTTTCAGTAGTAGATATGTTTTGTGTCTCCAACACCATTTGTGTTTTTGTGGAGGAGGTGGGAATCATCTGTTTGACCTAGGAGACGGATACACATTGATGTAACACATAATTACAGCGTACAGAGTATTTAAATATGGATTCATCAATTCCTATTAATTCAAAATGACACCATTTCCAGAGGTCTTAATGAAATGTGACATGATTTAATCAACATACCATAGGTCTCTGTTCAAGCTTGTCTTTATACCTCTGCTTATTGGAGCAGAGGAATCGCTGACCTTCCAGCTGAAGAACAACCTACTCCACTTACTGATCAATGCCACCGTGTCCCATTTACCAGAAATCAGAAGATTCTGGTGATCTTAAAAGTAGCTTTTTTAACACTCCAACTTTACTGAAGAGAGACTGAAAGCAACATAAAAAAACCAACTGACTTTTAAAAATTGCTTTAAAAAAATTCAGTTTTTCAGCAATTAAAAATTAGCTTAGCTGTTATGTGCCTTATTTCAGACTGGTTTGAATTAAAAAAGTATTTTCATGACCACGAGTTCCACGTCACACGATGTGGTGTAAGTAAAAATAAAATGTTTTTTTGTAATTATTTGAAGTTTATTCAAAATTATTCTTTTAAAACTTTCCCATTAAAGAAGCTCCTGCAAAAATACAGCGTTTCACCATTTTGATGTGTTGGTAAGTCCAGCTAATAACAGACCCTTGGCTCAGTGGTAATCGGAGCCTCTCTGAACATCCCTGCAAGCAATTCCAGACCTAGAGATCCTCCTAAATCATAGCTTTTTTGAGCCTTTAAGCCTTCCTGAAAATTTATATAGAATCATTATGGGGTTCCTGCTTCAGCCTCTTGTTGTCTTTAGTCACTCTCACAAGCCTGTTCAGTTCTTTGGTTCACATAAGCTTGGTTGGAAACCACATATAGAATATATTAAATGCTAAATATCCAAATCTATTACTAATCTTCATAAAACAAAGTATTTACGTAATAAAAGCTATAAAAATTCCCTTCATATTAAGTACTATTCTCTTGTAATGCCTTACATGTCATATTGTACTTAAATATGGGAACTTAAACTTAAAAAAGTAATTTAGAACCTATAATAAACGTGAAAAAAAGAGCAGTTAGGATAATAAATAAAGCAGCATATTTCAAATCAACCTATTCTTTATAGGCTCTTTCATGATAAAATTTCAAAACATTAGACATAATGTTTCGTGAGTTGAATAAAACTCTGCCTGCATTAAAACATTGTTTAATCTAAGAAAAGGGCTTTATAATTTAAGAGGATTGTTTTTTTTTTGAAAAAAGTAAAGTAAGACTAAATATTAAATACAGATGTGTGTCAATTTTGGAAGTAACATGAACAAACTGGAATCTATCAGACAGATCTGATTTAAACCAATCTAGAGCTGTCCCTTTAATCCCAACAACATACTCTAGTCTCTGCAGTAAAATGTTGTGATCTATGGTATCAAAAGCAGCACTGAGGTCCAGCAGAACCAGTATGGACACTAATCCATTATCTGAGGTCCAGCAGAACCAGTATGGACACTAATCCATTATCTGAGGTCCAGCAGAACCAGTATGGACACTAACCCATTATCTGAGGTCCAGCAGAACCAGTATGGACACTAACCCATTATCTGAGGTCCAGCAGAACCAGTATGGACACTAACCCATTATCTGAGGTCCAGCAGAACCAGTATGGACACTAACAGATTATCTGAGGCCATAAGAAGGTCATTCGAGACTCGAACCAGTGCTGTTTCTGTGCTATGATGCTTCTGAACCCTGACTGAAGAACTTCAAATAGATCATTTCTATACAAACGGTCACACAGCTGCTGCAACGACCTTTTCCAGAATGTTAGAGATAAATGGAAGGTTGGAAATCGGTCTATAATTAGCTAAAATGTCTGGGTCAAGAGAGGGTTTTTTAAGTAATGGTTTGATTACTGGTACTTTGAAACTTGTGGTACATATCCTAATATTAGGGACAAGTTGATCTGGTCCAGTATTGTTGTACCAATGAGAGAAAACATTTTTGAGTAGTTGAGTTGGGATGGAGTCTAAAGACACGTGGATGATTTATTGATGACTGAGGTCAGATCAGTTCTATTATGTGCCAGAAATAAAAAGTGCTTGGAAAAATAAATAAATAAATAATATTGCCAAGAAACGACCCACCTCTCACCCACAAAAACAACAAACAAAAAAATCTAACTTCTGTAGCAAAATTATCTATTTCTTTCTATGTTAAATTATTATTATTGTTGGCTCACCCATATTAGTTGGTAATTAGAAGCTACTAGGGTTGTTGGTGAAAGTTTGGAGGAAATAATCCAACCCACCCATGCACACCTTTTAATCTTAATATTCATCACTGTCACTTTGTCTTAAGAACATTTACTACATCATAAACTTAACACAGAAACTAAGAACATTTGTGTTGGTAGATTATTTCTTTGTTGTAACAATGCTTCTGGGCAATAAATCCTATAGTGTTGGAAAGCCTGTTTATTTCCCTTTTAAATGGCGCCACATTTGTCAGGAAGATGCATTTGTGGGAGGAGCAGCAGAGCTGAGGATCTGGGTTGTGCCCATGAAAAAAATGTCAAATCTTCTCTGCCAGTGCCAAGCTAATTATTTTGCTGTTGTTATACTGATATACTGATTGCTGCACCAATAGAGTAACATCTTTTGGTAGAGGCAGTGTGATGATGTCAGGCAGCATCTCCCTCACTGGAAAAATTAGATTACATCATTGGATGTAATATCAATGCAGAGAGAGATCAAGATGAGTTTCTGCAACCCATATCTCCAGAGTCTGAGACCAAACTATCCTCCAGGATGACAAGGGTTGCCTTCACAGAGCGGATTTATCAGAGACTACTTCCAGAATTTAGGAGTGGAAAGGATGGAATGACCTGCCAGCAGTCCTGACCTCCACCCCATTGAACACTTGTAGGATCAGCTTGGGCGTGCCGTTCGTGCCAGAGTGACCAACACAACCACAACCAGCTGATTTACGACAGATGCCGGTTGAAGAATGGGAGGCCGTCTTACAGCAGTAAGACCAGGCTGGTGACCAGCATGAGGAGGAGGTGCCAGGCTGTTGTGGCTGTCTGGTTCTTCCACAGCTACTGAGGCCACTATTTGTTAAATTGATATATTGTTAAAATTCTAATATGTGTTGTTTCTTCAAATGTCATCCAATTCAACAAATACCAAACAAGAGTGAAAGTTCTTTGGCATCAGCAGAGAAGATTTGTCAAATTTTACATGGGCACAACCCACATCCTCAGCTCTGCTGCTCCTCCCACAAATGCATGTTCCTGACAAATGTGGCACCATTTAAAAGGGAAATAAACAGGCTTTCAAACACTATAGGATTTATTGCCTAGAAGCATTGTTACAACAAAGAAATAATCTACCAACACAAATGTTCTTAGTTTCTGTGCTAGGTTTATTTCTTTGCAATCAGAGATTATATGCAGAAGCTCACCCAAATAGCTCCTCCAAACCAATGCATATTTGCCACTCAAAAATAAATGAGACATTTCTTTCAAACATACTGGTGGTAGTGCCTCAGTGAGAGCTATCTGACTGTTCTGATGAAGTAGCTCTGAAGACAATCATTTCATGCAGGCATGATATGTCACTAAGGCTATAGGCTTATAAGATTGGCCTTCATTTACTGAAAAATACAAATACACATGCACACAAGAGCAAGTTGAAGAAAACATGAACACACTGAAAAATCACTAACAGCTGCAGCTTGGAGAAGCATCATTGTTTGTGCATGAAACTGCACATTTAAGTCAAAAGCAATAACTCATAATTAACTGCTTCTGCATAGCTGATACCATTTTCATATATATTGCAGTTTGTGCACCCAGAAGAAAAAAAAATAAACTGCAGTGATGAAAAACAAAACTAAAAAAACTATGTTTTTTTTTTTAGTAGTTCTGGCCAAACTGTAAGAAAAGACAATAGTCCTGGCTTTTTAAATGATGATGAAGTTATTTTTTGTGTGAGTGAGGCACCACAATCATTCATAAACAATAAACTATAAGGAAATGTGGTAGATGATTATATCAAACACTAATATTAATATAATAAAATAAACAAATATATAAAAAATACACAACAGCTAAAGACAGTTATAATGTTGGATAAAAGAATGAAAACAAAAAGTGCATCCTTCGTGAAAAGAGGTTAACAGAACTATGGTTTATGTGTAAGAAACAAATGAGCAACAACAAAATGCATCTATTCAACTTTCAGTGTGTCAGGATGAATGAGTTTATATAGTTTGAGTCAAATGTTTTTCCAAAGTATAATTAAGGCATGTCAGGGATAATAAACCTTCCCAAGAAAAAGTGTTTACAGAATTATCTCTAAGCACTATAAATGTCATTACTTTCTTTTATGGCTGTAGCATTTTTACGGTTTCTAAAAATAGCTTGTACAGTTTTCAGATGTCTGAGTGGGAACGTCAACACTCCAGATTTTTGTTTTTAGCCCTAGTGCTCATAGCTGCTTCATATTATTTTCATACAGTTTCCGCCTTGATAGCTTTTTGGATGCGATACAAGACTGCTTGTGTTAAAATATGCCACCTTCGCTTCTTTTCTCTGATATCTTGGTGAACATGCTTTGTGAACAGCTTTGTCATCTGATGGCACCCAGAAAAACAACCAGACAAGTTAGCTCCTTTATTGTGCTGTTAGTGCTGATTTGCAGTCAGGCAGACACGGGCCAAGCGGGGGTCCTGCCGGTAAGCTGAGCAGCGCCACACGGTCGCCTGCCTGAAAGCAATTTCAGTCATTTTCATTCATTTATCTGAGGTATTTATCAGGTTTCATTGAGTTATCAGACAGTTAAAAAGGATGTAGATTTCATCCCATATTGGCTGATACTTTATCTGGCCGATAATTATCCCGTAACTCTAGTTAAAACAGTTTTTCACTAAAACACTGTGGATATTTAAAACAACTTTGAAGAGTGCAGTTTAAAAAAAAAAGCTATTTTATCTGTATTTCATCTTTTCATTATGACTCACATGGGATTAGCTTGTTAGAGATATAATCAGGGACCTTTAATAAAAACTTCAAAAACATGTATTTAAACTATAAGTAAAGTTTGCAGTCACTATGAGCTCAACTGGATCTCACAAAAATATTTGAAATACACGTTACCTCTTTAACAACACATTCCCATATTAAAATCATCTTCTGGCAATGTGGAAACAATGTAGAAAAATCTACATGAGAAATGAGAGCTTCAAACTTTCCTTCATTCTTTTCATTCTCTTTGTTTCTACCCAAAGCAGCTTCCACCTTAAACACATTTTCAAATTAACCAGCCCAGACCGCTCAGTCCCATGAACCTTTGCTCAGCACCCAGTGAGACCCAGCAGCTTTTTTTTGTATAATTACTGCAACTCCCAGAAAGTGCGCCACCCTCTACCAGCCTTCCAACACCTCCACAACCATGCGCCTCACTACATCTCCCAGATGTTTAGGGACAAATGCTTGTAGTGCTAAAAGGACAAATATACAGAGCTAATACGGGATGAGCTATCGTCTGAGTGACCACCACCATGTCAAACTGATATTCATATCACAAAAATGTACATTATATCACAGAAAAACCTAATGCTAATTATATAAAAATATTATTAACAGTATTAGTTAAACTCTGTCAACACTGTGCTGCTGGGATTGAGCTGCTGGTTGCTGCCCTTCCCTTTGGTGCCCTGCACATAAAATCATACACCTAATTATATGGGACAGGCAAAATATTCTTGTAAAATTAGTGGTAAAAATCAATGGAATTGAAAGAATATTGGGGCTATATAGCCTAAATTTAAGAAAACAATATATGCTAATGACTACAACAATATTTCGTTTCATGTTAATGCTCATGTTTTTGTTGTTTTTTTGTTTTCAATTTACTCTTGCTTTAGCTTCCACTAATAAATGAGTCGCTACCATCCTCACCCATGCCCTGTTCCATTGTCGACAACATCCCTAGCTCCATCCACATAAATATAAATACCTACATGTACATTACAAGGGTGATCATATCTTCATCCTGGAGGAAGCAAGGAAGTTTCACGCTGAGACCAAGAGCCAGATTTTGTGCTCTACATGACACAAAAAACAAGCCTTTAACTTTGGAAAGATCATTTAAAAAAAAAGAAGATCACGGAGGAGCTCATAAAATGCCGTTACTACAACAAAACAACAAAACAAAAACCAAAAACTAGCATATACAAATGCTGATGCCACACCCTAAAACTCACACATTAATGTTCCTGAACTTTCTGCGTCCTTACAGCGCGGACGTACTGCCTGCTTTGCTTCTTTTATTGATTTGTATGTCGATTTTTCCTTTTTTTTTTCACATGAGCCTACCTGCAATAGCTACTGGACACTATCACTGGAACTAAAGTGTTTTTAATGGAAACAGCAACATTTTTCATAGTTATTTTATTTTCAGCGCTCTGCATACACAAGCAGAGCCTACACTCAGCTGAATCCTGAGTTACAGTTCCTGGGCACGTAGCACTCAGCTGAATCCCGAGTTACAGCTCCTGGACACGTAGCACTCAGCTGAATCCCGAGTTACAGTTCCTGGGCACGTAACACTCAGCTGAATCCCGAGTTACAGCTCCTGGACACGTAGCACTCAGCTGAATCTTGAGTTACAGCTCCTGGACACGTAGCACTCAGCTGAATCCTGAGTTACAGCTCCTGGGCACGTAGCACTCAGCTGAATCCCGAGTTACAGTTCCTGGGCACGTAGCACTCAGCTGAATCCCGAGTTACAGTTCCTGGACATGTAGCACTCAGCTGAATCCTGAGTTACAGTTCCTGGACATGTAGCACTCAGCTGAATCCTGAGTTACAGTTCCTGGACATGTAGCACTCAGCTGAATCCTGAGTTACAGTTCCTGGACATGTAGCACTCAGCTGAATCCCGAGTTACAGTTCCTGGACACGTAGCACTCAGCTGAATCCTGAGTTACAGTTCCTGGAGACGTAGCACTCAGCTGAATCCTGAGTTACAGTTCCTGGACACGTAGCACTCAGCTGAATCCTGAGTTACAGCTCCTGGACACGTAGCACTCAGCTGAATCCTGAGTTACAGCTCCTGGACACGTAGCACTCAGCTGAATCCTGAGTTACAGTTCCTGGAGACGTAGCACTCAGCTGAAGCTAAACAGCCTGGAAAGGTGCTAACTGCTAGGCTAACCAGCAGCGAGATGCCTCACACGCTGGGCACTGCGAGCTGAAATCTGTGAAACCACCTGGCCTTCACTTCCTATGAGACAGTGGAGCTAAAGGAAAGGCTAACAACAACCCCCCAAAACAACGAGTGTAAAAGTGCAAACAACTTGCTCCACTATCGAAGGACTCTGGATCTCTAACAGATACCATCCACCCCAAAGCAGCAAAGTAAGGACTGTTAAAAAGTAAAAGGCAAAAGGGAAGCTAAATATTTGGCCTGAGACTCTGACTGTGGGTAAAATTGTTGTAAAGGACGCACAAAAGATCTGCAGTAAGAACACTAAAGTCCTCTGCTTTTCTGAGGATATGGTCAATGATGCAGATGAACATCCAACTGTGACAAACGTTGTTCTGCATACAGAGTCCAACGACAAGTCCAAACAACAATCTGAGGTTCTGAAACTGGACTTAACTGGATTATTAAACCCAGTGAGCTCTCTGAATGCAGCTGTATTCATCAGTGGACTTGAACCACCGCGGCGGAGGAGAGGAAAGATTCAGGAGATTGTTGACACTGAATGGTTTATATCTGCATGTGCTGACCTCAGTGCATTTTATCAACAATTTTAATATTTTTTGGGAACACAGACATCTGTTTAAAAAAAATGGATTTGATAACGAGGATGTGTCTCATCGAGAGGAACAAACAAAGCCCAGCAGAAACCCATCTGCCCCCACCTGGGGAGAGCTTCAGAAATGAGAGACATCAGGGCGAAGAAGAGGGGTCCTTATTTGCCTCCAACCTTCTCAGCAACACCAATGACCCCGACCAGGGACTAGGACCTTCCCATCCATCCATCATCTATACCCGCTTACTCCTTCTCAGGGTCACGGGGGGGGGGGGGGGGGGGGGGGGGGGGGTCTGTTGGAGCCTATGCATCGCAGGTGAAAGGCAGGGGTCCACCCTGGACAGGTCACTAGTCCACATACAAAGACAGACAAACATGCACGCACACATTCACACCTACAGGCAATTAAGAATGATCAATTATCTAGTATGCATGTTTTTGGACTGTGGGAGGAAGCCGGAGGAACCCATGCAAGCACGGAGATTTTTGATTTTTCCTTATTTCTCTTAATCTGATTGGCAAAATACTTGCCAGTTTTATCACTTAACTCAAAATGTCCATGTCTAACTCTTTGACTAAGAAATTTTGTCTTCTTGATTAGGTAGCGATTTAACTGTAGTTTATACTTTTGCTGCTCAGATTGAATTTGAGGAGTTGGGTTATTAGCAGTCAATTTTCCAGGCTTCTTTCTTCTTGTCATTCCTTCTTTTTCTTATGGGAGGAATATAAAAATGATCTGTCCTCTTAGCACAGCTCTGCCTGTTTCCCAAAGAAGTGATAGAGCCATTTTTGGTGAATCATTAATTTCAAGGAAGGATGCCCACTTTCTCTTAATATAATCATCAAAGTCAGGATCAAGTAGCAATGTATTAAATCACCACCTGTTGCTGATTTTGGCATTTTTACTTTTATTCAAGGTAAAAGCAGTCAGTGCGTGATCACTAATACTGATAGGATTTATTACAATGTCAATCATTTTTTGAGTAGGATTGATAAACTTGTGAGAATTAAGTTAATTATTTGTCTTTGGGATGTTTTGGCCTCCAACAATCTCCAAGACCACAGTATGCCATGAACTGTTACATTATTTCTGAAGATTGGTAGTTATATGTTTTACTACAGTTGTTAGGTTTATCCAGTGCAAGATTGAGAACTGTATTAAAATCTCCACCTATAAATATTAGGGAGTCAGAGATGTTGAAAATAGTGTTAAAAAGTATGAAAAAAGAAGTTAATTGTTGTTTGTTCCACAAATGCCCACTAGAGTAATTGGGTTATTGTCTATTGCCCCCCCCCCCAGGATCTCCAACTATAAAATTATGACAAAATAAGATGTTTTTGTGAAGTAAAAATTGCTACTTTTTTTTGCCTTGCCTAAAAATTATCACCAAATATGTGACTAAATTGTGGAGTCATTAGTCCTAAGTATTTCTTGTAAAAGAGATACTGTATCAAACAGCAATTTATTTATATAATCAAATAGATTTTTTTTTTTTTTAAATGCAATTTTATTCCTCAGATGTCCCATCTTAATCAAGTTCATAACATTAGGATACTATCAGATTGTAGTCTTTGTTTTTACAAGTCATTGTACCAGTAGCTTTTCTGTGTGTCGAAATTAGCTATAATTAGTCATGGTCTTTTGTTTTCCAGGGTTTTGCGTCCTATGAATGTGATTTCTTTGATCGTGTCCGCAGAGATTTTCCGCTAGCAGAGTTGGCCTCCATCTTGAACCACAAAAGGGCCTCAAAGGCTGGGGCGACCAAAGGTCCTTGCTGCCCAAATAACAAGGCTCTAATATTAGCAGCCCAACAATAGTGTTTAAATACTAACAGGTCAAGACCGCCTATTGCCTTAGATTTTTGTAAGTGACCCTTGATTCTTGGATTCTTGTTATTCCTGATGTAGGAGAGAATAATTGAGTCCAATTCCTTGAAAAAAGCAGAGGTAAGAAAGATTGGAAGGTTTTGGCATAAATAGAGAAATTCTCCTGCATTCAATATTTTGTTTTAGTCCTGATATATATTCAGCAAAATCAGCTGAATATTTGATTACGATGTTTATGTACAGTTAAGCCAAAATAATTAAAACAATCAGCAGCTAATTTAAACAAAATGCTTTCCAGAAAACTTGGTGAGTACGCAATGGACAAAGCCAAGAAATCACTCTTGGACCTATTAATATATAACCAGAAATTCTTCCAAAAAAATTTACCAATTACAGGAGGTGGGGAACTGATTCTTCAGCACTCCTCAGATATAATACTACATCATCAGCATATAAACTTATGAGTGTTTCCACTTCTCTCTCTATATATATTTGCATGTTTTCATATTTTCAAAGCAAGCAGATCCAATGCAATGCCAAAGAGGGCTGGAGAGAGAGGACAACCTTAATGAACTGAAAGCTGTGGAGGTAATGCAACTGACCTGTCACCATTACTCAAAATAGAACATGATGGACTTGCATATATGAGCTCCACCCAACACAAACATTTCACCAAATCCAAACCTGCACGATTATTCCAACATATAAGGCCACTCAACCTGGTCAAAGGCTTTGTGAGCATCAAGGGACAGGCTTGCTGCTCTATTGACTCCAGTATGATCAGCATATATGGTATTAAGGAGGCACCTGACATTTGAAAAAGAAAGCCTTCTGGGGATAAATCCTGTCTGATTGGGGTGGATAATTGAAGTGAGATGTTTGTTTAATCGGGTTGCAAAACATCTTAGTAAAACTTTGCAATCAAAATTCAGGAGAACAACTGCCCTGAAGCTATCAGGATCAGTCATCTCCATTTCCTGTTACAAAATGAGGGATATATTAGCTTTGCATGGTGTTTTAGGCAAATGGAATTGGAATTATAAATCATTCATAACAAAAGCGGAGCTAAGATAACACAAAATCTCTTAATGAATTCACGGCTGAAGCCATCAGGCCCAGCTGCCTTACCTGACGTGAATGATTTTATAGCAGAAATAACTTCCTCTAGCGTAAAGTCAGATTCAAGTTGACCCTGTGGCTCTTACTCGCCCTCTTCTATTTCTTTACCCTCCAGGTTGTGAGTCACTGCCTTTGGATCATTAAAAATCAAACGCTCATCCTTCTCATGCCTGTAAATGCAGAGGCTGGCTGGATAACGTGGTGTGTGCTTGATTCCCACATCCCCTATGGTTTGCATTACATCTCCAAAGGAACAGCGTTTGGTCATCACTTTGCTGGTATAATCTGGAAAAATCAGAACACTTTTCCACTTTATACACCATGGGTTGTGACAGCAGGCTTGGGTTGTAGAGAATGAAGCGCAATTGACTTTCACCAGGTACGGAAAATGCTCCTCACCCAGCAATTCAGAGATTAGTCATGAAATCGTCTTACATGGTTCTTTATCTTGGTCTGCCCGGCAAGACGTGACTGAAGCCTAGTTTTAAAAGACATCAAAACGTTCATTAGTATTATGCAGAACAGATTCAGACGTCTCCTTACATAGTTCGTTGCACATTGCATAAGTATTGTCCTCACACAGATCAACTGAATGGCTGTCGTTAGCACTGGCCCCGCTGGCATAGCCTTCAGCAGTTTTGGCTTGGCCTGCAATGTTTGTGTAGCCCACATATAAAAACCCAACCAGCGTTTAAAGAGGTAATTTTGAGTTTACTGTCGAGGAATTTTGACCCTCCATGCATACCGTGCAGGGCTCTGTGCAGGGTGCCATCTTGGCACTGCGTACGTTTTTTTTTTTTCCTCAGCACGAGGCCGACAAGGAGAGATCGGTAGTGATATCGAAGAAAGAAGAAAAGATCAGTTAAGGAATTAGGAGAAACTACTTTCCTATGATTTTTGCTTTGTGTTTAGAGATCGGGTAAGTTGAGTGCCGAAAGATTTTTCTTTTGGACATAATACATTTTTGTTTAAGAATTCTTGGACACTCCGAATTGTTTTTTTGATGACCCTCAACTAGCTCGGACTGCAAGTCTTCGCTGGAGGTCGATGGCGAGCCAGGTGTAGAACCAGAGGATTCCGTTGGAGATTAAAGTACAGTGTGTCCAGCTGTTTTGGATTCCCGACAACAAGATTCACCCCGACCTTAAAGAACAAGAGTTAAGGAACATTCCCATACACTTATTCTACCCGGGTAGAGAACAAACAAACAAGCAAACAACAAGATAACTGACTATTTTATTTCATATTAATTTTCATAAAACTGTTTTATTTTGTATAAGAGGTCCCTTTTAAGGAAGGAATTTTTGTTTATGTTGTTGATATATTTTATGTTGTAAGAGGTACTGTAATAAACCTGCCTTCTGTTGGTTAAACGCATGGTTGTTTTTCTTCTCTTTCCCAAAAGAACCTAGTTGCTTTGTGTAGCTTGTGCTAGTTAAATGTGACACAAGTGCTACATAAAACATGGCGAGCCAGCCAGGAGAAATTTAAGTGTTTAAATCTTTAAAGAATCAAATAGAAATACAGTTGGGCAGTTTTATTACAGAGCTTTATTTTTTTCTGATTTTCCTGCGTGCACAATGGAGGTTGTAGCAGCTGAAAATGTGAAAGTACCAAATTCACTGCTTGTCAGCGGATTAACAGGTGCAGTGACAGACAATGAGGTAATTGAGTTTTTGCAGATGTATGGGTCAATTTCAAGAGTAGTGAAGCTTGATAGTTCTGATCCTAATTTAAAAGATACTAGTATAGTCGAGTTTTACTCAGGTCATGCAGTTGAAGCTCTCCAAGAGAAGTTGCCATGCCATCAACCCACTTCTGACCCAGACGTCATTCATGGTATTCAACTTTTGTCTACCTTATACAGTACATATACATACATATACCAAGCTAACTTCTAATCTAACTCAATCATATGTGGCAGATCTTAAGGGAGTTGCAAAAATAAGTGGCATAGAATATGAGCGGATATTGCTAGAAGAGCTGGCTAAAATTCGGAAGTCTGCAGATGAGAAAAGCTTGGGTTCTGTTGTTAAGCCCGCAGAATCTCAAACCGTTTCTTCTGACTCTGACAATGATGTTGCCATTGTAGGGTCAAATGTTGCTCAGACCAGTCAGACGGCTGACCCGAGCGGGGCCAATGTTCATGATGTACAGTCACGTATTGTAAACAGTGACTGTAAAGCCTCACCTTCCATTGAGAAACCTACCTATGCTTTGACATCTGAACAGATAAGCCCACCTGAGGTTCAGAGGCTTGTTTATTGAACATGTCGTGAGGGGCAATGAGATACCGCAGCCAATCAAGGGTCTTCTAAACTCAGGCCATTTTCTGGGAGGGTTCCATGCCCTAATTTAGAAGTTGATTATGACACTTGGTGCGGTCATGTTGAATTCTACCTCGCTGACCCCACTATCTCTGAGAAGCAACTTGTCAGAAAAATTCTAGAAAGTCTTCTGCCTCCTGCTGGTGGCATCGTGAAACATCTTGGGCCTCTGTCCAGGCCACAAGATTTTTTGAGCCTCCTTGATTCAGCTTATGGTACTGTTGACGATGTTGATGAACTTTTTGCAAAGTTTCTTAACACCAATCAGGATCCTGGTGAAAAGCCATCTATATATCTGCAGGGTCTTCAGGCAACTCTGAGTAAAATCGTGAAGGGCGGCGGCATTGCTTCTAGTGACTCTGATCGCCAGCTGTTAAAACAGTTCTGCAGGGGATGTTGGGATAATTGCTTAATTACTAGCCTCCAACTGGAAAAGAAAAAACTTAATCCACCACAGTTTTCTGAGCTGTTACTTTTATTGCGCACAGAGGAGGATAAACAATCTGCAAAGTCCTGCCGTATGAAACAGCACCTTGGGCTTTCAAAGCTAAAAGTTCAGTCCCACCCACAGAATGTGTACTCCAGCATAGGTGCAACTGCATCATCATCCTCTGATGATCCAACTCCAGAGCTTCAAGCCCAGCTAAGCTCCTTAAAGGCCAGTATGAATAAGCCTTTAAACAAGAAACAACACACTAAAGCAGTTGCTGCAAAGAAAAGTATGATAAAAGAGAGTGCAGATAATCTTCCACGGTTCAGTACCAACTTGAGCAACAGTAGTAAAAAACCACGTGCTGGATACTGTTTTAGATGCGGGGAAGATGGACACATAGCTCCATCATGCTCTAAAGACCCCAACCCGCAAGTTGTTTATGTTAAAAGAAAACAATTTAAGGAAAAACAAAAACTCTGGGATGAACAAAGTAAATTAGATTTAAACTAACCTCAGTTCCAGTTGTGGGGCAAACTGGAGCTGATGTGGTTGAGAGCCCCAGAAATGTAGCTGCTTTGAATATGACAACTCGTGCATCCAAACCAAAGCATCACTTTAAAATACCCAGATGTTTAGTTGGTAGGAAATGCACAGCCAATGTAAATGTAGGAGGTGTGAACTGCAACTCGTTGTTGGACACTGGGTCCCAAGTGACTACCATATCAGCCTCATTCTATAATGAGAACTTGTCAGATCAGCCCATCGAACCCTTTGACTCTCTTGATGTTGAAGGTGCAAATGGACAAGCTGTTCAGTATTTGGGCTTTGTTAAAGTTAACATTTGTTTCCCAAAGGACTTCATTGCCACACAGCCTGATGTTTCTACCTTGCCATTAGTTGTTCCTGATTTGAGATCCAGCACAGACTTGCCAGTTTTAATTGGTACAAACACACTTGATGTATTGTACCAAGAGCAAAGCTATACATGATATTTCTACTGTCTATGGCTATAGGCAGATTTTGAGTACTCTTGCACTTCGAGACAGGGTAAATAATTCTGGTAATATTGGTCTTGTTACATTAAGAGGCAACACATCACAAGTCATTCCAGCTAAATCAAAAGTTTGTCTTGAAGGCTATTTCAATCATGTCTCAGATACTGGAAAAACAGCTACCGCTGTTTGTTCCAGAATTTCGTCTGTGTCTTCTACACAGCTTGAAGAGAACCAGTTGGCATTTGATTTTGGTGATTCACCCTTGTCTGAGGAATGGAAAGAAAGGGTTACAGAGAAACTCAGTGCATACACAGATGTCTTTGCAGGCCATGACCTTGAT
This sequence comes from Xenentodon cancila, assembly GCA_014839995.1. Taxonomy (NCBI): domain Eukaryota; kingdom Metazoa; phylum Chordata; class Actinopteri; order Beloniformes; family Belonidae; genus Xenentodon; species Xenentodon cancila. The sequence goes on from CM026201.1 coordinate 2,411,293, forward strand.
TTTGGCCATGCTACGAAGGTCAAACATCAGATCAGGCTCAAAGATGAGACTCCATTTAAACATAGACCCAGGCCTATACATCCCAATGATTATGATGCAGTGAGAAAGCATCTGGAAACTCTCTTGGAAGCTGGTGTGATCAGAGAGTCACAGTCTCCATATTCATCACCTATTGTTGTTGTGAAGAAAAAAAATGGTGATGTCCGCCTTTGTGTTGACTATAGAAAACTTAATGCGCAGACGATTAAAGTTGCCTACGCATTGCCAAATCTTGAGGAAAGTTTTTCAGCTCTGTCCGGTTCAAAATGGTTTTCTGTCATGGATCTGAATTTCGGATACTATCAGATTGAAATGGAAGAGAATGACAAGGCCAAAACAGCTTTTGTTTGCCCGCTAGGATTTTGGGAGTTCAATCGAATGCCTCAGGAAATAACCAATGCACCGAGTACATTTCAGCGGTTAATGGAGCGGTGCATGGGAGACATTAACTTGGAAGAAGTTCTGGTTTTCCTTGATGATTTGATTGTCTTCTCTGATTCCCTGGAGGAGCATGAAAAGCGCCTCGAGCATGTTCTCCAACACTTGAGAGAAAATGGTCTGAAGCTTTCTCCACAAAAATGTAGGTTCTTCCAAACCTCAGTACGATACTTGGGACATATTGTCTCAAGAAATGGAGTTGAGACTGATCCTGAGAAGATTGCTGCCATAAAAACTTGGCCGGTAACACAAACTCTAAAACAGTTGAAGTCATTCCTAGGCTTTGCTGGCTACTATCGCCGGTTTCTAAAAGATTATTCCAAAATAGTCAAGCCTTTGAATGACCTAACAGCAGGTTACCCTCCATTTCGGAAGGAACAGAGAGGAACTATCTGCCAGAGAGTCTATCGAAATCCAAAAGAACCTTTTAAGACCGTTGGACGGGTTCTTGTCAGGAAGCTTTTGAGTGCATAAAAGAGAGGTTGACCTCTGCTCCGATACTGGGATTTGCAAACCCTAAACTTCCCTATATTCTCCACACCGATGCTAGCACCACTGGCCTGGGTGCTGCATTGTATTAGGAACAGGATGGCAAAATGCAAGTTATTGCTTATGCCAGTAGAGGGCTTTCTCCAAGTAAAGCTAGATATCCGGCTCACAAGCTAGAATTTTTGGCCCTGAAATGGTCTATTGTTGAAAAGTTCCATGACTATCTGTATGGCAACACATTCCAGGTGGTAACTGACAACAACCCTTTGACTTATATTCTCACTTCTGCTAAGTTAGACGCAGCCAGTTACCGGTGGTTAGCAGCCCTTTCTACCTTTGACTTCCACCTGAAATACAGGGCGGGAAAGGCTAATCAAGATGCGGATGGGCTCTATGATGATCCTGCCTCAAGAGAGGAAGAAGAACACATAAAACAGTTTACTTCCCATCTCTTGTCTCCATCACCATGCCAGCAAGAACACCATAAATTGAGTTCTGATGGCGTGGCTGCTGTGTGCTACAGACATCTTTTAAGTGAAACCAAGGACCACTTACCTTCTATCACATTGGTTGAGTCCCTTGCTGTGCATGCAGACGCTGTACCAGATGTATGTGATGATGATTTGTGGGCTCAGAATGCAATTCCAATTTTTTCGAATAGTGATATTAGAGCCCATCAGGAGAGCGATCCAGACATCAGTCAAGTGATGCAGTTGATAAAAGCAGGCGTGAATGTGTTTCGTGACATCGCAGACGGATCCTCTGACATGAAGTTGATGCTGAGGGAGTGGAAGCGTCTTGAGTTGAGAGATGGTTTGTTGTATAGAAGGAGGCAGTGTGATACACTGACCACTTATTAGCTTGTGCTTCCAGTGGCTTTGAGGTCAGATGTTCTCAGGCGTCTCCATGATGACATGGGACACATGGGTTTAGAACGGACCCAAGATCTAGTAAGATCTAGATTTTTTTGGCCAAAAATAGCTGCAGACATTGAAGCAAAGATAAAAAACTGTGGACGGTGTGTCAGAAGGAAGTCACTGCCTGAAAAGGCGGCACCCCTGGTCAATATCAGAACAACATGACCAATGGAATTGGTCTGTATGGATTTTTTATCATTGGAACCTGACAGTAAAAATACTAAGGACATTTTGGTAATAACCGATCACTTTACAAAATATGCAGTGGCCTTGCCTACACGAAATCAAAAGGCAACCACAGTTGCAAAATGTCTTTGGGAACAGTTCCTTGTGCACTATGGGTTCCCTGAACGCCTCCATAGCGATCAAGGCAGAGATTTTGAATCTCGTGTGATTAAAGAACTTTGTGGTTTAACAGGTATCAAGAAAGTAAGGACAAGCCCATACCATCCCAGAGGTAATCCAGTGGAGCGATTTAATCACACTCTTCTTGGTATGTTGGGTACCTTGACAAATGAGCAGAAGACTCACTGGCGTGATTACGTCATGCGTACAATTGTACAAAGAATGAAGTCACTGGATTCAGTCCTTATGAGCTTATGTTTGGCAGGCAACCCAGACTACCTGTGGACCTTGTATTCAACTTGCCAGTCAAAGAAGCACAAACACTGACACACTCAGTATGTCAGGAATTTGAAAGCTCGTCTGTAAGAGAGCTACCAAAGTGCCTTTGCAAATTCAGAGAAAGTTGCCAAAAGGAACAAGCAGCAATTTGACAAACATGTTAGAGAATCTACTCTTGCTGTTGGGGACAGAGTCCTGGTAAGAAATGTGTGCTTGAGGAGTAAACATAAACTGGCTGATAAGTGGGAGTCTACGGTCTATCATGTTTTGAAGCAAATGGGAGATTTGCCTGCGTATGTGGTTCAGCCAGTGAATGGGGATGCTCCAGCTCGAACCTTTCATAGGGATCTTCTGCTACCTTGTGGGTACTTATCTGAAACTGAAGAGAGTGACGGTAACACACAAAAACCTCCCTGTCGACCCAGAACTAGACAAAGTCAGTCTCAGAACCCTGAACAAGAATGTTCTGATTTTGATGAAGATTGTGAAATGCCACATAGTGAGCCGATGAGTAACACAAAGACATTCACCAAAGTTTATGACATTAACCAAAGAAGGGTCCTTTCCAGTGCCCCAGCATGTCAGATACCCAGTACCCAGGTGAGACCTGAAATTCCCTCACCTCTCCCTGAAAGTGATTCTCAGCGAATGCTGAATAGAAAGACAGGAAGTGATATTGATGAAGTTCTCAGTAATGAGGAGTTTGATGCTGCAGATCAGTTGTCTGGCGTGGATGAGACACAGTCAGATCCAGGTAGTGATAACAGCCATACAAAGTGTTTAACTGACACAAGGGAGCGTATGGTGATTCAGGGACAAGACATCACACTCCCAGTTGATGAAGCTGTTGTTACACAGACTAAAAAAAGGGGAGAAACAGAGGAGTTACATGAAGATGACACAGCACTAAACCCCACCATGCATACCGTGCAGGGCTCTGTGCAGGGTGCCTTCTTGGCACTGCGTACGTTTTTTTTTTTCCTCAGCACGAGGCCGACAAGGAGAGATCGGTAGTGATATCGAAGAAAGAAGAAAAGATCAGTTAAGGAATTAGGAGAAACAACTTTCCTATGATTTTTGCTTTGTGTTTAGAGATCGGGTAAGTTGAGTGCCGAAAGATTTTTCTTTTGGACATAATACATTTTTGTTTAAGAATTCTTGGACACTCCGAATTGTTTTTTTGATGACCCTCAACTAGCTCGGACTGCAAGTCTTCGCTGGAGGTCGATGGCGAGCCAGGTGTAGAACCAGAGGATTCCGTTCCTCAACTAGCTCGGACTGCAAGTCTTCGCTGGAGGTCGATGGCGAGCCAGGTGTAGAACCAGAGGATTCCGTTGGAGATTAAAGTACAGTGTGTCCAGCTGTTTTGGATTCCCGACGACAAGATTCACCCCGACCTTAAAGACCAAGAGCTAAGGAACATTCCCATACACAAACAAACAAGCAAACAACAAGATAACTGACTATTTTATTTCATATTAATTTTCATAAAACTGTTTTATTTTGTATAAGAGGTCCCTTTTAAGGAAGGAATTTTTGTTTATGTTGTTGATATATTTTATGTTGTAAGAGGTACTGTAATAAATCTGCCTTCTGTTGGTTAAACGCATGGTTGTTTTTCTTCTCTTTTCCAAAAGAACCTAGTTGCTTTGTGTAGCTTGTGCTAGTTAAATGTGACACAAGTGCTACATTTGGATTTGGCATTAAGCACACTTAGGATGTATACACGTCCTACAAAACAAAATGTTGAGCCTATAACAGGAATAGTGTAGTGTAATTATAACCTGTAAATGTTGCGGATGGGAGCACGAACTAAGCACACTCACATTCACACCTACGGGCAATTTAGAAACATCAATCAACCTACCATGCATGTTTTTGGACTGTGGGAGGAAGTCGGAGTACCTGGAGGGAACCCACGCAAGCACAGAGAGAACATGTGAACTCCACATAGAAAGACTCCCAGGCCGGGAATTGAACCAGGAACCTTTTTGCTGTGAGGCAGTGCTAACCACCATGCTGCCCCTCATTGTAAATCCTTTATTTATTTATTTATTTATTTATTTATTTATTTATTTATTTATTTATTTATTTATTTATTTATTTATTTATTTATTTATTTTGCCAATGCAAAAAAGAAATTCAGATGTTCAAAACTGTGCGTTTCCCCAAATCCACACACGTTTTATTTGAACATCACCACCAATATTAAATTAAATGCAGATGCGTGAGCAGATGCGTGAGCAGATGCGTGAGCACACTCCTCCCTGTCTCCTCCCTCAAGTAGTTTAATTTGAATATGAATATAATTATAAATATCCATGAATCCACTTATCCAAACAAAGAATTTGCAGAAGCAAAGAAAAAAAAACCATCAACCATGAGCTTGAGACAATTATGTTTGGGATTGTTTCTTGCTTTGTGTTGTATTTCATAAAGAGCCGTGGGTTTATTGTGTTAGTAAGGGTTTGTGAATGTTGAATCATGACACCTTTTTTTTTACGTTTGTATTTTAAGAACCAACACCATAACTGAAGTTGGTGTGACAAACAATGGCTCTCTTCATTCCAATTGACTCCATGTGTCATATAAATTGTTAAAGCTTTCCTAATATTCATATATCCTGCATCTTACAACCTGCAGAAGACATTTTATGTAGTCACACACAATCTTATATCGCTCCGCTGCAGGAACAAAGACAAGTTGTGCCAACAGGAAAATCGATGTGGAAACGTGAAAAGTAAAAAAGAGTCGCAGCAACCTGGAGTGTTGCAGCCGCAGGAGGAGCCAATCAAACTTTTACTGACATGTTATTTCAGAAAATACAACATTAGGGAACCAGTCTTTTGCGATGGCCGTCTGTGTTCCTCACAACCGATCAATGATGTGTGTTCACATCGTCACGTGACACAAACAGAGAAACTTATCAGTTTACTTTGGATTTAGGTTGTTGCAATCACTTCAAGACACTTTTGTGGGAAAATTAAGTTAGATGTGGGTTCTTCTGTCGTTCGGATGTACATCATGAGCGTTCAAACGTGAAGTTCTTCTTTTTATAAATCCAATTTTACTGCAGGAGATCTAGCGGAACATATTTTGGTGTATAAAAACAGTTTTTACTACTTTATTGTTGGGCACTGTCAATTGACAAAACCTTAGTGGTGGTATGCACATTTTCATGCCAGGTAGGAAATGTACGTACGCAGAAATCCATGCGAAATTGATTTTTAAACATTCCAACATGTGTGTGAAAAAAGCGTACGCACATTTTTTTGTGCGCCGCACTTTTGTGCACGAGGCCCAGGACTGCTTAGTCTACTATGCTATCTGTTTTTGTGGTTATTGTTTATTTGTCCCTTTGAAGCATTTCTGGTTTGTTGACTCACTTTTTAAAATAATTTGACCATATAGTATAACCCTCAACTTTTTTTTTCAAATTCACTTCAGTTGAATGCAATTTGAAGTTATTTATCCAGCATCTACCCAATGTAAATTGTTTCCTCTGAGACCAAAACTATGTCCCCTGAACAAATATTAAAAGACATAATAGGAAGAAGAAAAGAAAATCATGTTCCTTGACCTCTGGTCACACTTTTGTCCCAGAGTATATACCCACATGTTGACAACTCTGGTACTCATGGACTGTTGTCATATAACTAGTGACCCAAACTGCACTTATGTTGACTCCATCTCGTGGAATCCTGTGTTATTGAAAGAGTTTTACTTAAGTGGTATTAAAGTGTTCCTGCATTAGTTCTGATTCTTTTGTGTGCGGTTCTCATTCATGTCGTGCTGTGTGATTCCTTGTTGTCATAAGATGATAGCAGGGCAGCTGATGTTTCATTCTTGTGCCCTCATAGCCTTCTGCCGACTTGATGTCAATATCCTTTCTGGATATTGACTGGTGTGCCACGCCCTAATTTCCTGTGTCTCTGGTTCTGATGCGTTCCTCATTTTGTTTGTGTTATAGTTAGTTGTTCTGGGTTTTTCCCCTCTTGGGCTTTAACCTGGTAGTTAGTGTAGTTAGCACCGTGAAGTCTTTTACTGGTTCCTCAACTTCTGGGCCTCGGTGTTTGGCTTCTGGTGCTTGTAAAGGTAAACTATGCTGTTTTGGTTCCCTCCTTGGCTTGCATCTTGGGGCACTAAACAGACCAGCATTTCGTTTTTCTGTGGTTTAGCTGCCATTTCTAAACCATTTGATTATTATCTCATTACCTATTGATACTTTTCATTATTTATTCATTACTCATGACATTCATTAATCTATGTATGTGAATTCATGTTGCTTACAGATTTTTTAAAGTTACAGACACAAAAGTGAGAAATCGTGATGAAAATGTTATTTCCAGTCACTCTGTGAGGTCATGATGAGTCCACTCAGCTCAGACCAGTATTGTCTCTGTAGTTTGGGTTTAACTGTCTGACACAGATAAAAAGCACCGGGCTCTGTTCTGTAAAACCGCTGTTCTAGCAACTCTCTGTGTCTCTCCTGCATCAAATCCTCCAAAATACGTTTGGTCCCTTTGCATGCAAAAGATCATTTAAAAGTTCAGTAACTTGAGCCGATGCATAGTCTTCATTTTAGTGTTATTATATTATTTCAGTCTTACATAGATATTGCAGTCACGTAGTGGTTAAAATGGGTTTTTCCACAACACGTATTTTAATGTGACTAAATTTAGAGTATTTGTTATCCATAGGTGGACCTAGGAAAAAGAAACAGAACAGTTACATGTGAGGATGAGAAAATGAAAGAAAATATAGGAGAAAATGAGAACGTGTGGATGAAGGGAATAGGGTTTCGAGAACAAGGGTGGTAGTTAACATTTTTTCTGTTGACCTAATCTTTCCTGTGGAGCTCAGATTGTGATCACTAAGGAAGCTGGCGCCCCTTTGAAATGCAAAGCAGCTCAGTGTGTAAATTGGAGACACCTCAACATTGCTAGCATTTGACATGCAGCACTTATGACCCTCAGTACCAATCCAGGGGCCACAGTGTCACATAATAATTCTTGCACACTGCACAATTTAATTTTCAGCACAGAGGGGACGAGTCGAGCATTACCTGTATCCTTTCAGATGAGAATGTCCCCCTCTGTGGCACATAATCATGAAGAATGTGTTGCTCTGTTGCTCCCTGTGCTGACATGTAAAATGGCCTGATAAACAAACACTCTTACTTCTGTGACAGAAGATGTGAACCTGCTAACAGGTAATGTTCCTGCAAAAACATATACAAGAATAAAATAAACAAACTGGTGCTGCCATTCATTTTAGCTCAATTCATTTATTAGGTAAAATATCATTTTTTAAAACCCCTTTTCTCTGTTCTATATCTCATTTCAAGTTTTGCAGTATGACTTGACATAAACCATACAAGTGAGATAGGAAAAGTACCCCGAGAGTCAGTGAGAGCAGGGGTGAAAGATGATTCACAGATGGATAGACATGGCAATGAATATTGGAACGGAAATGAGAATGCATCGGATATATAACTGAGTGAAGGATAGGGGCAAAGCCTTATCCATCAGGCCTAGAATTAGACAGAATAGAGCTCAGGGCAAGGTGAGAGTAGCGGCAGAGGTTAAAGGTAGTATCACAAAGGATAAGAAACTTCAAGTTTGTCCTTCTGGCTGACAAAAAGTAACATTAATCTAAGGCCTTAGAACGCAGCAGGGAAAGAAATGTGTTTAACAGAGAAAGGACAAAATGGCCGCATTGATCAGTACTTAAGAAGTCTGCCGAGTCAGTCGAGTGAAGTCCAGCAACAGGTTGAAGGATATCAATAATAGTCTCACTTAGGAGGAGCACAAGTAGGTAAGAAAGGATGCAGGTGGAATTATCACACATGTCAGATACAGAAACATGGTGCAAAAAGGTAGTGGTAGATGTCCTATGGCAAATGATAGTAAAGGATGAAAGTTCAAAAGTTAAAAGTAGTTGAAAAAATGTTAGTTAAAATGGGAGTTTAAAAAAAGATTTGTTGATCACTTTAGGGAGGTTTAGACGGAATGCATAGAAAGATTAGAAAGATGGGAGATGTAATTTATACATATGGTGTGGAGAGGTTTAGGCTGCATAACCCGAAAGAGGGTTGAGAGAATACAGTATGGTAAGTGTCCCTTGGTCAAACAGTCATGGAGGCCTTACATGCTGTAACTGCAACAGAAGACAATAAGGACTTTGAGGTTTCCTTTTTGATGTTCCTTTATTTAATTTTTAGCATTAACTTTTGTGTTTTACAAGAGGAACTAAGAGGCAGACTAAAGGGAACATTTCCACTAGTGGGAGTTCCTGGTAGATTTTTCAGGGCAAGACTGTTTGGGAATGTCTCCATTACCAGAAACGGCCCTGTAAAAGTTGCCTTCAGGAACCTTTATGGTATGAAAAACGGTTCATTTAAAAGTGGCCTTCAGGAACCTTTATGGTATGAAAAACGGTTCATTTAAAAGTGGCCTTCAGGAACCTTTATGGTGTGAAAAAAAGTTAATCTAAAAGTGGCCTTCAGGAACCTTTATGGTGTGGAAAACGGTTCATCTAAAAGTGGCCTTCAGGAACCTTTATGTTGTGAAAAATGGTTCATCTAAAAGTGGCCTTCAGGAACCTTTATGGGGTGAAAAACTGTTCATCTAAAAGTGGCCTTCAGGAACCTTTATGGTGTGAAAAACTGTTCATCTAAAAGTGGCCTGCAGGAACCTTTATGGTGTGAAAAACGGTTCATTTAAAAGTGACCTTCAGGAACCTCTATGGTGTGAAAAACGGTTCATTTAAAAGTGGCCTTCAGGAACCTTTATGGTGTGAAAAACAGTCATGTAAAAGTGGCCTTTAGGAACCTTTACGGTATGAAAAACGGTTCATTTAAAAGTGGCCTTCAGGAACCTTTATGGGGTGAAAAACTGTTCATCTAAAAGTGGCCTTCAGGAACCTCTATGGTGTGAAAAACTGTTCATCTAAAAGTGGCGTTCAGTAACCTTTATGGTATGAAAAAAAGTTAATCTAAAAGTTGCCTTCAGGAACCTTTATGGTGTGAAAAACTGTTCATCTAAGAGTGGCCTTCAGGAACCTTTATGGTGTGAAAAACAGTTAATCTAAAAGTGGCCTTCAGGAACCTTTATGGGGTGAAAAACTGTTCATCTAAAAGTGGCCTTCAGGAACCTTTACGGGTTGAAAAACAGTCATGTAAAAGTGGCCTTCAGGAACCTTTATGGTTAAAAAACGGTTCATTTAAAAATGGCCTTCAGGAACCTTTATGGGGTGAAAAACTGTTCATCTAAAAGTGGCCTGCAGGAACCTTTATGGTGTGAAAAACAGTTAATCTAAAAGTGGCCTTCAGGAACCTTTATGGTGTGAAAAACGGTTCATTTAAAAGTGGCCTTCAGGAACCTTTATGGTGTGAAAAACAGTCATGTAAAAGTGGCCTTTAGGAACCTTTACGGTATGAAAAACGGTTCATTTAAAAGTGGCCTTCAGGAACCTTTATGGGGTGAAAAACTGTTCATCTAAAAGTGGCCTTCAGGAACCTCTATGGTGTGAAAAACTGTTCATCTAAAAGTGGCGTTCAGTAACCTTTATGGTATGAAAAAAAGTTAATCTAAAAGTGGCCTTCAGGAACCTTTATGGTGTGAAAAACGGTTCATTTAAAAGTGGCCTTCAGGAACCTTTATGGTGTGAAAAACAGTCATGTAAAAGTGGCCTTTAGGAACCTTTACGGTATGAAAAACGGTTCATTTAAAAGTGGCCTTCAGGAACCTTTATGGGGTGAAAAACTGTTCATCTAAAAGTGGCCTTCAGGAACCTCTATGGTGTGAAAAACTGTTCATCTAAAAGTGGCGTTCAGTAACCTTTATGGTATGAAAAAAAGTTAATCTAAAAGTTGCCTTCAGGAACCTTTATGGTGTGAAAAACTGTTCATCTAAGAGTGGCCTTCAGGAACCTTTATGGTGTGAAAAACAGTTAATCTAAAAGTGGCCTTCAGGAACCTTTATGGTGTGAAAAACTGTTCATCTAAAAGTGGCCTTCAGGAACCTTTACGGGTTGAAAAACAGTCATGTAAAAGTGGCCTTCAGGAACCTTTATGGTTAAAAAACGGCCCTGGAGCAGGAGAGGAACTCAGGTTTGCCAACAGGAACCTCCTGGTGGGGGGTCCAGCTGATCTGGATTTCTAAATTACGTTCAGTGACAACTTATTTGAACCACTTGGACCAGAGTACATTTGACAAAGTTAGACATTACAAGAAAAATCGACAGGTTGACTGACGAGTCAGTTCAGGTCTTGTTTGCATGATACACCAATGTACATGTCTGGTGGGAGGGTTTCTTTTAATCTCAATGGCTACAACCGCAGTGTAAGTAAAAAAAAAAAAAAAAAAAAAAACACAGCAAAAGCACCTTTAGCATCAATTTCCGCGTTTCTTCTTCTCTTTATTCTATTGCAGTATTATTCTATTTTGTAAACAGTCATTTTTTAAACCAGGTTCCAGAGTGGAAAGATTTGAAGACGTCGTTTACTGTACATGGCTCTGTTGTTATGGCCTCTCTGCAACTTTTCTGAAACCCTTGCATCATACACGTCACTCCGACTTTTATCTGTTTTATCTGCATCCAATGCTTTGCATTACCTTTGGTGATGTATGTCTTAAATGTAGCTGCTTGGCCATGGAAACCCATCCATGAAGCTCTCTGCACACTGTTCTTGAGCTAAACATGAAGTTTGGAGGTCTGTAGCAATTGACTCTGCAGAAAGTTGTCGACCTCTTCACACTATGCGCTTCAACTTTGTAGCTGAGTTGCTGTCGATTCCAAACACTTCCATGTTCTTATAATACAGCTGACAGTTGACTGTGAAATATTTAGGAGCGAGAAAATTTCACGACTGGATTGTCGAACAGGTGCCATCCTATCACAGTTCCACACTGGAATTCACTGAGTTCCTGAGAGCGACTCATTCTTTCACATATAGTTGTAAAAACACTCTGCATGCTGAGGTGCTTGATTTTATAAACCTGTAGCCATGGAAGTGATTGGAACACCTGATTCCAATTATTTGGATGGGTGAGCCAATACCTTTGGCAATATAGTGTATTTAGAGCTTTTGAATGCATTTAGCTCAGTACCACATAGCCTTATTTGGAGTGCGTGTGATTTAGAGAGCCTGTGATAGTAGAGGTAAGATCTTAAGCCCGAGCCCGAGCCCGACCCGGCCCGAATTTCGGGTCGGGTCGGGCCTAAAATGTCATTCATTACGTTCGGGTCGGGTCGGGTCGGGTCGGGTCGGGCCGGGCTTCTATCTCGCTGACTTTTTTTAATAAATATATGTTTATAAAAATTTATACTAAAACGATGTGTGGAATGTGGATACTAGACTAAGGAATACTTGTTATAAAATAAATAAATTGGATAAAACAGAGAAGGCGCTGTAATGTAACTGCTATTTAACTACTATACGAGCGCAGAGCCAGAGCTGTGCGCACGTGAACGCCGCATCTATTTTGACTCGGTATCCCTGATTATGGAGCAGCAAGAAGTCGAGGATAAACTAAAGACAGGGGAACTTAAAAGGCAAACACACACTGGGAAGAGTGAGGTATGGAAAAGCTTCAACTTGATAATTGAAAATGCTCCAGAAACTTGTTTTGGCTTCGCTGAATGTTGTAAACGTGGCGCTTTGCTTTCACACGAGAGCAAAAAGACCGGCACCTCGACGCTGTGCAGGCATTTAAACCTTAATGATGTAAATGTTTATCCAGGCTTGTTAAACTTAGATTTCGTTACAAAAGGCTTTAATTTGTTAGCATAAATAACCTCCTCCTCCCGAAACCCAACAAATAAAATATGAAAATTTCGGGTTTGCTTCGGGCTCGGGCCTGCAAATCAAGTTGATTGGTCGGGCTCGGGCTGGGTCGGGCTTTAATACCCGCGGGCCTGGGTCGGGTCGGGCTGGATTTTTTAGGCCCGATCTTACCTCTATGTGATAGCACATTAGGTTGACTATTAATACGGCAGGTTTCACAATAGGCTAAAACATGTTAAAAATAGGTATTATGGCAGGTTGTACGATTTTCTCACTAGTATTCAAATGGCAATGACAGTGGTTTGTAGGTAGGGAGAGATAGCAGAATGGGATACAGCTTCCACTAGTTAGGGCCAACATGGAGAACATGACACTAGTAACTACTAGTAACAGTACAAATGTCAAGTTGTCTAATTGCACCATGAGCCAACTGGTTCCCTGACATCTTGTTTCTTACTCTTTGTCTGTCAGGTACAGAAATGTATGGGCATACCTATACATGCTCCCACACAAAGAATCATCAGTCAACCTAATCTGCATGTTTTACCAATCTTATGTATGCATCGTGCACATGATGTATATTTCACTAGTGAGCAGTGGGCTGCCAGCATCAGCGCCCGGGGATGCGCTGATGCACGGGAGTTAAGGGCCTTGCTCGCAGTGATTTACCATTGTGGCCATTCCTGGGCTTGAACCTGGGTCCTCCACGCCCAAGCCCACCACTGTAACCACACTGTAGGCCACCACTCCGGAACTCTCTTTGAACTGTGGAACTGTTGGAGTACCTGGAGAAAACCCATGTAAGGACAACATGCAAACTCCACACAGAGACTCCTGCTGGAACCAGGAATCTTCTTGCTGTGAGGCAACAGTGCTAACTATTATACCACTATGCTGCCCTAGAAATATAAGTAAAATGTGAAAGTAAGGTGAAAGTCTTAGAAAACTCATTAAGAAAATATAAGTGCTTGTGAACTTTTTATTGAGGGGGGTTAGCCAGGGTCTGCACATTTTATTGAGAAACATTCGTTTTTGCAGCATGTTAGGCCCAAGGCCATTTCATCTCTTTTAGACCACTTCTCCTGCTTTAGAGAAAACTCTTACATGGCACATATGAGGGAGTTTGTAGAGAGGTGGATATGTGGGTTTCTGATTCTTCCAGTATTCCAGAGGATCTTGTAGTTTTGATATATATCTCTTATATATCTCTTTATTAGAAATGAATTATTAGAATTATAGTATTATAAGAACATGGAAGTGTTTGGGAAAAACAGCAAGTAAGCCACAAACTGTAGGCCACGTAAACTGATGGAGTGTGGTCAGCGGATGCTGAGGCCCACAGTGTGAAGAGGTCACAAACTTAGTGTCGCATGTAAACTCCCTCCTATCCGACCACTATTTATTAACGTTTGAATTCAACATTGTCAATGTTACACATAATAGGAGGAATTACTTTAGCAGATGTCTATCCGATAAAGCTATTACTACATTTAGTGAGGCCATTGCTGTTCATCTTCATACAGTGGAACATAGTGAAGCAGTAAAGGGCTGTGACCTTGGTTCTACCTCTGCAGATGTTGATTTCATTGTCGGTAGCACTGCAGATGTGTTGCACTCAGCTTTAGATGCAGTTGCTCCTTTGAGAAAGAGGGTCTCTAACCATAGGAGCTTAACTCCCTGGTTTAACTCGCATATTCGTATGTTAAAACAGAAAGTGCATAAAATGGAAAGAAAGTGGTACTCTTGTAGGTCTGTAGATATTTATTATACATGGAAAGATAGTCTAATAGTATATAAAAAAGTGCTTCACAAAGCTAGAACAGCCTATTATTCAGTGTTAATAGAGGATAATAAAAATAACCACGTTTTCTGTTCAGCACTGTAGCCAGGCTGACAAAGAGCCACAACTCTGTTGAGCCGTGCATCCCTGCAGCTCTCAGTAGTGAAGACTTTATGAGCTTCTTTAGCAATAAAATTGTCAGAATTAGAGAGGAAATCGGCCAGGCCCACCCGGCAGTGGCTGTGGACATTTCTTCAACTTCGACTGTTTTGTTCCTGTAGACCTCCCTGAGCTGACCTCAGTCGTCAATGGATCTAAATCTTCCACGTGTCTGTTAGACCCAATCCCAACTCGACTACTTAAAAATGTTTTCTCTCTTATTGGACCGACAATACTGGAACAGATCAACTTGTCCCTAGTCTTGGGATATGTGCTACAGGCTTTTAAAGTCGCAGTAATAAAACCATTACTTAAAAAACCCTCTCTTGACCCAGACATTTTAGCTAATTATAGACCGATTTCCAACCTTCCATTTATCTCTAAAATTCTGGAAAAGGTCGTTGCAGCAGCTGTGTGAGCGTTTGTATAGAAATGATCTATTTGAAGTTCTTCAGTCAGGGTTCAGAAGCATCATAGCACAGAAACAGCACTGGTTCGAGTCTCGAATGACCTTCTTATGGCATCAGATAATGGATTAGTGTCCATACTGGTTCTGCTGGACCTCAGATAATGGGTTAGTGTCCATACTGGTTCTGCTGGACCTCAGATAATGGATTAGTGTCTATACTGGTTCTGCTGGACCTCAGCGCTGCTTTTGATAGATCACAGCATTTTACTGCAGAGGCTAGAGTATGCTGTTGGGATTAAAGGGACAGCTCTAGATTGGTTTAAATCATATCTGTCTGATAGATTTCAGTTTGTTCATGTTCATGCCTGACTTAAAGGTTTTTCTTCCACTAGGGAAGTTTTTACCTGCCGTTGTTTATGTAATAATTGATCTCTGGGTCTTTGGAAAGCGCCTACAGACAACTTGTGTTGTAATAAACGCTATATAAATAAAATTGAATGAATGAATGAATGAATGAATGAATGAATGAATGAATGAATGAATGAATGAATGAATGAATGAATGAATGAATGAATGGGCTTCCAAGGCAGAGTAGCTGCATCCAAGACATACATCACCAAGTACAATGCAAAGTGTCAGATGCAGTGGTGTAAAGGATGCGACCACTGGACACTAGAGCAGTTAAGATGCGTTTTTTGGAGTGACAAAAAGTGCTTTTCCACCTCGCAATCTGATGGACCAGTCTGGGTTTGGTGGTTCCCAGGACAACGGTACTCGTCTGACTGCATTGTGACAAGTCTAAAGGGGGATTATGGTGTGGGGTTGTTTTTCAGGAGCTGGGCTTGACCCCTTAGTTCCAGTAAAAGGAAGTCTGAATGCTTCAGCATACCAAGAACTTTTGGACAATTTCAGCTCCCAACTTTGTGGGAACAGTTTGGAGCTGGCCCCTTCCTCTTCCAACATGAGTAAGCACCAGTGCACAAGGCAGGTCCATCAAGACCTGGATGAGAGTCTGGTGTGGATGAACTTGACTGGCCTGCACAGTCTTGACCTCCACCCAATGCAACACCTCTGGGATAAATTAGAGCGGAGACTGAGAGCCAGGCCCTCTGGTCCAACATCAGTGTGACCTCACAAATATGCTTCTAGAAGAATGGTCAAAGATTCCCATAAACACTCCTAACCCTTGTGGACAGCCTTCCCAGAAGGGTTGAAGCTGTTTCAGCTGCAAAGGGTGGACCAACATCATATTGAACCCTACGGATTAGGAATGGGAGGTCACTGAAGTTCATATGCGAGTCAAGGCAGGTAAGGAAATCCGTTTGGCCATATAGTGTAGTTCTCTCCTCGATTCAATGAGACAATGTTCATAATAGGCTGCAGCATAAAACAAAGGCTGGATATCAGCACTCTGTGAACTCCAGACTTATTTGACCGAAAAATCTAAATCACAATGACACAAAAGGCATATTGTGTTAAATCCAATGAAAATATCTTCATATAGATATATAATTTATGGGGATCAAGTAGAAAGTGTAGAGGATAAAAAGATTTTTTTCAGAATTTGTAAAGATAACATTTTTTTCTTTCTCTTTGGTCTTGGGTGATTTGACAGAGAAATGAATGACAAAATGCCACAAAAGTTATGTTGGATTATAGACAACAAAAAATGTCTTTGTTTTAATATATAATTTATGGGGTTCAAGTGGAATAAATGGACGATAAAGAGGTTTGTTTCAGAATTTTAAAGATTAGAGTGGAGTGGAGATCCTTTTCAGCTAGTGTGAAAGTGCGTCTCGGAAAGAATCCTAAAACATTAAGAGCCATTTCTCAAACACTGTAGAATGCATTGACACTTGTAGTCCAAAGTGTTGTGATTTGTTGGAATGGTTTCTCTATGACAAACTATGGCTGAGTAATATGTCTCCAAAGAGGGCTGGGTTTTTGCAGTCTCTCAGCCAAATCCTATTCAGTGTGTATTGCGTTTCAAATCGAGATTCTTTGGGAATTTCAGAAACACTGTGACAGATGTGTACCAAAAGTCATGGCACACTGCATCCAATCGAGCCAGTAATTTTGATGTACTTCTTGTGAGGTTTTACTCAAAATTGCGGAGCCGAAAAGTGCCAAAAATCTCTGGTAGGCTCTGGTCCTCTTGTCATCAAAGCGCAAAAAATCGCAAATATTTTCAAATCATCCAAATAACATAGTGGCCTTGTACATTGGGTTATGCAGTGGACTCCCAAAGAGGTCACAGATTGGTACATCCCAGTTCTTCTCACTTCTGGCAAGAATGGCCAATCCAATAAAGGCCATGGGCTTATTGTTGCTTACATTTTTCCACTCTTTTCCTCTGTCTGTAGCTACTCTTCGTCCCTTCATGTTTGTGCATGTCAGCACCTGTTTTATCATATTATCAGTGATAAACAGCTTCCATGCATCTATTGGGGAGACGGTGCTGAACCCAGGTGCAGGCCCTGACCGACTCCTCAGAATATTGCAGATTGGTGTTTTAGCCTGGCTGGGAGGTAACTCTGCCCAGTAAGAGCACTTGTGGGTCATTCTGTTTGATGATATCCATTTCTTCAGAGGACTCATCAGAGGACCAATCCTGAGTCAATCCCACTGATGGTTTCCATCCACCCATCCATCAAGGATTATTGTTAGGACAAGGTCCTCAGGAATCCTAGCAGCCATGATACTTGAGATGAGAAAACATAAAAAAGGACAAAGTTTGAATGGTACACAACACCATAAATTAATATATAGCTATAAGTAAATGTTTGTGCATGTATATGTAAGTAAATGCACAGGCATGATTGCGTGCATGTGCATACACACACATTCTTCGCCGAGTAATCAATAATCGTATAATAGTCCACCTAACAGATTAGCTTTTATTACAAGGAAGTTATAAATATAATAAGCGCATCACTCTTTACACAACAAATAAAGTAAGGGTAGCTACCTTACTAAACTAGCTCACTATAAAGTACATTACTTTGTAGTCAGCTAACTAGGGCTTATGTCACAAAGTAGGCTCATTTGATGACAATTATATTAATGTTATACTCTATCACAGAAAAGCCATGGATGTAGAAAATAAGTTTATAAATGAAGATAATACTTAAATGTATGTTGCTTTTTAAAAATGATCACCTGGGTGGCGAGACTGCTGACACCAGATGTGTGAATGGGAGTAAATGTATACTGGCACTCTGACAGTCAGGCAGATTCCTAGAAGATGCCATTGGAAATGCTTGGCGGCATTTTTGACACCGCTAATGGAAGAGTGGGTTAGTGATAGGAATATGAAAAGATAAAAATGTTTAATTTCAAAGATTTAGATTTTTTGACCCCACTTATGAGTTTAAGGGTAATACATATGAGCAATAGTAATAAGGGGCATGCCAATGTTTTACACTATTGCTATTTGTAACAATGATGGTTATGACCTCCCCTATGGACACATCGGTCCCGGCGGGCTTGAAGCATAAAAGAAAAGTGATGTGGTTAGCCCTATGTATCCTGTGCACCACAACCAACATTTATCTATTTTATTATTTGCTTTGTTCCAGCAATAAACTCTGATCCTGTATGGGCAAAACAGCGCTTTTTCCCCCAGACTGATGATAGTTCTCACACATGCGACACTATGTATACAGTGTATATTTTCAGGGTATATTTCCATATTCATGTACATTCAATGTATATCCTGTTATGCAAAGTTTATTTTATTTTTAATTCCATTTTATTATTATTATTTTTTGTATCATTTTTATTTCATTTATTGTAATTGCACAGCGTACAGGGATTGTTGCCATCATTTAATTTCAGTGTGGATGTACATCCACATGTAAAAAAATAAAGAATTATGATCTGATCAGGTATATATGAGTGCATTAAAGCCCAGCTTTTTCCATCGGTAGAATTTTTTTTTCTAGGTCTATGGATAAAGGTCCTCTACACACAGAATTTCTAAATTTCTTCAGTAGATGCACTGCTGTTGTTTTGCAGACCAAAATAAGCCTATCTTCTGATATGCCTCCACTCTCAAACTCCTCACTAGTCAGTCTATTACATGGCAACTCATGTTACAAAACATGTTCTTCTGCTTCCCGCATTTCATTGTATTTCACACTGGCTTACACTGGCCTAGTTGCCCAACACTACCAGTCATAAAGCTGCCTCATACTGAGCAAGTCCGTGAAAATATATCTTGTGATTTTTCCTCTCTTGCCTTAGGAGATTGGTTGATCCCCAGATGAAAAAGATGGCAGTGAATGCTCTGCTCTCTCACTACTGAGTGAAGTGAAGGAATCCACTTCTGTTTGAGATAGAGGAGAAGCCATATGGCATGACAGCTAACAGTATCACATAGTCTTGCATATGGCATTGGCTCTTAGGTCTATGATGCAAGTATATATGCCAACGGGAATCAAAATTGGACTTTTGCCCCCTCTTTTCACACTATCTTCTATTCAAGCACAACTGCTTGCCTACGGCTGCCCCATATAGATGAAAAGTGACACAGGGATTGTGTGCAGGGGCTGGCCATGCTCAGATGAGGGTGTCACTTCTGCCTAGTCTGATTGCCACATTCAATGGGCACAGCAGCGCCGAGTTAAATTGTGGGAGAAAAGGTCAGGAGCCAGTGGTCAGCTGTTCTCCCTCTCTTTCCCCTAAATTACTTGTCCTCCGGGAGGGGAATGAAAACAGACAGGACCCGGCTTGGGCACCAGGAGCCTGGGAAATGATCTGCAAGGCCAGCAGGCCACAGGGAGAAGCATGAGTAAGAGGGATGGGAGTGAAAAATAAAAGAAGGTGAGGATAGGGTTTGGGGAGGATCCAGTGTTTGAATCAGAGAGGGGGACTGGTAAAGGTGTCAGATTCAGATAAGTGCACAGAGAAGGCAATGCAGCTTTAGGAAAAGGACAAAAGATCAAAGCAAGAGTGGAGCCTCAAAGATAAGGTGGAGCAACTGATTCCAAGGATGAGGTTTCATTTCCACTGTGTGCAGGCATATTACAGAATCTGGACTGGAAATCCATCAATGATCGATAACCAACTCAGCAACAGGCAACTGCTTAAGTATCCAGGACCATTTAGGAAGCTGCAAAAGTCACAGTGTCACTGTGGTACATTAGTTGATTAATTGCTTATTAGTCCTTCATAAATAGAACATAAACTATATAGAACCTTGTTTTTCTGGACTGGATGAGGGACACAGTTTCCAACCAATAAGCTTTCTTTTTTGAGATGTAATTTATTTAATCAAAATTCTTTTAATTTTCAGGCAAGTAGCATAAAACACTGGAAGAGGTCTTAATATTTCATCACAGGAGAGATAGAATGTCAAAGCATTCTGTTATTTTTATAAAAGCGTATTCTGACATTTATTTTCTTTATGCATAAGTTGATTGTTTGGTGCCTTATAAAAGGTTACAAATGCAAAATAGGCTCATTGCTAACCCAGGTTAACAGTTTTGTTGAAATACTAAGTATTTTGAATTATTGTCTAATCCAATATACTTAAACTGAAATGACCGCCATGGGACTCTGTCAAAGGATCCTGACTTTCAAGTTAAGGCAGGAAAAGTGACCCAAGCATATCGCTGCTCCTCAGCTTCTAAGCTACTCTGCATAACTGGGCTCCAACCCCTCCAACAATGGAAAATGTCAATATTCATGTAACTGGAATACCAATATTAGCACATCTGTATGAAGCTTTAGGAATAAATAGGATCTCTCAAAACCATACAAAATAAGTTATAACTACCTTATTTTTGTTAATTTAATATTCTTTTTCATGACAAAAAAACCCAAAAAAAACAAAAAAAAAAACCCAAACTCACTTATAATCAGAGTACTAGTATAATTCTAATTAGATTACTATGGTCTCAAAAGACGCGTAGTTTACCCCATGTGTTTTTATACTACAAAAAGGATCCAACAGATGACTTGCAGCCAGAGAAGAAAGTACATGTGCGATCTTCGTCTGCGCCCATCGGGTGGTGCTGTGCGCCAGCTACTCTGTTTGACACCCAGCCGTGTTCAGCACATGACTGTACACGGTAAGATGCAGCGCCCGTCTTCTGGTCATGTGTGGGTGAGGAGGCTGCGGATGCAGAACCTGCAGTTCAGGACAGCCAACAATTAAACCAAAATGCCACCCTGTTGCTGCCTGGACACTCGTTTGCACTGGAGCAATTAACCTGCTAATCATACAATGAGCACAAGTCACTCTCCTTAATGAACACAGTCACACAGCAGCTCTACCCACTTCCCTGGGCTTATATCCCTGCAGGCCACGGCAGTCGTCGGATTAGAAGATGCTAGCATAGATAGTTTAACATAATGAAGGAACAAGGTGACAAATATTAAAGGTGATTTGTGGCTCCGGAGCGAGGGGCTTGACTTTGGTGACTGATGGAGCGAGCACTTTCATACCTTTGGACAGATAAACACTTCATACTTTTTAGAAAGACCGAGATTATTTTGTGAAACGCAACAAACTCTTAAGCTTATCGAGCAAAAACAAATCTTCAAAGAATTCTATCTTTCGTGGAGTTTTTCTTTAGTTTGATGAACACATTGATTGCACGCCATTTACACTTCTTGTTGTTGTTTTTAATCCTGTCAAGCAATTTACATAGCACATCTTATGACAAGTGCTATATATAAATCTAGTATATTATATATGTGTGTGTGTGTGTGTGTGTATGTGTGTGTGTGTGTGTGTGTGTGTGTGTGTGTGTGTGTGTGTGTGTGTGTATCTGTGTGATAAAATATAATTTTCCCTAGGCATATCATCAGGACAAAAACAAAAAAAAAATTCTTTGAAATTGTTAACTAACTCATTTTCATAAATCTGTCACTTCCTCTTTAGGTGAAAATAAAAATAAATCTTTTTGCTGGTTGTAGGAAGGTCTCACACTGGTCTGGTGATGGCAACATAACGCTTGCCGTCACTGACGGAGGTGGTTGGTGGTCTGGTAAACTTTATCATTGATGTTATTGTTAATCGTGAGCTGGCATGATTTCACTTCTTTTTTAACTGTGTGAATTGTCATTGCTTGATCAAATGAGACTAATTTCACATCTACACAGAGGTAGGAAGATGGATTGAAAGGGTGGATCCACATGTAGACCCACAGATGTGGTTTACCTGTTAAGCTATGTTATAGGGGTAAGACAAAACAATAGTTGAGGACCAGGACCTCCGAACACAAAAGAAATGTTTAGAAATGGAGATGAGTCGGAAGTCCTCTGCTGCCAAAAATGTCATTTCGGCTGGACATGTTGTCTGCAGTTGCACTTTATGGGCAGTGAGGCAGTTTATGGGTAGTGAGACCATTGGACCAAAAAAAAAAAAAAAAAAAAAAAAAAAAAAGGAGGGAGGCAGCTTCTTTAAAGAGAGGTTTATCGGATTCTTCATTTCCAAACTGAGCGACCCGAGGGTTTAAATCAGGAAGTATTGTTATCTCATTTATAATGGCCCATATGTATTGACATATTTAAGTTTATTAAGTGTAATAGTGGCTTCGCAGATATATATTTTGGAATGTTTAAAGCACAATATACTCTGTATGTGAATGTACTGTTCATGTTTATCAAATAAATCTTATTCATTAACAATTAATTAACATGATGCCAATCAGCTGTCTGTCTCACCTCGGAGACCCAGGCCTTTTGACTTTAATGTTTAATATGCTGAGGAAGGCAAGAGCAATGATTTGTTTTTTACACTGCTGATTTAAGAAAATGCTACGTAACTGTTTGTTTGTGAGTGCTGACATTTCTTGCCGTTTTAAACTAAAATTCCCTTAGTGACCCTTAATAAAAGAGCCAAGGCGGTCAGTAGATTATTTTATCAACCATTACTTACTGCTGGTTAAATAGTTTACTAAGTCACAACAGCTTAAAATGACTGAGTTACATGGACTATTGCAGTTTACACTGTTGTGCTTGCTGTTGTGATGCATCACCTCACTATCATTTGTAGACCTCACTTCATCCTCCAATATCTTTACAAGCAGAGTACCAGGCTGAATTTTCCTCCCGAGTCTCCGACGATGAGAATTGACACACCTTGTGGATACGTCCCTTTCTGTGCTTCCTGATCAGCCCTATAGATTCACACCTGAGGTATTCCTCCCCAGGCACCAGAAAAGACATCTCCCATATTGCAGGGACAATCTGGATTTATTTATTTGTCTTTTTTTCTTTTAAACCCAGTCAACAATGGGAATTGATAAACGAAAGTCAATCTGGTATGTATCCTTAGGGAGCATGTTTTCTAGATTGAATTTCTTATAGCTGATCACTAATGTTAAGAGACACAAAAAGCAACAAAGCATTCTGTCTGTCTCTACATTCCTTTGATAATTTCAGTGTTAATTTTCCTATTGTCATTTCAGTTACCAATACAGCTATGTACTATATATACAGGATAGGTAAATAAATATTTACCATCTGTGGTGCTTTCCCAGCTCCTTCGTTCCCTGTCTCTGCCCTACAAGATTCCCACTTCTTTTTTCTCTTCTTTTTTTTCAGTACTGGAGTTCAGCCATGGGCCTTTTTAATTTTCTGCTTTTGTGTTTTTAGCTTAGATTGACAGGCTGCTCTCTCCCTGGAGCATTGTTCTATTAATCTGTTTAATATGCTACAGAAACATTCAAGTGCCAGAATACGCAGCCGGGGTAATGGAATCACAGCAGGTAAAGGCAGGCTTGCGTATCTGACAACTGGCGAGGGGGGCAAGAGAGCCACAGTAGTCAGATCAGTGTGGCACGGTAACAGTGTTTGAAGCTTCCCTACACCACCCAATACACCTGATATTTTTGTGTAGATAGGCAGCCAGATGTCCAGAGTATGTCCCTTTACACATTGTTGCTGAAAAGCTAAATTCTCCCCACATCACTGCTTGTCACACATCATCAGTTATGCAGATTCTCCATAAGACGCACAGTTAAATGGAAGCCTTGCTGACTGCAGTATGCCATTTATAAGCAGCCAACAGGAGCAGCATGAGGCAAAGTGTGAGGGATGTGTATTTAGAAGTGACTGCCAACTGAGAACTATACATTACAAATGGCAGGTAAATGTCAATGTATGACTGAGCCGTACCCGTTACCCCTTTTTAGCTTCCTCCCGCCCCTTCCTACTGAGGCAATGACATGGTTTAATTAAGTGTTCCTTAATAGGCACCGGGAACAGCAAGGCAGAGGTGGTGGTGGGGAGCTTGGAGATTGGAGGTAGCAGTTTTTGAGAAAGTGGGACTCTGTAAAGGGCACTGCCCCTGAGAGACGAGCTTGAAAACCTTCACTTTCCTTTGACCCCTTCCTAGCATCCCGACTTGGCTGAGGGCAGTGGACACTGCACAGAGAAAATGACAGTGCATCTTGTTGGCTAAAGAGCAAGTGGAGTGAATAAAGCACTAATGACATAAGAATGAGATTAGACTACCCACAAATTCACCCTGGAGGTCTTCAGAGTGCTGAAGACAAGGTTTAACCTTGTTTTATCCTCTACATAACATACAGGGTGTAATATGCTGATACTCTGACTTCAGTTAAGATTTTGATCATGCTTTTATCCCAGACTGGCTTGGGGATGTAAAACAAAAATCACAACTGGATTTTCAAAGCACAAGACACTAAGAGCGAAGAAATTCTGGGGGATGGGTTTTTCATTCCCTTGTCTCTGACCTGACAGAGAAGACCTCAAAAGTGACAAAAGCAAAGAATTCTTCACTTCTTGATTCATACACGCGTGTGTAGTTGTGCGACTGATTTTGGAAGCAGATGAAGATTGCACATGTGCAGATCACCAAATGAAGCTTTTAGTTCTCTGCCACATTGTTACATTAATACTTCAGCAATGCAACTAAAGCTGTATAGCTGCCATTTTATATATATATATATATATATATATATATATATATATATATATATATATATATATATAAAACTAATGTAAAACTAATGCGCCAAAATTAAATTAGGTACTTTGATGAAAAATGATTGGAAGTGAAGTTTTGAAGCTGAAAGAGTTTCAGATCAAAGCGAGCAACAGTTAATAAGAATACATGCTAAAGAGAAGCATACATCAGCAGAAATCTGAATTTTACCTGGAAAATTACCTGTTAATAATAAATGAAAGAAATAATTGTGAAGTGGGGAGACAGAGATGCAGAGCTCTGGGAAGTCAGGCTTACTGGGCACCTTGCTTTTTTAAGCATGACGGGAAAGTAACAAATAATCTCACTTAATTTAACAAAACATACTCCTGGCTGAGCACGATGTCAAATTCCCTTCAAAAACAGTCTGCGAATGTGGGCCGCAAAAAAAAAGCACTGCCATCCACAGTGCCAACTTCCCCAGTCTCAGAGGCTGCTGATCCTGCTAACATACTTGATGCTACCCTTCTGCTGTCCATGGAGGAGTTTCTTAAAAGTGACATACATTCAGCGTGACTGATGACCTGTCCTCATGTCTACGGTCTGAAATAACGTTGGTTAGACAGGGACTAAAGAACTCCATTGAACCACTTCAGTGCATAGTGGATGCTCACAAGGTGACGGTGCGCAAAATTGAGCATGCAGCTACTGACCACAGTGCTGGAATAAATGAACTGCAAGCCACCTTAATTATGTTTACTCAGCAAACTGCTCATCTGGAAGATAAATGTGACAATCTTGAAAAAAGATCTAAAAAGGAATAACATATGTTTTGGGTGTACTGGGGAGAGTGGCGGGACCCCAACCCACTGACTTTATAGCTCAGTTATTGCAGGACCTGCTTAGACTGAACATCAAACTCCTACTGGACCATGCCCATCAGACCCTATACGAGAAATCCAGGGAGGGTTGCCTGCCACGGCCCTTTGTTGCAAGGATCCACTTCTTTCATGTCCGAAGCCTGATTCTACAGTGGGCCACAGAAGCTACTCCACTTCTTCATAAAGGAAAAAGAGATTAATTGTTTCCCAATTAACATTGCAATTCAGCACAGTAAAATGCAACCTACATACTATATTGCCAACAGTTTTCGCGCAACCCATCCAAATAATGGGAATCAGGTGTTCCAGTCACTTGCGTGACCACAGGTGTATAAAATCAAGCAGCTCAGCATACAGACAGTTTTTACAACTATTTGTGAAAGAATGTGTTGCTCTCAGGAGCTCAGTGAAGTCCAGCATGGAACTGTGATAGGATGATACCTGTACAACAAATCCAGTTGTGAAATTGCCTGGCTCCTAAATATTCCACAATCAACTGTCAGCTGTATTATAAGAACATGGAAGTTTTTGGAAACAATAGCAACTCAGCCACAAAGTGGTAGGACACGTAAACTGACGGAGTCCAGGTCAGTGGATGCTGAGGTGTATAGTGCAAAGAGGACGCCAACTTTCTGTAGAGTCAATCGCTACAGACTTCCAAACATCATGTGGTCTTCAGATTAGCTCAAGAACAGTGCAGAGAGCTTCATGGAATGGGTTTCCATGAAGGTTTCCACAGACAACAGGTTTGCTGCACTTCTACAAGCCCGTGACTCCCTGAGGGAAAACTCATCTTTAAATAGCAGAGAGAAAGGTATGAGACCAGATCATACCCTAAATGGCTTCAGAAAGAGCTGGCCACTGGGTCTCAAACCCTGATAATGGCATGTGTCTGATATTTAAGAAAAATATTGATGACTGCTGATGAGCATCCAACAGTGAAAAACCTCATCATACACACAGGAGGCCTTGATGTTGTGAAGCAGCAACCATATATCTTGAAATTGAACAAAGTTCAGGGTGTCAATACCAAGGTATCCATCCATCCATTATCTATACCCTCCTTCTCAGGGGTCTGTTGGAGCCTATCCCAACACATTCCAGGGGTACAGTCCATTGCAGAGCCACATACAAAGACAGACAGCCATGCACCCTCACATTCATACCTGTGCGAGCACAGGGAGAACATACAAACTCCACACAGAAAGACCCACCGGGCCAGGAATCGAACCCAGAACCTTCTTGCTGTGAGGCATCACTAAGCTATGTGCTGCCAATACATAGGTGTTTTTCAGTGGACCTCTACTGAAAGTCCAGTTTGGAGATGAGAGTTTGTGATGAGCAATCAGTGAACTGTATTGACAACTTGGAACGCAGACAACTTTTTAAGGCAGATCGATTTTGTTTAAATAAATATGGAGCACAGCTGTTCACCTCAAACATGTTTTATTCTTTGAATCAGACATCAGCAGCCTCCACCAAGAACAAGAGGTGAGGAAATCAACAACAACTGATTAGACAGCTTTCTGAAGGACAACTGCTACTGTCTGCTGATATAAAGGACCACGGAGGACAGCAGACCCAGAAAGAGACTAATACGTCAGGATTGGACTCCAACTAACACCACACTTAAATCTTATGTTTTCTTTCATGACATCCATCATCCAGCAACCCGCACTAAATGAGCATACACCAAAAGACACCAAGCTCCTCCACCTCCTCCACAAACTATTCTGTTAAGGTGGCGTCATGATCTGTCTCCTCAGGATTTTAAGGATGACGACGCTGTTTGTGTTTAGAACGTTCCAGAAACAAACTGATGTGTACCAGTCCAGGCGGTAAGATCAACAGCAGTGACTCTTTCACAAAAAAAACTTGGACCCCCTGTGGGAGGATGCTGTAAAACCTCTGTGCTAATAGGTCACAAAAAAAGAAAAGATACGATTAAAAACAGAATACAAGCATTGACACTTATTCCTTGTCAATCACAACTTTCCTCCAAAATAATACCAGTTGCTAAGTCACTTAAACTGCCTCTGTTAAGTGTCAGATTCCTTCCAAGAAAAACATTTTTAATCAATTATTTCATAACTGAACATAATCTTGATGTTATATTCTTACCAGAAACATGGTTAGATGAAAATAATAAGATGCCTGCTCTCTACTCCCCCTAGTAGAAAAAAGAAGAAAGGGGGAGGGGTAGAGAGGATAAGAGAGGGGGAGGAGCCGAGAGAATGACAGAGGGGCAGGGGTAGAGAGGATAAGAGAGGGGGAGGGGCCAAGAGGATGACAGAGGGGAAGGGGTCACCACCAGTCAGTGTAAAAAGCTCTTCTTAAGAAAATTTGACTCTTTGTAATATAGGGCTGTTAAGCTAAAGGTTCCATCTCAAACCATGTTTGTGAATGTCTACAGGCCTCTAAAATACAATTAAAACTGTTTCAATGATTTCAATGACCTGCTGTCTGTAATTAGTGTTGACTGAGTGTTTAATCATCGTGGGAGACTTTAACATCCATGTTGACAACCCCAAAACAGAGGGGCTATAGAACTATGGGATGTACTAACAAGTTTTGGTTTGACTCAAGATGTTAAATGGGCAACACACAAATGGGGCCATACATTGGACATGATTATCAGTAAGGGTCTTAACATTTCCAAGGTCTTTGTGATGTGGCCCTGTGTGACTGCAGGGAATACTTTGTTTCAATAGGTAACTTGACATTGGAATCAACAAAAGTTACATGTGGAATTCCCCAAAGTTCAATCCTAGGACCCTTCCTATTTAACATCCACATGCTTCCGCTGCTCAGACAATAATAAACAACAAAACAAGTTTCTATAACTACATAGGTGACACACAACTTTACATTACAATGTCAGCAGGTGACAATGAGCCCATACAAGCATTGAGTAGGTGACGACTGATGAGGCCCGAAAACTGTGTGTAGTCACGGACTCAGACGTGAATCTTCAGAGACACTTAAACAATTACAAAGTTGGCCTTTTATCATCAGATGAACATCTCCAGGATCAAAGAACTAATGTCTTAGCAGGGCCTTGAAAAACTCATCCATGCGTTTATCTTTAGTCAAATTGATTGCTGCAACAATGTCTTCACAGGTCTGCCTAAAAACTCAATCAGACAGCTACAGCTGATGAGAACACTGCTGCCTGAGTTCTTACTAGAACTAAGAAAGTGGACCACATCACTCCAGTTCTGAGGTCCTGACACTGGCCGCCTGTACCTCAGAGAACCAACTTTAAAATACATATTTTAGTTTATAAATCACTGAATGGTTTACGACCAAAATACATAAGAGACATGTTCAATTCAATTCAATTTTATTTATATAGCGTCTATTACAACACAAGTTGTCTCTAGGCACTTTCCAGAGACCCAGAACATGACCCCCGAGCAATTATTACATAAACAGCGGCAGGTAAAAACTCCCCTAGTGGAAGAAAAACCTTAAGCCAAACAGTGGCAAGGAAAAACTCCCCTTTAAGAGGGAAGAAACCTTGAGCAGGACCTGGCTCATGAGGGGGGACCCTCCTGCCGAAGGCCAGCCGGGTAGAGCAAGAAATAAGAAAGAATAGAAACATAGAGACACCGTCAAAGGTACAAGATAGGATACATTAGTAACTGTCCTTGGTAGTCCAATTAGACTTCTGTGAATATGGGTGATATATGGATAGACGGTGAAACAAGGGGATGAGGACTGCAGGTCGGGATGTCAGCAAGTATCTAACAGACATCCATACAGACAGGTGAAGGCAGACACTGGGATGGTCAGAGGTGGAACTGCAGGTCAGCAAGCAGCTCCTGAGGCTCTGGTCCGCACGACATGCAAAGAAGAGGAAAAGAAGGGCCAGACAAGCACAAAAAACTACCAGAACAATGGACCACAATTAAGTTTATGGGATATTGTTAATAAATGAGGGTTGAGGTGAAGAAGAGACAGAGAAGGCAAACAGAAACAGAGAAGGTGAAAGGCACCACTCAGTGGATCATGTTGGTGCCCCCCTGCAGCATAGGCCTAAAACAGCATATCTACACCGAAGCTATGTTTAAAATGAGCTGCTCTAATCTGGTCCTGTAGCTGCAGCTTTGACTACTGGGCCTGACACATTAAGGTACTAAATGTACACTAACTATATGCTTTATTAAACAGAAATGTTTTAAGTTTAGTTTTAAAGGTGGAGGTGGTATCAGCCTCCTTAACCCAAACTGGAAGTTGGTTCCAGAGTGATGGTGCCTGATAACCGAAAGCCCGTCCTCCAAATCTACATTTCGATACTCTAGGAACTACGAGTAAACCTGCACCCTGAGAACGGAGAGCTCTATTAGGAACGTACGGTTCTATAAGGTCTTGCAAATATCGCGGCGCTAGGCCATTTTGGACTTTATATGCCAGTAATAAAATTTTGAATTGGATTCTAAATTTTACAGGGAGCCAATGGAGGGAAGCTAAAACTGGAGAGACGTGGTCTCTCTTGTTGATTCCTGTCAGCACTCGCGCTGCTGCATTTTGGATCAGCTGGAGGCTGTTCAGAGAATTACTTGGACATCCAGCCAACAACACGTTACAGTAATCTAGTCTAGAAGATACGAACGCATGAATCAGTTTTTCGGCATCACTCTGCGAGAGGATGCTCCTAATCTTTGCGATATTACGGAGGTGGAAAAACGCAGTTTTACAAACCTGATTAATATGCTGTTTAAATGACAAATCCTGATCGAATATAACGCCAAGGTTTCGCACAGTTTTACTGGAGGCCATCGCAAGACCATCTAATCCCTTCCTAAGCTGTTTGGGACCACAAACAACAACTTCTGTTTTATCAGAATTTAGTAGCAAAAAATTTCTGGACATCCAGTCCTTGATGTCCTTAAGACACATCTGAAGTTTGTCTAATGGTTCTGTTTCATCTGGCTTCATAGACAGATTGAGCTGCGTATCATCAGCATAACAATGAAAATTAATGCCGTGGTTCCGGATAATACTTCCCAAGGGCTGCATGTATAAACTGAACAGGATTGGCCCTAGCACTGAACCCTGCGGGACACCATAGCAGACCCTCGTCTGTACGGAAGAAACCTCATGAACATGAACAAACTGGAATCTATCAGACAGATATGATTTAAACCAATCTAGAGCTTTCCCTTTAATCCCAACAACATACTCTAGCCTCTGCAGTAAAATGCTGTGATCTATAGTATCAAAAGCAGCGCTGAGGTCCAGCAGAACCAGTATGGACACTAACCCATTATCTGAGGCCATAAGAAGGTCATTCGAGACTCGAACCAGTGCTGTTTCTGTGCTATGATGCATTCTGAACCCTGACTGAAAAATTTCAAATAGATCATTTCTATACAAATGCTCACACAACTGGCTTGCAACTACCCTTTCCAGAATTTTAGAGATAAATGGAAGGTTGGAAATTGGTCTATAGTTAGCTAAAATGTCTGGGTCAAGAGAGGGTTTTTTAAGTAATGGTTTGATTACTGCAACTTTAAAAGCCTGTGGTACATATCCTAAGACTAGGGACAAGTTGATCTGTTTCAGTATTGTCGGTCCAATAAGAGAGAAAGCATTTTTGAGTAGTCGAGTAGGGATTGGGTCTAACGGACACGTGGATGATTTAGATCCATTGACGACTGAGGTCAGCTCAGAGAGGTCAACAGGAACAAAACAGTCTAGAGTCAGGTCGGAGCATAAGGGAGTCGCCGAGGTTGAAGAAATTCCCACAGCCACTGCCGGGAGGGCCTGTTGTTGCCATATCAACCATCCAGACCTCTCAGGTCTTCTGGAGTTTATGCACATATCTCAATTCAGGAGATGCCTTTCGATGGGTGGGTTAGGGGGTGGGATATGTGTGATTTCTTTATAGGTCATGTTTTTCAATGTTCTTGTTAGTTCTGTTGCTGATCAATGTAATCTTTAAACTAGCTGTGGAGTTGGTTTATCTGTCAATTCCACTGATATCGCCACTCTTACCTATTCGTTTTGAATGGTCCAGCCCAGGTTTATACATCACCCTGATGGAAATGTGCTTAAGTTCATTAGATGGAACTGTAAAGGTTTAAACTCCCCCGTAAAGTTAAGCAGGGTCCTACATCATCTTCAACATTTGAGAGCTCAAGTAGTATATATCCAAGAAAAACACTTCAAACCATCTGTTTATCAAATAATTGTGCTGATGTTAACTCTGATCCAGAAGGCAGGTCCCATAGTCACTGGTAAAGTCTATGGCACCCCGTTTTAAAGTAAATGGTAGGCAAATGTATATGCCCCCAATTCGGATAACCCACATTTTTTTCAGCAGTTTTTCTCTAACTTTCCCGATATGTCCTTACACTTCCAAATTTTAGGAAGTGACTTTATTTGTTGGCTCAGCTCAGCTCAGCTCAGCCCAGACCTAGACTCTTCTAACAAGACCACTTCTCCTTTAAGATCTGCCAAAACAATTAAGACCTTCCTGGATGAATTTGCAGTTTTGGATCCCTGGCATGTTTTTTAATCTCCCTTTGGTAAAGCTTTTTTATTTTTCTCCTATGTACATTATACGTTCACTTGGATAGACTACTTCCTTGTGGATAATAGATTTCTTCCTTCTGTGAGCTCATGCTACACAGGGAGCTACAGCTCATGGGGCTTTGGTAATTTCTGATCCCTCTCCTGTAACAATGAGTGTCCAGTAAAAGGGGGATGTCCAGGCACCAACCCCATGGTGTTTTAATGTACATTTACTTTTATTTGAAAATTTGTTAAAATGATGTCCAACCACATTGATATATTTCTGAGCATAAATAGGACCCCATATATTTCTGCATCTGTATTATGGGAAACTTTAAAAACTTTGGTTAGAATGCAAATAATCTCTTTTCTAAGCTATGAGTGAAAATGACAAAGAGAAAAGTTGGATGAATAAACAAAACATATTGCTTTGGTGGAAAGATCTTACAGATGTATTTAGAGGTGATCTCTGCTCTAGTCTGAGCTCAACGTACTTACTAGAGACCATGCTGTTAAAGGACTCCTTAAATACAAAAGTATTTATTAAAAAGAGGGTGACAGGGCTGGCAGGCTACGGCCCACTGATTATGGCAGTCTGCCCCTTCTCACCAAATTCCCCAAGTTAACACATCAGCAGGTAATACAATTGACCTCAAAAGAACTAATAATGAATTCAAAAACTTTCACACACACTAATATTCACTGTCATTAACTTGCTTTCTTTACATCCAATTAAAGAGTTTTGGGAGATTGATCTGAGAGAGGAGATACAGTATCTGAGGAACTTTGGGAGGAGGCCCTGAAAAGAGTCCACAAGTCTTCCATTTGTGTAAACATGGGCCGATCCAGTGTACACCTTGCCCACTTTATTAAAGTCACGCTTTCTAGAATCCATAAGGATGAGGACCCTACTTTTGACAGGTGTTGCCAGGCACTGGAGAACCACGTCCATATGTTTTGGTCCTGTCCTGCTTTACACTCTTACTGGAGAGATATTTTTAGAACCTTATCAATGATTACTCATACTGCAAGTTAATAGAACCTAATGCATTGATTATGTTGTTTGGTGCATCTTCATTCACAATACCACCATCTTCTTCTGATGCTGATTTTATAGCCTTTGTTACCTGATTGGCAAGATGTTTCACTAAATGGAAATCTCCAACCCCTCTATCGCATCTGTTATGGATAAGAGAAGTCCTTAATTTTGTTAGGCGTGAAAAAATCAGGTGTGTTTTGAGGGGCTACCTTAGGAAATTTTATATTATTTGTTGTCTATATTCGAGAGTTGGTCTTTCATGTTTCTCCTGAATGACGTATCGTGTCATAGTGGTTTCATTGGAGTTGTGGCATAATGGATCTCAGGCCAGCCCGAATCTGGTTTTTCATGCTTTAACTGAATTTTATTTTTGTACTTTGTATTGTTACAACTGTTCCACTCAATTCAATGTTGACCTGCTTAAAGATTTTTGTCTTGAGTGTTGTTTTTTGATTTGTGACATCCGGAACCATGACATTAATTTTCATTGTTATGCTGATGATATGCAGCTGTATTTGTCTATGAGGCCAGATCATCAAGACATCAAGGACTGGATGTCCACTACTTTTTAACTCCTAAATTCTGATAAAACAGAGGTTGTTGTTTCCCTTAGGAAGGGATTAGATGGTGTTATGATGGCCTCCAGTAAAACTGCGAAACCATGGCGTTATTTTCAATCAGGATTTGTCATTTAAACAGCATATTAATCAGGTGTGTAAGACTGCGTTTTTCCACCTTCGTAATATCACTAAGTTCAGGATCATCCTCTACCTGTCACTAAGGCCGGTGAAGGGTAAACATCTGCACACACTTGTACACACATACACACAAAAAAAAACAAAAAAAAAAACAACAACCCTTGATTACAGATTACAATGCATATATATATCTTTTGGGTCCTACCAATTTGCTATCAACCATTAATATATGTGCAAACAAGAAAAAAAAAAAAAAAAAAGGATCATCCTCTCCCAGAGTGATGCTGAAAAACTAATTCACACGTTTGTCTTCTAGACTAGATTACTGTAACGTGTTGTTGGCTGGATGTCCAAGTAATTCTCTGAACATCCTCCAGATGATCCAAAATGCAGCAGTGCTGACAGGAATCAACAAGAGAGACCACGTCTCTCCAGTTTTAGCTTCCCTCCATTGGCTCCCCGTAAAGTTTAGAATCCAATTCCAAATCTTATTCCAAAATGGCCTAGCACCGCAATATTTGCAAGACCTGATAGTACCTTACATTCCTAACAGAGTTTTCCGTTCTCAGAGTGCAGGTTTACTCGTAGTTTCTAGAGTATCGAAATGTAGATTTGGAGGACGGGCTTTCTGTTATCAGGAACCATCACTATGGAACCAACTTCCAGTTTGGCTGAAGGAGGCTGATACCACCTCCACCTTTAAAACTAAACTTAAAAAAATTCTGTTTAATAAAGTAAATAGTTGGTGTAAACTTTAATGTGTTAGGACCAGTAGACACAGCTGAAGCTGCAGGAAGACACCAACATGATCCACTGACTGGTGCCCTTCACCTCCTCTGTTTCTCTTTCCCTTCTTCAGCTCAATCCTTAGTTATTAATTAAAAGTATCTCATAAGTATATTTGTGGTCCATTGTTCTTGTATTTTGTTGTGCTGGTCTGTCCCCTCTTTTTTTCTTCTGTACATGTTCTTTTGACCAGAACCTCAGGAGCTGCATGCTGACCTGCAGTTTCACCCTCTGACCATCCCAGTGTCTGCCCTCACCTGTCTGCGTAGATGTCTCTGGTGGAACTATCCATATATCACCCATATATACACAGAAGTCTTAGCTCTGCTGCTAATGGATAATTATACTATTGTATCCTGTCTTGTACCTTTGACGGTGTGTCTGTGTCTCTATTCTCTCTTTACTTCCTGTTCTACCCAGCTGGTCTTCAGCAGGAGGGTCCCCCCTTATGATCCAGGTCCTGATCCAGGTTTCTTCCCTCTTAAAGGGGAGTTTTTGTTGCCACTGTTTGGTTTAAGGTTTTTCTCCGACTAGGGGAGTTTTTACCTGCCGTTGTTCATGTAATAATTACTTGGGGGTCATGTTCTGGTCTCTGGAAAGATCCTAGAGACAAGTTGTGTTGTAGTAGATGCTATATAAATAAAATTGAACTGAATTTAATTGAATTTGTGGCAAATTAATCTCTATTGAAAACTTCATAGAGATTAAAGGGAAAAAAAAAGAAATGTTGTCATGTAACATATTTACTGCATATTTTTTGTGCAAGCAAGGAATCTCATATTATTGTCAATGTAGTTTTTACAACCCTAAATCAGAAAATGAGGTCATATAGAAAATCCAAAAACATCCATCAATCTGTCCATTTTCCATACCTATTTAGTCCAATTTAGGATCACAGGGATCTGCTGGAGCCTATCCTAGGTCTCTTTGAGCAGAAGGCAGGGGTCAAGGTTGCTAGTTCATCACAGGGCCACATATAGGCAAGCAACCAAACATGCTCCCTCCTACAGGCAATTTAAAATCACCTATTAACCTGACACATGTTTTTGGACTGTGAGACTAAACTGGAGTACCTGGAGAAAAACCACGCAAGCACAGGGAGAATATTCAAACCCACACAGAAAGACTTTTCTGGAATTTGAACCAGGATTCATAAAAAAGAGAGAAAAATAATTACAAAACCAAGACATTTTACTTTATTTTTGTATCAACTTAATTTAATTTGCCAATGTTCATCAATTTGTTTATTTGTTTTTGCTTTTTTTTTACATTTAGGCCAACAACCTATTACAAAAACATTTCACATACTGTAGTAAAGCTTTTTGACCACTTGGTAATTTCACAACTTCTTAATGCCAAGCAATGAAGCATTTCAAGTTACTGTTTTTATTCCCATTTTTCCAATAAAAAGGCCTTGAAGACTGCAAGAGTACAGGCTCCATTTTTCATTTCAAAATTCACCACACACTATATTGGGCACGTATCAGGAAAGCAGGCAGGCCAGTCTAGTATTTGTACTTCTTCAGCCATGCCTTGGTACTCGGTGCAGAATGTGGCTGTGCACTGTGTTGTTGAAAAATTTAAAAACATCCGTTGAAAAGCTGTGACCATGTATATCACTCTGAAATCTAGATATTTTTTCTGCAGTAATGCCCCTCTCAAAGACATGTAAATGACCTTCTACAAGGTCTACAACCTCATACCATCACAAAGCTTGGCTTTTGGATTTGTTGCTGATAACATTCTGGATGTACCTTTTGTCCAGAGCACACAGTTTCTGTTTCTTCCAAAAGAGAAAGCCAATTTATCTGATCGAAGTTAGGAGTGGACATAATGACGACAGAGAAAAGAAGAGAGTGAGTGAGCAAAAGACCCTGGTTGAAATGAATGGGTAACATACTTGTCCAGACATTGGCAACAAGCTATTGGTCATCAATGTATTTTAATCAAGTCTGTTGGAGCTGGGAAGCATCTAAAACATACAGGACAACAACCCTAAAGGACCGGACTTGAAGACCCCAGTTATTTAGAGGCACTATCTGCAGTAAACATTGTAAAGTGCCTTTGTACCTGTACAAATTTTCATTTTTATTCATTTTAATAGAACTAAAGTGTTAACTGAACTTCTCAATCTCGAAAAAATGCTGAGGTTTTCTGATGAGTGTGTCTTGTTATGCCCCCTGAAGGTCAGCTCAAAATAACCACAAACTGTTTTATTATACTATTTTATTAAACTATTATATTATACTATATTATTTTGGATGAAACATGCCAGTTTTTATGCACTTACTGATGCACATGTTCTGGGTCTCTGGAAAGCGCCCACAGACAACTTGTGTTGTAATAGACGCTATATAAATAAAATTGAAAATTGAAATCGAATTGAATCATTACATTACACTACGCTCATTAGGGGTTTGTGGCCCTCACCCAGCTCTACAGCAATATTGTCTCTTCCTGGCATGGCTACTTTGGCTGAGTTCAAACTCAAAAATATCTGATTAATATTCCCTAATGGAAAATTAATTGTTGCAGTATTTTAAGTCTCTTCAAAGAGTCATAGTAAAGGTTTACTGCTGTGGTCGGGAAGGAACAATCAAAGAGCTACTTTCCCCATGTTCTGCATCTCGGGAAAGTGCCCAAAGACAATTTTTATTGCAATAGACGCTATATAAATAAGTGAATTTTTTCACACTTTTATCCAGAGCATCTTATGACAGAGGAAAAACAACCACAGGTATCCAATGAAGGTCAATAAACAGAAGTGTGGCATGCCCTTTTTAGTAGATTACAAGTTGACCTGATTACCAGTTGTCACAATGAATGAGAATTTGTCATTTTACCCTATAGATTACTTGCATTTTTAGAGGGGCTGCATTCCACCAGGCAAGACAGGCAAATGCTTGGGGCCTAGGCAACTGAGGAGCCCCCAAGAACTGACAAAGTTTAAACTAAAGTAATGGAGTAGTGTAATTAAGCTTTTCATAGCAGATGAGGAGTGACACAAATAATAATGCAACTTCCATTAGTACCACATTACTTCTTTTTTCAAACAATATATCTACTGGTTTTTCCAGTAACTTTATATACAGCTTTATTTTGCATTGTGTATTACACGGTTTGTTGGAACCACCCCATAACTAACTCCCAACCTTCGAACTCCTCTCACAGACAAAATACATTACCATATAAAGTATACCAAATAGAGACAAGTAAAATGAATAAAATATAATAGTAACTAAAAATAAAATAACAAAAAAAGGAAAAAAATTTACATTACAATAGGGACAAACTAATACATTATATAGTACGACATATCACCGTCACACTAAGCATTACCTCTAAAATCACAAAAGCACTCAAAGATTTATCTCTTCTATCTCTTTTATCTCTCTACTTCTCAAAGCAATTCCCACTCTCCAATTTGGGGTCATCCAGGTGTCCTGCCAAAATCACCCTCATAAAGAAATATCTCTTTTTGTGCCCTGTGGATGAACTTTCCAAATGGTTTACAAATGTCTTCACATATATCCAGTTTATTTTTCAACATGAATAATATTCTCTCCATTGATATACATTCCACCATAGCTCAAATCCATGCAGCAGTAAGTGTTTCAGTTTTCTTCCAGTTAAGACCAATGGTATTTTTTACCTGCAACACTACAAAAATCAATACAATGACAATCTTGAGGTTTCAGATTAAGGTCTGTTGGAAACAGATGTACGAGTATAAGTTTGTGGTCAAGTGGAACATTTACAGATAAGATAGCATCACATTACTTTTTTTTTTTTTTGCTTGTTTTACTTTTGACTTTTCTTAATGTCTAGCGGACCAGCTTGCTGTGTCACCAAAAGATTGTGGTGTAAGGCAAGGCAAGGCAAGGCAAGGCAAGGCAAGGCAAGGCAAGGCAAGGCAAGGCAAGTTTATTTGAATAGCATAATTCAACATCAAGATGCTTCAAAGTGCTTTACAGAGGCATTAAAACATCACATAGTAGAAAAAAACATGATTTAAATTGTAAACAAAAAAGAAAGAAAAAAGAACAATAGATAAAATCAGTGGTTAAAATGTAATCAAGTTTTGACACTGAAGCTTAAAACTAACAGTGCAGATTTGGAATCTGCACTGTTACCTTAAAACAGGTGTCTTTAACATGGATTTAAATGAACAGTTTCAGCTGATCTGAGGCTTTCCGGGAGTTTGTTCTCGACATGTGGAGCATAGAGGCTGAACGGAGCTTCTCCATGTTCTCCATGTCTCTTGGATGGAAGGTCTGGGAGGTTCATACTGGGTCAGGAGGTCACTGATTAATTTTGTGTTTAGACCAGGGATGCCCAAAGTCGATCCTCGAGGGCCAGTGTACTGCATGTTTAAAATGTTTCCCTGCTTCAACACATCCTGATAGAACTGCCTGTGTCATTGACAGACATCTGCAGACCTTGATGACACGCTGATGATGATGATGGTTGATTAAAGTCAGGTGTATTGAAGCAAGGAAACATCTAAGACATGGAGTACACCTGCCCTCGAGGACCGACTTTGGGCACCCCTGTTCTAGACCATTCCCATACTGGGTTAGGAGGTCACTGATGTATTTTTTTCCTGGACCATTCAGATCTTTATAGACCAGCATCTGTGCTTTAAAGTCTATTCTGACGGAAATGCAGCAAGTGTAAAGACGTCACAGCTGGACTGATGTGGTCCACTTTTTTGGTCTTAGTGAGGACTTGAACATCAGAGTTCTGAATGAGCTGCTGCAGTTGTCTAACTGATGTTTTAGGTGGATCTGTAAAAGATGCTGGTAATCAAGCCTAATGAAGATGAATGCAGGGACTAGTTTTTCCAGAACCTGCTGAGACATCAGATCTTTTAACCTTGATATCTTCTTGAGGTGATAGTAGACTGACTTTGTTATTGTCTTAATGTGTTTTTCCAAATTTAGGTCTGAGTCCATCACTACACCCAGATTTCTGGCCTGTTTGTTAGTTTTTAGGTGTATAGATTGAATCTCTGTGGTGACCTGTGATCTTTCTCTTCTCTCCAAAGACAATTACGTCAGTTTTGTTTTTGTTTAGCTGAAGAAATCCAGCTAATGACCTCCAGTCATTAATCTCATCAATGCATTTACCAAGAGCCTGTACAGGACCCCCGTCTCCTAGTGACATTGTAATATATATCTGCATATCATCTGCATAGCTGTGGTAGTTTATTTTGTTGTTTTATATAATCTGTGCCATTGGGAGCATGCAGACGTTGAACAGAAGAGGTCGCAGGAGGGAACCTTGGGGAACTCCACATGTGATCCTTGTCTGCTCAGATGTACAATTACGTATTGACACAAATATTTCCCGTTTTCCAAATAGTTTGGGACCAGTTTAGTACAGTTCCATAGAGTCCTGCCCATTTCTCCATTTGTTTAAGTAATATATTGGTGGTCAACTGTATCAAATCTAGCACTGAGACCCAGCAAAACCGAGACTAATACATGTCCACCGTCTGTATTCAAGCATATGTCATTAAACACTTTAGTCAGAGCCGTCTCAGTTCTTTGGTGCTGTCTAAAACCTGACCGGAAGGCATCATAGCAGTTATTGTGTGTTAAAAAGTAAATGAGCTCTTGAAAAATTGTTTTTTCAATTATCTTGAATGGGAGATTTAAGACCGGTTTGTATTTGTTCATTTGTGCCATGTCAAGTTTGGCCTTATTCAGAAGAGGTTTAATTACAACTGTTTTCAGTGGTTCTTGAAACACACTTGACATTGAGGACAAGTTCCCAATCTGTAACAGGTCTGACTCCAAAACCTCTTTGAAAAAACCTGTTGGCAGGACGTCTAAACAGCAACAGGAGGAGCTCAGTTGGTGTAGGATGTCCTCAAGGTCTTTGCTGTTAATAGGACATTGCATCATGGTGTTTAAACTGGTTTTCGGTGGACACAGTACATATCTACAACCTGCTGTTGACGTTCCAACTGCTTGTTTAAAATTTTGGATTTTGTCTGTGAAGAATTTGGCAAAGTCATTACAGGCCATGGTGGACTGAAGTTCAGCTGCCACTTAACACATTTACATGCCTATTGCCATAGGCAAACTGATATTGAAGTTTTAAATTCTATGTATACACCTTAGTTGGGCTGTAGTTGAATAAAACTAGAGTTCTTAAAATCAAGCTACTAGAGGCAGATAATGCAGTTGTAAATCAAGCTATTCTGGCATGTATATGCAAACTATGGTTAGCCGATTAATTCACTGGCCTGAGCTCCCACTTATGGAAGTGGCAAGACCATGGAGGTGGGAATAATAACAGTCACGGCATGACAACAACATAGTAGCAGAAGAAGAAGAGAATAGGAAACAACGAAGAGTAGCAACAAAAAAGAAGATGCTCTATCTTTGCGTGTTGTTCTCCTTCTACGTCTGCTTCAAATCTGCCGTATTTGCTTACTAATTGTTTTAAGTAACTGGACGAATGCCAGCAGGAAAGGGTGTGTAGCGCCACCTAGCATCGCGGAGTCAAACACACCTCACTCAGTAATTTGATTCTCTTTTGCATGTATACTCTTTAGCTCCATTGTTGCCAATAGCTCGATTTAAATGTGCATATAACCGTTGACACAGGAGGGTTTGTTAGTCTCTCAACTATAGTAAATAAGGCCGAAGCACTGTGACTGTTTTTGGTGATAATGTCAGAAATGTAGGACGTCCTCAGATTCCTCAGTTGTAAATTTAAGAGCGAAGTCTCTCTTTATAGACATCATAATGAACCTGCAGGGTTTTTTTTCACCATCTCCGCTCAGCTTTCCGACACCCTCTTTTTCCATTTTTCACCAAAGTGGATTTCCTCCATGGCGATTAATATCCATAACATTTAACATTTCAGCATTGAAGCTGTTGACAAGCTCAACATCTGAACCCCCGGACAGGGCAGGTGTTACAGAGAAGACCTGGTTCAAGATCTCACTGCTGTCTTCAGTTACTCAGTTTTGTGATCACTGCTGTTGACACATTTGTCTGACTGAAATCGTCCTCTCAAAGAAAACACAGGAATGATCAGATCCGACACAGTAACCTTTGAAATGCTCAGACCCTCAGAGACCAGTAGGTCCAGAGTGTGTCCTCTATTGTACGTGGCCTCTGTTACATGCTGAGTCAGCCCAAAGTTATCCAGAGTGTTACTCAGGTCTTTAGTCTCTTTGTCCTGAGGGTCCACATGGATGTTAAAATCACAATAATAACATGCTCAAAACCAACACAGATCATAGACACCAGTTTACTTTGATCATCAGAAACGTCTGCACAGTATCTGGGAGCCTGTAAACATTAAGAAACAGGACTCTGGATGAGGCCTTCAGATGTACAGCCACATGTTCAAAAGAATAAAAACCTCCAGGAGATACCTGCTGACATTGAAATGATTCATTAAATAAGACCGCGACCCTCCTTCTCTCCTGCTCACTATGACCTTACTGATAAAGCTGTTACTAGGAGGAGTTTAAAACATTATCATATATATATACATATATATATATATACATATATATATATATATATATATATATATATACATATATATATATATATACATATATATATATATATATATATATATATATATATATATATATATATATATATATATATATATATATATGTGTGTGTACAAAAACACATGACATATACATGATTGTCAAAGTTGGACATGATCACATGCCGAGCAAACACACAATAATGTTTCAGTTAAGGTTGGGGTAGGAAAGGACACCAATGATGTTGTTTCAGAATGGATAGTTTCAGCCCTCCAAGGTACATCTTGTGGATTGTGTGTGTGTGTGTGTGTGTGTGTGTGTGTGTGTGTGTGTGTGTGTGTGTGTGCATGTGTGTATTTATTTTTTTGCAGTGTTTTCAATGGAGGTACAAGACTGTGTGCTGTAAATGTCACTCGTCATCAGCCGTTTGTGCAGTGCATGCCCTTGTAGGAAGGGGAAAGTGCCAATGTTGCAGATCCTAGCCTTTGATTTAGACACGAAAGGCAGGCTGGCAGCGAATGTACTGAGGCATGAAGGTAAATTCCCATAATTCACAGCTGAAAGGTTAGCCAGTGGTGCACTTTGCTCCTCCCTCATGATAGTCACTAACAAATGTCACCCGATTGAAATGAGCACATTTATACATTTTGTGTGTGTGTGTGTGTTTGGTGGTACAGCTCTAAAACTGATGTACTGTGTTTTGTCAGAGAATCTCATATAGAGTAAATCAACAGTGCTGGTCTGCATCAGCACAGATGTCACTCTGTGACAGCCTCGGTCAGCCAGTTCATGAACACTACCGAGGAAGCAAGGGGGTTACATGTTCTCCATAGATGA
Organism: Xenentodon cancila; assembly: GCA_014839995.1. Classification (NCBI taxonomy): domain Eukaryota; kingdom Metazoa; phylum Chordata; class Actinopteri; order Beloniformes; family Belonidae; genus Xenentodon; species Xenentodon cancila. The sequence continues at coordinate 2,454,124 of CM026201.1, forward strand.
AGTTGTTGGAGTACTACTTACACTGAACAAGAGTACCCTCGGAAGAGGATTAGAGCCAATACAAATGTATTTAGTGTACATTATGTAAATATGTGCACTCTGACATGATTTTCCAAAATGTACATTGTCCACATTATTAGTAACTAGTATTTAGTAAGAAGGAAATTGAACATTTTAGGAGATGGATAAACTTAATATATTCCTGTTATTATATTCAAACATTAATAAATTCTTGTTCTTTGAATAATATAAAAAAAAAAGATCATTCACTCTCAGGGAGTCTATTGAGCGGGAATACCAGACCCTTATATATGGCATAGGTCTTGTTTCAGAGTGATGCAGTGTTGCAGCTCAGAACTACGAAAATTTAAAAAGACTAAGAAATATATAAGAAATAGTCTGGGAAGGTATTTTGTTGATTTTGCTAAAACCTGCTGGTACCTAGTAGCGCGTATGCTGTCAACATGATGATCACTCAGCCTAGAGCAATTAGTTATAATAAATATTGGATAAGAGAAACGTTACTCTTGATTTTTTTGGGACTGGAATGGGCTTAATACTTTTTTTATATTTTATATCTTTATATAAATAATTATAAAGGGTTTAAAGCAAATATTACAAAACGTATAGAGGCTACATATTGGTATATCATGAAATATCTTCAGTTGAGAAGAGAGGCTCAGATCATTTGCTTTGTGTCTTAAAATGAAGTAAATACAAGCTCAGGTGAAGAATATATGTCATGCACCCTGTCATTATTTACTTAACAAAATGTAAAGCTCAGTCCAGCAGAAAAGGTTCAACAGCTAAGTAAGCCCCATAGTTCAAAAGCTTGTAGAATAACATTTAATTCCTTAAACTTTATGGAATTGTGTCCTATAATACACCATTAGTTTTTTAAATCATTATGGAGGAATGTTGGTTTTCTGCTGGTTCTGGAGCATTCGATTGGGTGTGAACACAACGCCCTGCGAGAAACACAAAGGCGGTGGTCCCAGAGAAGTCATTTTTGCTCGTATCAATCTGGACAGGGCCACATAGCTTTTCCAAACAATTTTGAGTTCATCATTCTGTAGTGAAAGAGAAAATTCACGAGTGGAATGCATCCAAGATGGCTGCTAATCTTCCCAGGAATGGATATCCCAGAAACGACATAGACTGTTTATTTTCAATTTACCTGAGGATTTCACGAATAAAAAAAAAGAATTTACATCTCAGTTTTGTCAGGCCTCAGTTGGTCTAGCTCATGACAGTACACTTAGAAAAAGAAAAGGCTTGTTGTAAGACAGCAGCAGGTTTGAACAGCTGCATGTGAGCGTGGCTGGTTAAATAAAAGATCTGGAAGTGACTGGTCAAAGTCTCTGGTGTGGATTCTCAGGCATCATGTAAGCCTTTTATCAATGCAACTGTATTCCGCTTTCTTAGTTCTTGAAGATATCTAAACTTTTGATCATTTATATTTGCTGTTTCTGCTGTAACAGGGAAATTTAAAAATGATCCAAATAAATAAAAGTCTTATCTTCTCCTTTTTACATGTAGAAGGTTTTGTCAAGGCTTCAGATTTAGTTTCAAGCTTATAAACTATTGAAATCATACAAATTACTGACCTTCCTGTCACTCTTGTGGGCTGTGATAGTCTTATCCAACTGCAGCAGTCAAAGCTCAGACCTCTAATCACCTGTAATGCTGGGGCAGGTACTTACAGGAGCTCTGCGTACGAAAAAGCTGTACAAGCTTAATGAACTGCAACAATATTTTAAATAATGTTTTTTTAATAAAGGTTATTTTCTATTGTTTTCAAAAGTGGGTTATAGTTAAGGCCAATTAACTCTGACAGCTTAGGGAAGATGTTAATTCCCAGGTATTGAGGTATTATATGAGGTCATGTTCTGGTCTCTGGAAAGCGCCTAGAGACAACTTGTGTTGTAATAGACGCTATATAAATAAAATTGAATTGAATTGAATTGAATTGAATTGAATTGAATTGAATTGAATTGAATTGAGTGAGAAGGGTTCAGTGTCAGTTATCTCATCCCAACTGTTAGATTTTCAATTCAATTTTCAATTCAATTTTATTTATATAGCGTCTATTACAACACAAGTTGTCTCTAGGATCTTTCCAGAGACCAGAACATGACCCCCGAACAATTATTACATAAACAACGGCAGGTAAAAACTTCCGTAGTGGAAGAAAAACCATCAGCCAAACAGTGGCAAGGAAAAACTCCCCTTTAAGAGGGAAGGAACCTTGAGCAGGACCTGGATCATAAGGGGGGACCCTCCTGCCGAACGCCAGCCGGGTAGAGCAGGAAGTAAAGAAAGAATAGAGACACAGACAAAGGTACAAGACAGGATACAATAGTAACTATCATCAGTAGTCCAATTAGACCTCTGTGTATATGGGTGGTATATGGATAGACGGTGATCCAAGGTGATGAGGACTGCAGGTCAGGATGTCAGCAAATATCCAACAGACATCCATACAGACAGGTGGAGGTAAACTCAATTTTATTTATATAGCATCTATTACAACACAAGTTGTCTCTAGGCGCTTTCCAGAGACCAGAACATGACCCCCGAGCAATTATTACATAAGCAGCGGCAGGTAAAAACTCCCCTGGTGGAAGAAAAACCTTAAGCCAAACAGTGGCAAGAAAAACTCCCCTTTAAGAGGGAAGAAACCTTGAGCAGGACCTGGCTCATGAGGGGGGACCCTCCTGCCGAAGGCCAGCCGGGTAGAGCAAGAAATAAGAAAGAATAGAAACATAGAGACACCGTCAAAGGTACAAGATAGGATACATTAGTAACTGTCCTTGGTAGTCCAATTAGACTTCTGTGAATATGGGTGATATATGGATAGACGGTGAAACAAGGGGATGAGGACTGCAGGTCGGGATGTCAGCAAGTATCTAACAGACATCCATACAGACAGGTGAAGGCAGACACTGGGATGGTCAGAGGTGGAACTGCAGGTCAGCAAGCAGCTCCTGAGGCTCTGGTCCGCACGACATGCAAAGAAGAGGAAAAGAAGGGCCAGACAAGCACAAAAAACTACCAGAACAATGGACCACAATTAAGTTTATGGGATATTGTTAATAAATGAGGGTTGAGGTGAAGAAGAGACAGAGAAGGCAAACAGAAACAGAGAAGGTGAAAGGCACCACTCAGTGGATCATGTTGGTGCCCCCCTGCAGCATAGGCCTAAAACAGCATATCTACACCGAAGCTATGTTTAAAATGAGCTGCTCTAATCTGGTCCTGTAGCTGCAGCTTTGACTACTCCGAAGGTTGTGGTCTGCGGGGCATGCACAGAAGAGAAACAGAGGGCAGCACAACAAACTACAAAAACAATGGAGCACAATTATGTTTATGGGATACTGTTAATAAATGAGGGTTTAGGTGAAGAAGAGACAGAGAAGACAAAGAGAAACAGAGGAGGTGAAGGGCACCACTCAGTGGATCATGTTGGTCCCCCTTGCAGCATTGAACCCTGAAGTTTTACCAGCTAATAGTGTAATCTGAGATATCAGAGAAGGAATTATTAAGGTTGATGGTTTGGAGAAGCAACATTGATGGGGTTTGTAAATAAAGCAGTGTTTCTCAACCCTGGTCCTTAGGGCTCACTGTCCTGCATGTTGTAGACGTCTCCTTGCACCAACACACCTGATTGTAATTAACAGTTCTCATCAGCTGGTCATCAAGGTCTGCACAACCCTGCTGATGACACAGCTACTTGTATCATGGCGTGCTAAAGCAGGGTAACATCTAAAACCTGCAGAACAGTGGGCCCTGAGGACCAGGGTTGAGAAACACTGGTGTAAAGAAACTTTATCCTATGAATAAATGATTCACCAAAGCCAACATTTTTAAGTGCTTGGAATAGAAATTCCCAATTAACTTTATCAAATGCTTTTTCAGCATCTAATGAAAATTTGGCTGGTAGAGTGTTTGTTTGTGATGAATAATGAATTAAATTAAATAGTCTGCACAGGTTATTAGCAGAGTGTCTGCCTTTAATGAAGCCTGTTAGATCTTGGTAGATAATAAACTGAGTTACTTTTTCTATTCGTAGCGCTGTTTCTGATAATTTTAGTGTCTGAATTAATGAGAGACAATGGATGATAGCTTGCTGGAAGAGTAGGATCTTTTCCAGGTTTTAATATTTAAGAAATCATTGCTCTATTCATTTCTGTAAGGAGCTTAGATTTTTCTTTAATTTCTGTTGTTCAGCTGATAAATATTGGTGCTAGAATTTTCCAAAAGTGCTTTTAAAATTCAGCAGGAAAGCCGTATGCACCTGGTAATTTGTTATTGGGCATAAATTAAAACACTTTATGGAACTCTGTGAGTTCTTTAGCTTTATGATCTGTAAGGATGAGAGAGGTTGATGTGGTCGAGAAATTTAACAATATATGCTATGTTTGAGTTATTTAATATATGAATATCAGTTTATATAAAAGTTCCTGAATTCATAATTGATTTCTTTGGGTTCTTGAACAATGTTTCCTGTTGACACTGTTGATTGTTCTTATTTTTCTTAATGTGATTGGCCAGATATTTGCCAGATTTATTGTTGAATTCAAAATGTTCATGTCTAAGTCTTTGGATAAGAAATCTAGTTTTTTGTTTAGGTATTCATTCAGCTGTAGTTTATACGTTTGCAGATCAGACTGAATTTAAGGAATTGGGTTATCAATTCAATTCAATTCAATTCAACTTTCTTTATGTAGCATCTATTACATGCTCTCCCTTGTTGATTCCTGTCAGCATTCACGCTGCTGCATTTTTGATCAGCTGGAGGCTATGCAGGAAATTACTTGGACATCCTGCTAATAAAACATTGAGGTAATGTAGCCTAGAACTTACAAACGTGTTAATACGTTTTTCAGCATCACTCTGGGAGAGGATGCTCCTAATCTTGGCAATATTACAGAGGTGAAAAAGAAGTTGTCTTACAAACCTGATTAATATGCTGATTAAATATCAAATCCTGATTGAAAATAACTCTAAGTTTTCTCACAGTCATAGTAGAGGCCAGCACAAGAAATTGCTAATTCATTCCTAAGGTGCTTGAGATTAAAAACAATAAACTCCATTTTATGGCTATTTAAAAGCAAAACATTTGTGGACATCCAGTTCTTAATTTCCTTAAGACATACTTGAATTTTCTCTAACTGTTCTGTTACACCTGGCTTCATCCATAAATATAAATGTGTATCATCAGCATAAGAATGAAAATTGACACTGTGGTTCAGAATAATACTTCCCAAGAGCTGCATGCATAAACTGAACAGGATTGGCCCTAGCACTGAACCCTGAGGGACACCATAGCAGACCCTTGTCTGTACTGAAGAAACCTCATGAACAAATTGGAATCTATCAGACAGATCTGATTTAAACCAACCTAGAGCTGTCCCGTTAATCCCAACGACATACTCTAGTCTCTGCAGTAAAATGTTGTGATCTATAGTATCAAAAGCAGCGCTGAGGTCCAGCAGAATCAGTATGGACACTAACCCATTGTTTGAGGTCCAGCAGAACCAGTATGGACACTAACCCATTATCTGAGGTCCAGCAGAACCAGTATGGACACTAATCCATTATCTGAGGTCCAGCAGAACCAGTATTGACACTAACCCATTATCTGAGGTCATAAGAAGGTCATTGGAGACTGGAACCAGTGCTGTTTCGGTCACACAGCTGCTGCAACAACCTTTTCCAGAATTTTAAGAGATAAATGGAAGGTTGGAAATCGGTCTATAATTAGCTAAAATGTCTGGGTCAAGAGAGGTTGTTTGCTCGTTGACAACTGAGGTCAGCTCAGAGAGGTCAACAGGAACAAAACAGTCTGGAGTCAGGTCAGGGAGGTCTACAGGAACAAAACAGTCTGGAGTCAGGTCAGGGAAGTCTACAGGAACAAAACAGTCTAGATTCAGGTCAGGGAGGTTCTACAGGAACAAAACAGTCTAGATTCAGGTCAGGGAGGTTCTACAGGAACAAAACAGTCTAGAGTCAGGTCAGGGAGGTGATTTCTTCTCTAATTCTATCAATATTAGCATTATTCATTTCTAATTCTTTAATCTTCTTTTCCAGGTTTCTTTGTTCTTGGTCTTCTTTCTTTTTCTTATGGGAGGAATATGAAATGATCTGTCCTCTCAGCACAGCTTTGCCCGTTTCCCAAAGGAGTGATGGGGATATTTCTGGTGAATCATTTATTTTAAGGAAGGATGTCCAGTTTCTCTTAATGTAATCATCAAAGTCAGGATCCTCAAGTCGATGTATTAAATCGCCACCTGTTGCTGATTTTGACAGATTTGCTTTTATTCAAAGTAAGAGTGGTGTGTGATCATTAATAATGATAGGATGTATTACAATGTCAGTCACTTTGGAGATAATGGAATTACTAATAAGATAATAATCGATTCGTGAGTAAGATTGATGAACTTGTAAGAAATAAGAGAATTCTTTGTCTTTGGGGTGTTTCAGCCTCCAACCATCTTCAAGACCACAGTCTGCCATGAACTGTTTGATTGTTTCTGAAGACTGGTAGTTATATGTGTTATTACAGTTGTTAGATTTATCTATTGATGAATATTACAAAATTAAATTCTATAATAATATAATATAATACAAAATTTAACTGTATTAAAATCTCCATCATTGGGGAGTCATTCAGGTTGGAAATAGCTGTAAAAAATGAATGAAAAAAAGATTAATCATCTTTGTTTGGTCCATAAATCCTGGCTATTGTTATTGGATTGTTGTCTATTGTAATATTAACGATTATAAATCACCCCTCAGGATCTGCGACTGTGCCGTTATGGGTAAAGAAAATGTTTTTATGAATTAAAATTGCTACTCCTATTTGCCTTGAATTAAAAGTTCCTGAATTAAAATCAACAATATATATGTGACTAAATTGTGGAGTCTTACATTTTTGTAGCTCTGATTTAAAAATATGTTTCTAGCCTGCAATTTATTCACATACATTTTTTTCGTTTCAACTTATAATTAATTGAGTTCATAATGTTGGTGTCTTTCTGCCTGATTCCTGTCTGGATCGTGGAGCTGTATGGAAAAGCCTGAGAATCTTCTTGGGTGGCCATTTGGACACATTTTTTGCAATTTGCAAAATGTTTGTGTGAGGGTGTAATGTATGTTTTTCTTCCACTTTTCTTTATTTGAATAAATCTATAAATGATTGGAAAAGACAGGAGATGAAAGGTTACGAAGATAGAAATAGGTTAAGAAAAGTTTAAGAAGATAGAAGAGAAAAACAATCAAACAAACACAGAACATATAAAAGAAGAATACATACATTTTTGAGAAAAAAGAGAGGATGATGTTTAGCTTTCGAAATGGAGGTGCAATGCTATTGATTAGAGGATTACATTATGAATTATTAATTATGATGGTGGGTTGGAAGCTGTTAGAAGAGCCAGGGAGTGATGTTCTGGTCAAGAAACATTTGACCGTCAATGTAGTTTGTCCACCGCAACTACCGCCTGTCTCCCTTCTTTCATGAATTGCTTCCTGATCTGGAACATAACCTTACTTCTGTTCATCTACCGTGGGAACTGGTCGTTCAGGTTGTAGTCAGTTCCTCTCAGGTTCCTTCCCTGGAGTTGGACCAGCTGTTTTTGTTTAATGTAGCCACAATCGGACGTGGTCGTTTCTTTTCTGGGTTTTTACGTCCTACGTTTTATGTCTTTCACTGTGTCGGCTGGGATTTTTAGCTGTTTTGTCACAAAAATTTTAATCAGTTGTTCGGGATTGTCGTGTTTTGTTTGTTCGGGATTTCCAGAAAACACCAGGTTGTCTCTCATGCTGCTCGATTTCAAAAAAAGGATGGCTTTATTCATTTCTTTCGTAACAATTGTAAGCTAAGATGACATTGATGTAACGGCACCTCAAAAATACTTATTTTTTTCAGTCAGCATTGCAATCTGATGTTGAATTCCAGACTTTCACTCAGCTGCTGGAATTGTTTATGAAGTAATTCACAGAGCGCTATTCTAGTGTCCAATCCGGAACGTTTTTCATTAATCGATTGTTAATGCCTCTAACCCCGGAGCTGGATGAATGTCTTGGAGAACCTTGCACTGAGTCGGAGTGACAGCTTCCTTTGCTTGGTGTTGGCTTGGCTTTCTCTAATGTTACTGTATCAAGGTCCGCCGTGGCACAAAACTGATTGGAAAAGATGTCGGTGTAGTTTTCAAGTTCTTCCAGGGTGAAATTGTTCGCAAAGATATTTAACAAAATTATAAGATTCCAAGGAAGGATTTAAATTTGATGAAGTTTAGTCTAGCAGCAGAGGACTGCCATGTCAGATCTCGCACCGGTGTCTTGCTGAGTCTCATGATTACAGGCTCACGCTTCCATGCTTTTTCATATTTAAAGTAAAAAATGTTCACTAAACATGTTTGTCCTTTTCACAGTAAAAAAAAAAAAAAAAAAACTCATTCCGATTTGGATTTTACGTTTTTGTTAGTTTCAATGTCTTAATATAGTTTGTCAAAATAATAAAATAACTAAATTCACACAGGTGAGGTTGTGTTGGAAAATGATACCAAGCAAGGCAAGATAAACAGTTTTTAAGGTATAATATAGAGCAAAATTCAAAAGTAGTCAAAAACAGCCAATGTTATTGAAGACTCCAGGGTGTTAATGATTGGATGGGCCATCCCTCTCAGAATGATCACAGACATGTCAAATAAAATGAGAAAAAAAAAAAAAAAAGTTAATAATGTCTCACAGAAATATTGAAGAGCATAGATTAAGGGGCAAGGCGGGCATAGTGAGGCTAATTGACAACAGGAAATGCTTTTCTGCTTCAACATATGTTCATCTCCTGGCTGTATAAAACATGCATGGATTACTCTTACCTTGATGAAGCATTGTTTAAAAACGTTAGATCGGTATTAAATGTGGCGTTGATGGCATTGCAGATAATTTTGATGTATCACCATGAAAACTGTGTTTCCTGTAGCCTCAATGTACATTTTCCTCCAGACCTGCATATTTGATTCAGTTCAATTTTATTTATATAGCATCTATTACAATACAAGTTGTCTCTAGGCGCTCTCCAGAGACCCAGAAAATGACACCCGACTGTACATGATCAGACCTGCCCTGAGCAGATCCATTCATGCTCATAATTTCCCATACTCAATAAAAACATGGTGTAATGAAAGGAAGAAAATAGATTCATGTTTGGTTGTAATTTGCTCCCAGAAGGATTAGATGAATGTCAGATATTTTGAGGAAGTACTTAATGTCTCACAGAAATATTGAGAACTGAACCAAATTTTGGACGCAGATCAGATGTCACATAAAATTACGTGTTTGGGGGCCAGTCACGGGTGTTACCTACGTTCATGAAATGTTTGTGACTGATGTCTTACTTAGTCTCCTGGACCCATGCTCTGACTCACACAGGAAGTCCACCATTTTGAATAGAATATGCCACTGATTGGTCCTTGGCTGTTACTCATACATTGTTTGATCTGGTCCGAATTTGGTGTATATGTTTGAAGTCCAACTGTGAACACATTGAATGAGTAATATTCGGGAAAAGCTGTAGCACCATCTGTTGGCAAGAGGAAACATGTTTTGTGTTATATTTTGCGTTGTCCATGAGACCTCAGATTTCCTCTGTATGATCATGTCCAACCTGAAGAAAGCTATATGCTCATATCGCTCATACTCATAGTGCCACCTTGTAGTGAAAGGAAGAATGTAACTGCATATTTTTAATGTGCCCTAAATCTGAGAATGATCAGAGATATGCCAAAATATTTGACAAAACTACTTAAAAAGTTGATGCCTCACAAAGATAATAGCGAGCGTATATTTCGGGGCATGGCTGTTACAGCATGACTGTAACTGACAACAGGTAGTGATTTTCTGCTCCAATGTTTTGTCTTCACTTCTCTCTATAAAATCAATAAGCTAATGATTGGCAGCTTGATGAAGCACTGTGAAAAATTACAATTCTGCATTTAATGTGGCGGTGTTGGCAATGAGGCAAAATTTTGATGTTTCCCCATGAAAATTCTGTTTACTGTTGTTCCTGGCATACCTTTCTTTCTGAAATTGTGAGATTTCCTAAGTATAATCAGATTCCTGCTCTGACCAGATTCATGTAGTCCTAGCAGAGGAAAAAAGTAGATTAATGTTTGGTTTTACTTTGGCCCTCAAAAGGGTTAGTGGCATGTGAGATATTGGTCGTAAGCACTTCATAATTTGAGCAATGTGTTGGTATTAAAGAGACAGTCCTATAGTGGTTCTAGTCCTACCTGTCAGATCAGAGCTTCTCTGCTAATTTAGGCCACTAACTTTATGCTACAGGGTTCTTCAAGGCTCTATTTTAGGCCCAGTTCTTTTTTCTTAATATATCCTTCATTTGGGATCTATTTTTATAAGCCACAACATATCATTTCATTGTTTTACAGATGACCTTCAGATTTATCTTCCTATAAAATCAGATAGTTGTGTCAACATTCAGGCTCTGCTGATCTGTCTCAGAGATGTTCAGCCATGAATAGGGTCAAAATTCCTTACTCTAAACAAAAAAATGAATCTTTTTGGAAAGCTTAACCTGCTAGATGGTTATGACATTATGTCCTTGGCTGGTTAGATTCTTACTGTCACGTATCTGCAAGTAATCTTGGTGTCATTTTTGATGAAGCATTTAAATGTAATAAATAGATTAGCTCAGTAAACAAGACCAGGTTTTTTCAACAAACTCAACTTCTCAATAAGTTTATGGTCTAACTCCCTCCACAGGATGGGAGAGTTATCCATGCTTTCTTTACATCTCCTTTGGATTACTGTAATCCTATGTATTTTGATCCTGATCAGTCATTGCTGTGACGTTTGCAGGCTGTACAAAATGCAGCAGCGTACCTGCTGACAGGGAAAAAATGCAAGATCATATCATTCCTGTTCTGGCCTACTTACACTGGCTCCCTGTTTGTTTTAGGATCCAGGTCAAACTTTTATTACTTGTTTTTAAATGTCTAAAGGCTTGGCTCTGCCCTTTTTGTGTGAACTGGTAAACCTCATCTTTGAGCATTTGGTCTACTAACCAGCTGCTCCTGGATTTTCCAAGATAAAGATTAAAAAACCAAATAGATGAAACATTTTCAGTGGCAGCCGCAACACTCTGAAACAGCTTACATTTTAATATTAGAAATGCACATATTTGATCATTTTAAAGTTGTCATGAAAACATATTTATTTCAAAAGGCTTTTAGTCCCAGCTGAGCAAATTGTCAGGGTTTTATCATACAAACACTGTTTACCTTTATGTTGTTGTTAGTTGTGTTCTTTATTGCATCAGCTATATTGTTCTTAGTTAATATTTATTGTTGATATTGTTTATCTACGCAGTGCAGCACTTTGGTCAACTCATTGTTTTTAATGTGGTATAGAAATATTACATATATACATTTTGACTTGACTTGATGATGTCTCACATAAAGATGGGAAGTATACATTGTAGGGTATGGCTGTCATGGTGTTGGCATATACAGGTGGATGTGACTGAACAGAATAGTGTAGGAAGGTGGTGACACCTGGGATCGATGGCCATAGGTGCAAGTGCCCGATCGATGCTACTTGCAGCTTTAATTTTTATTAGGTTTTATGCATATACACACACACACACACACAAGCACACAGCTGAAAAAACTGCATACATTTTATTGCTCCTTGGTTCATTATGGCCCATGACTTATTACCTAATTTGCTGCTGTGAATTTCCTAACTACTATGAGTGAACTGAGGTGTCAAGAGTTGGCTAAATGTGCTGTGTTAAATTTGATGGGCACATACTTAATTAGCATGTATGCATGTGCGTGCATGTGTGTGTATCAGCAGGATGTAGTTAAACCATTTTTTATTCTCAGCATTGTATTGTGTTTTTAAAGACATCCTCAAAATCACATTTAAATAATACTCAAGTTTGCACATACTGTATTTATGTATGCATTTATCAGTTTGTTTATTTATGAAGAGTAAAGGAAATGGATGTGGTAAGACTCAGGATATATTTTTAAATTTCAATTTGTCCATTCTGGCAAAAACTCATGTTGGACGAACAGAGTCCAGTAACAGCATGTAAGCTTTTACCTATAATCATAGGACAACAAAAGCTGTTGGCAAACAGCTTTTGCCAACAGCAATTGCAATGATGATTTGTTACAAAAGCAGTATTCATGAAATGTCTGAAGCACCGAAGAACAGTGATGGACAGATAATCTCCTTTGTATGGACAAAATAATCCTTTTTTAAAGCGTTAATCAAAGAACACTGGACAAAATGTACATATTTCTCCTGCCACATTGCATAAAATCATTAATATGTTTGAAGGAACCTGGAAAAGTTTCAACGTTTAAAGGTGAAGAGTGAAAGGTTAATCTGGAAACCGATGAGCTCATATCCTTCTCCCATCCTCTGTCGCACATCAGTAGCTGATAAAACCACATGGCCAAGGAAAACCATTGTCAAGAACTAGCAACTTTACTGTGTAAAACCAAAGCTCAATCGTAACTTTAAACCCGAATCTTTTTTGGCATCTCTCAGCTGGGAGGTACAATGCATCTGCAAGTATTCACAGCAATTCACTCTTTCCACGTTTTATGAAACAGCCTTATTCCGAATGGGATTCATTCTTTTACCCTCTCAAATTTCTACTCATAATACCATATTATGACAAAGTGCAAACATTTTTTTACAAGTTTTGCAAATTTATTAAAAATAATCTATGTATGTATAATATGTCGATAAGTATTTACAGCCGTTGTCATGAATCTCAAAACTGAGCTCAATTCTGCAGCATTAAGTGGGCACAGTGGGACAGTAACAATAATTTTTATAATAATAATTTACATTTACACTAATTTGTAAATAGAAACAATTAGGAGCCAGCAGGAAGAGTCTTCCTAATGCTGGCAGCATGCCCGGGAGAAAGGTTTCAGTCAGACACATGACCAAGAACCCAGTGGTCTCTTTGACAGAGAATTCCAACATTTCTTTGTGTAGAGATGAGAATCTTCCAGAAGATCAACCACCTCTGCAGCACTCCACCAATCAGCCATGTATTGTAGTAGCCTGACAGGAACCACTCCTCAGTAAAAGGCACATAACAGTCCGCTTGGAGTTTGCCAAAAGGCACTTATAGGACTCTTTTCTGATTTGATGAGACAAAGATTGAACTCTTTGGTCTGAATGCCAAGCATCATATCTAGTGACCAAGCCAGAGCTAAGATTTGAACCTAATTGAGATCTTTGGAGAGATCTGAAATGTGCAATGATGATCTCAATCCAACATTATGAACCTTGAGAGGTCCTGCAACTAAGAACAGAAGAAACAGCCCAAAAATTAGAATGCCTAATTGTAGCATCTGTAGCGATGGTGTTGTGATGGTGATGCCTCCAGTACAACTGTGCAAAACCTTGGTGTTATTTTCGATCGGGATTTTTTATTTAAACACCATATTAATCAGGTTTGCAAGACGTTTTTTCAAAATTAGGAGCATCCGCTCCCAGAGTTACGCTGAAAAACTAATTTACGTGTTTGTAACTTCTAGACTAGATTAATTTAATGTATTATTATTATTTCTATAGTCCAGAAGTCAACATTCTGCTTAGGTTGCTCAACCTTATTCTGTCAATTCAGTCATAGGAAATCCTCTGGTTTTTTTGTTACAGTTACACCAAAATATGAAAAAAAAAAGTGTGTCATAAGCAATCTTAAAAAAGGAATGAACTGAAAATAGGCTGGATCAATCCCTTGGAGAAAGGTATCAACTCTCTCTTATCCCAATGAATACAAAAAATCTGAGAGGCTGCCGAATATGTTAATCAACGTCAAAACGGGAGTCAGGTGTGCTTGGGGTTTAGAGACATATAAAAGGATGTCATCAGCCTAGAGTGTAAGATGATGTTTATGACCATACATTTTAATGGAAAACATTAGGGGGCTTGTCTGATGCTGGCTGCTATGGGATTGATAATGATCGAGAACAGGAATGGAGAGAGTGGGCAGCCCTGACACATCCCCCGATGAAGTGCAAAGGGACAAGAAATATTTTGATTAGTAATAACTGAAATAGTCAGATGTGAGTAAATTATCTTGATCCAGTTTCTGCTTGGATCAGTTGACACACATTAGCACATCTTTAAAGAACCAACTGTTGCATGACTATGAAACTACTTTTGAACCATAAGTCTGAATGAACAGATGTGCAAAAACAACCCACTCGGGAACAGAAAAAACCCTAACAACTTCCAAACATAACAGAACAAAACCAGGAGCGGTCCCTCCATACCCCCTACCTAAAGCTAAAGCTAGCCCTAGCAGTATGCTAAGGGGTGGACTAAAAATTCAATTTCAATTCAATTCAATTTTATTTATATAGCGTCTATTACAACACAAGTTGTCTCTAGGCGCTTTCCAGATACCCAGAACATGACCCCCGAGCAATTATTACATAAACAGCGGCAGGTAAAAATTCCCCTAGTGGAAGAAAAACCTTAAGCCAAACAGTGGCAAGGAAAAACTCCCCTTTAAGAGGGAAGAAACCTTGAGCAGGACCTGGCTCATGAGGGGGGACCCTCCTGCCGAAGGCCAGCCGGGTAGAGCAAGAAATAAGAAAGAATAGAGACATAGAGACACCGTCAAAGGTACAAGATAGGATACATTAGTAACTATCATTAGTAGTCCAATTAGACTTCTGTGTATATGGGTGATATATGGATAGACGGTGATCCAAGGGAATGAGGACTGCAGGTCAGGATGTCAGCAAGTATCCAACAGACATCCATACAGACAGGTGAAGGCAGACACTGGGATGGTCAGAGGCGGAACTGCAGGTCAGCAAGCAGCTCCTGAGGCTCTGGTCGGCAGGACATGCACAGTAGAGGAGAAGAAGGGCCAGACCAGACAACAAACTACAAGAACAATGGACCACAATTGTGCTTATAGGATACTGTTAATAAATGAGGGTTGAGGTGAAGAAGAGATAGAGAAGGCAAAGAGAAACAGAGAAGGTGAAAGGCACCACTCAGTGGATCATGTTGGTCCCCCCCCTGCAGCAGAGGCCTATAGCAGCATATCTACACTGAAGCCGTTTAAGATGAGCTGCTCTAATCTGGTCCTGCAGCTGCAGCTTTGACTACTGGCCCTGACACATTAAGGTACTAAATATACACTACCTATATGCTTTATTAAACAGAAATGTGTTCAGTTTAGTTTTAAAGGTGGAGGTGGCATCAGCCGCCTTAACCCAACCTTAACAGCAGAACTCTCCATCTCTTAACCATCACACAGATCTGTGAACATTACCTAGTCTATATTTACCCCACCTACTTGAATGTTGTGGCAGTAGAATTGTCTGTTTACCGGCCTTATTTAGTCCCCAAGTCGTAGTCCACTACCTTCCCAGTCAGGAATTTCTCGGCCTCCACTGGAGTGTCGAACGTATCAGTGTTGTTCACAGTGACCATAAATCTTGCACGATTCTAGAACCCATATGAAATCCCCCCAGCTCTACACTTCTTCTTAATAGCTTGGAATACTTAATGTTTCTTCTTTGCAGCTGAGGTGTGGTTGGAGAAGATGAATACTGGATGCCCATCATACTGCACTGGACCTCTTTCCCTTGCAGCCGCAGCACCTGGTCCTTTTCCACGTTAGTTACGGTCTGGGCTCTTTGGTTTGTGTTTCTGGCATGTTTCACATCTGCTTACCAGTCTCTCAATGTCTTTGTTTATTCCAGGCCAGAAAACTGTGTGTCTCGCCTTCCTTTTACATTTTCCTGTACATTTACATATTCTGTCTTAAATGTTGTGGGATGATGATTCTGCTTTGTTTCAACAACAGTCCATCAACACTCAGCTAATTTCTTGTGTGGTAGAATGACGGGCAGGATCCTAGAGGACAATTATTTCTCATGTTTTCTATAACATACTGCAATTCTGTGTCTTTTGCTTTTTCATCTGCTATTTGTCTAAATTTCTAGTCTGACACTTGAAGTGCAGTAGACACCATGGAAACAGATCTCTGAATGTCTTCTTCGGTTGCACCTGTAGGTGCTTGTGAGTGCTTTGGCAGGTATTAGGTCTTTCCCTGAAGTATTAAGTATTAAAGTATTCTCTTCAAACCAAACACTTGTACCTTTTCTCTTATTTAACTTTCATTTCCACCAGTCACCGATACATGTTCCGTCTCCTGTCCTCTCAGCATGGCCTCCTCTCCACCGTTTCTCCTTCTTTCTGCTCACTGTGTGAAATGTTCACTTATTCCTTGGCCTCCTTTAATGAAGACGGTAAGTGTATAAAATGTAGTTTGTTTGTAGCTTTGGAGGTGAGGCTCAGTGAGTTAGAGGTCCGGTTCCGCCAATTAAACCATAGTCCGGTAGACTTGGTAGCTCGTTAGGCTGAAATAGCGGTGATCTGTCCAGGAGCAGCTGCTGGTAGCCGCCCCCCTGCAGTCCCCGAGCAGCCGGGCAGTCAGGGCGGCTGGGTGACGGTTCGGAGGAAGCGTAGTCCCAAAAGGCGCACGGAACACCACCATTCGCTTCACGTCTCTAACTGTTTTTCCCCACTCAGTGACACACCCGCTAAGAAACCGACCTTGGTGATTGGCGACTCTATTTTGAGACATGTGAGGCCGACTCCAGCGACCATAGTTAGGTGCATCCCGGGGGCCAGAGCGGGCGACGTCGAAGCAAACTTGAAGCTGCTGGCACAGGGTAATCGTAAATACAGTAAAGTTATCATCCATGTCGGCGCTAATGACACCCGGCTACGCCAGTCGGAGGTCACTAAAATTAATATTGTGTTGGTGTGTAACTACACCAAAACCATGTCGGACTCCGTAGTTTTCTCTGGTCCCCTCCCCAATCTGACCGGTGATGACATGTTTAGCCGCATGTTGTCGCTCCGTCGCTGGTTGTCTCGGTGGTGTTCAGAAAACGACGTGGCCTTTATTGACAATTGGAAGACGTTTTGGGGAAAGCCTGGTCTGCTTAGAAGAGACGGCATTCATCCCACCCGGGATGGTGCAGCTCTTATCTCTAGAAATCTGGCTGATATTATTAGATCCTCCCCCTGACAATCCAGGGTCCAGGCCGGGGTGCAGAGCTGCAGTCTTACACGCTTCTCTGCTGCTTCTCGAGGACTATCGCCTGCCAATATAAATGTAAAAGTAAATTCTAACGAGGTGCCAAGTAAAATAGATTTAGTATCGATTCCCTGTCCAAAAGTTCACCAAGCGCGACGTGATAGAGCCGTTAATCGAAATAACCTCGTAAAAATAAAAACCAATACGCATTTATTGCAAACTAAAGACCGAAAAGTTAGATGCGGATTACTAAATATACGATCTTTAAGCTCCAAGTCTCTATTAGTAAACAATCTAATTACTGAAACCCGAAGTGACATTTTCTGTTCAACAGAAACGTGGCTACAAGAGGAAGAGTATGTTAGTTTAAATGAACCGACACCGTCTAGTTACTTTAATTATCATATTCCTCGAATCACAGGTCGAGGCCGAGGAGTAGCAGCGATCTACAAGTTTACTGGCCTCCTGCTGGTGCTTATCTTGAGTTTCTCTCTGAGTTCACAGATTTCTTATCTAGTTTATTGATCAGTACAGACAAAGTCATCATAGTGGGCGACTTTAACATTCATATGGATGTTGACAATGACAGTCTTAAGTTGGCTTTTGATTCTCTTCTAGGATCGATGGGGATTTCACAAAGAGTTAACGAATTGACGCATTTCCTTAATCATACTCTCGATCTGGTCCTCGTCTACAGTGTAGAACCTGATAATCTATTAGTGTCGCATGTAAACTCCCTCCTATCCGACCACTATTTAATAACGTTTGAATTCAACATTGTCAACGTTACACATAATAGGAGGAATTACTTTAGCAGGTGTCTATCCAATAAAGCTATTGCTAAATTTAGGGAGGCCATTGCTCTTCATCTTCCTACAGAGGAACATAGTGAAGCAGTTGAGGGCTGTGACCTTGGTTCTACCTCTGCAGACCTTGATTTCCTTGTCGGTAGCACTGCACATTTGTTGCACTCAGCTTTAGTTGCTCCTTTGAGAAAGAGGGCCTCTAACCATAGGAGCTTAACTCCCTGGTATAACTTGCATATTCGTATGTTAAAACAGAAAGTGGTACTCTTGTAGGTCTGTAGATATTGTGCATGGAAAGATAGTTTAATAGTATATAAAAAAGCGCTTTGCAAAACTAGAACAGCCTATTATTCAGCATTGATAAAGGGTAAAAAAAAATAACCCACGTTTTCTGTTCAGCACTGTAGCCAGGCTGACAAAGAGCCACAACTCTGTTGAACCGTGCATCCCTGCAGCTCTCAGTAGTGAAGACTTTATGAGCTTCTTTAGCCATAAAATTGTCAGAATTAGAGAGGAAATCGGCCAGGCCCACCCGACAGTGGCTCTGGGCATTTCTTCAGCTTCGGCGACTTAGGCTCTGACCTGACTCTAGACTATTTTGTTCCTGTAGACCTCTCTGAGCTGACCTCAGTCGTCAATAGATCTAAATCATCCACATGTCTGTTAGACCCCATCCCAACTCGACTACTTAAAAATGTTTTCATTCTTATTGGTACGACAATAGTGGACCAGATCAACTCGTCCCTTGGCATAGAATATGTGCCACAGGTTTTTAAAGTTGCAGTAATAAAACCTTTCCTTAAAAAAACCCTCTCTTGACCCAACATTTTTTCTAATTATAGACCAATTTCCAACCAAATGCAACCAGATGCATTCTGAACCAAAGGGTTCAGAATGCATCCTAGCACAGAAACAGCACTGGTTCGAGTCTTGAATGACCTTCTTATGGCCTCAGATAATGGGTTAGTGTCCATACTGGTTCTGCTGGACCTCAGATAATGGATTAGTGTCCACACTGGTTCTGCTGGACCTCAGATAATGGGTTAGTGTCCATACTGGTTCTGCTGGACCTCAGTGCTGCTTTTGATACTATAGATCACAACATTTTACTGCAGAGACTAGAGTATGTTGTTGGGATTAAAGGGACAGCTCTAGGCTGGTTTAAATCATATCTGTCTGATAGATTCCAGTTTGTTCATGTTCATAAGGTTTTTTTAGTACAGACAAGGGTCTGCTATGGTGTCCCGCAGGGTTCAGTGCTAGGGCCAATCTTGTTCAGCTTATACATGTAGTCCTTGGGAAGCATTATCCTAAACCCTGGCACTAATTTACATTGTTATGCTAATGATATGCAGCTGTATTTGTCTATGAGGCCAGATGAAACAGAACCATTAGACAAACTTCAGGTGTGTCTTAAGGACATCAAGGACGGGATGTCCTACATTTTTTTGCTACTAAATTCTGATAAAACAGAGGTTGTTGTTTGTGGTCCCAAACAACTTAGGAAGGGATTAGATGGTGTTGCGATGGCCTCCAGTAAAACTGTATGAAACCTTGGCGTTATTTTTTATCAGGATTTGTCATTTAAACAGCATATTAATCAGGTTTGTAAAACCGCATTTTTCCACCTCCGTAATATCGCAAAGATTAGGAACATCCTCTCCCAGAGTGATGCTGAAAAACTAATTCATGCATTCTTGTCTTCTAGACTAGATTACTGTAATGTGTTATTTGGAGGACGGGTCTTCTGCTATCACTATGGAACCAACTTCTAGTTTGGGTTAAGGAGGCTGACACCACCTCCACCGTTAAAACTAAGCTGAAACATTTCTGTTTAATAAAGCATATAATTAGTAGCTTAATATGTTAGGGCCAGTAGTTACAGCTGCAGATGCAGGACCAGACTGGAGCAGCTGGTCTTCAACACAGCTTCATCATAGATCTACTGCTGTATACCTGCAGCAGGGGGACACCAACATGATCCACTGACTGGTGCCCCTCACCTCCTCTGTTTCTCTTTTCCTTCTTCACCTCAATCCTCAGTTATTAATCAGAAGTATCTTATAAGCATAATTGTTGTCTCCATTGTTCTTGTAGTTTGTTGTGCTGGTCTGTCCCCTCTTTTTCTCTTCTGTGCATGTTCTTCAGACGAGAGCCTAAGGAGCTGCTTGCTGACCTGCAGTCCCACCTCTGACCATCCCAGTGTTTACCTCCACCTGTCTGTATAAATGTCTCTGTTGGATATTTGCTGACATCCTGACCTGCAGTCCTCATCCCTGTGGATCACCAACTATCCATATATCACCCATATATACACAGAAGATAATTATAATATTGTATCCTGTCTTGTACCTTTGAGGGTGTGTCTATGTCTCTATACTCTCTTTACATCCTGCTCTACCTGGCTGGCCTTCGGCAGGAGGGTCCCCCCTTATGAGCCAGGTCCCGAACCAGTGACCAGTGGTCTGTCGTAACCGTGAAGGAGGGCAAACCATACACGTAACTGTGGAACTTATTAAGGCCAAACACCAATCACAGGCACTCCTTTTCTATTTGAGCGTATCGACATTCAGTCTCTGTCACAGACCTGGATGCATATGCCACTGGCTTTCAAAGCTCACCATCAGCCTGCAATAGCACTGCGCCAATCCCATCTTTTGATGCACCAATTGGTACTTTGGTCTTCTTTGTTGGGTCAAAGAATGTCAACAGAGGTGCAGCTGTCAGTGCCTTCTTGAGGTTTTGCCAGTCATGTCAAGTCATTTCTAGCTTTCCACTTGAACTCATTCTCTTTGTGCAGGAGTTCACAAATGCAGGATGTTTTTGCCGATAGATTGGGAATGAATTACAAATGAAGTTCACCATTATCATGATGTGTAGTACACCTGCTTTATCTGTGGCCTTTACATGTCCAATATGGCATTGACTGTCTCCTTGTCAGGCTTAATACCTTGTGCAGAGAGCTTGTTTCCAAGGAAGATTATTTGCTCTTGTTGAGTTTCAGTCTGTATATTTGTATCTGCTCCAGCAATTTAGTCAGCCTCTCATTATGTACCTTGACTGTTGGAGCCCAGATGATAACATCATCCACATGGACCCAAACTCCTTCAAGCCCTTCAATGATGCATTCCATTGTTCTGTGAGATATTTCAAATGCTGAGACATTCCATACAAGGATTGGCCAGGATTATTCACTCAGTAAGGAGGCAGGTAAACTCTGAGCTTGAAAGGGGTTCCTCCTCTCTCTTTACATCTCCTGGCAAGGTGGCAATGTCTTCACTTTACACTGTTTACACAAACAGACAGATCGCTCATGATATCCCATATTTTTAACAATGTCAGGTGGATCAAAAATGAATCAAAATGGATGACGGATAATACATGACAGTCAGTATAAATATAATAATAATTAAGAGACTCAGTAAACGACAACCACGGACCATACGCAGCAGTGCCACTTTGAGAGTTTGACAAACCTACAACAAACCCAGTTGTTGTTACAACAGAACAACAGTTAATAGAATATATTGTTCAGGATCGAAGCAATTTCACCTCAGATTTTACTCCTCAAGGTGAAATAAGAAATTGTGAGATTTTAGCCATCATATTCATTAACTGCAACCTACACTATGTGACAGGCATGTAATAAACTTAGCTATGACACCACATTTGATGAATGTGGTGTCATAGCATTTTTTGTATCCCACAAGTTATGTTTTTCTATTTTGGCTCTCTTAGACACCATTATTATTATTTTACACAGTAATGCCACTGTCACTTTGATCAATGCACATTCTGTGCTACAGTTGGTAAGTTAACATAGGCAGTATCCTACAAGTCCTATTACGAGTATTATAACGTAGACTTAGGCTGAAATGCCTAGACTTTTATTGGAACGTCAGCAGACTGTTCTTACAACAGTTCTGACAACATTCATCCAAGCCATACATCACCAAGTGCAATGCAAAGCTTTGGATGCAGTGGTATAAAGCACTGGACTCTGGAGCAGTGGAGTGACAAATTGCGCTTCTTCATCTGATAATCTGATGGACGAGTCGCCAGAACAACGGTACTTGTCTGACTGCATTGTTCCAAGTGTAAAGTTTGGTGGAGGAGGGATTATGGTGTGGGCTTGACCCCTTAGTTCCAGTGAAAGGAAGGATTGCTTCAGCATACCAAGACATTTGGCAACTTTGTGGGAACAGTGTGGAGTAAAGTGGGAGTGGTGGCCTAGCAGTTACAGTGGTGGGCAGTGGAGGACCCAGGTTACCACATATGGTACCACAATGACCATACCACAATGGTAAATCCCTCTTAACTTAAACAAAACTCCCAATTGCACCCTGGGCCTAGCAGCCCACTGCTCACTAGTGAAACTAGTTGAGGTCCAAAAGTACAGATCAAATTTTGGTGTGTATCGTACATACATCTTGTGCACGATGTCCATACTGACAAGAATGGTAATGAAAAAAATAAATAGCAATATAGAATAAGTCCTCAAATGCTGGTTCAACACATGTACAGCTAGTGAACTTACTACACACAAATACTGTCATCACTGTGTTTATAACAAATGCAAATGTGAGTGGTTTCCTTGGACCAATAAGTGTTCTTTTGTCTGGTTTCTTGTTAAAGAGTTCTCATTATAAAAGCCCCATACTCCATCTGTAGTTATTGTTTAAGACTGCTTTAAGTTTTTTTCTCCAGTATCCTTTTTCAGGATAAATTTGAACTTCAAAATGCTGTTTTGATTATTGACTAAGAAAAGAAAAAAAAAAACATTGTGGAGGCAGCATTTCTCATAGAACAAGAGACGTGTTAAATATTCTCATGAAAATCTCATTGATTTGAACATAATTTTGTATTTACTCATGTAAATGACTAAAGCGTCTATAACGTAAGAATTGTAATGGAAAATAAATAATTAACGTTTATATGACTAATCACAACTATTTTTATTTATATGATTCTCTTTTGTATTATTTCATGAAAGAACCTTTACAATTGGAAGCAACATTGTAGCAGTTTTGTTGCCTGTAAGTGTTTGGATCAACGACATAAAACAAATCTTCAGCAAAATATCAAAACAAAATGTTCTCCTGGGAACGTTTGCCTTACCTCTTCCTGTGCAGTAGGTGGCACAGTAACACAAATACGTTTTTCTTTAGGTTCTGGACCAGTGTTCTGACATCCTCTCTATTCCTTTGTTTCTACATCTGAAAAACTTTCCCATGGCAAAGTCATACTCTCTTTCTGACTCTGCTCTGCTCCACAATCCCATTTCTTATCTGTGTCTTCCATGTTCAAGAAGGCCCTAGCAGCTTAGTGCAATCCTTTGAAAACACTGATATTAAACTAGAGATGCTGAGAAGAAAGACAGAGACATAGCCCACCTCGCCCCTCAATTTACCCTGTCTGAACCTTACATCCTGTAAGCAGCTGTGTTTGTATATAAGTTTGAAGATTTGTGTGCACTTCCTACAAACCAACCGTCCACACACAAATGAGAACATACTGACACTTATACAATATGACATGTGTATGTACATGCACATGTTGTAATGCAAAGTACTCTTAAATTGATTGCTTTTTTTGTTCTATCTTACATGTACACTCGCACATACACACATAACACATGCACACAGTAAAAACATGAGTCCTCCAATCTACATAGGCACTGGTCGCCTCAGGGGCTAGTAGGGAAGACGTGGGGGGTGAGGAAAGAGAGGAGGGAGGGAATCTCTTCAGCATGTGATCTCACATTGTTTTGCAAAAAAATTGCAGCCGTTGATAGAAAATTCACTTCATCACTGCACAAAGCCAAGGGAAGGAAAGATGAGTAAGGAAGGGAGAGGATTGAAAAGATAGAAAGAAAGAGGAAAGGGGTCGGCAGAAAGAAGAGGAGATCAGAGGCAATGATGTGAAGGAGGAGGCAGTTAGATGAGCAAAAAGAACCAGCTAATATGAGCCAAAGTGTTGAAGTTGAGAGGACAAAAAAAAAAAAAGAATAGGAAAATGATGAGTTTCAGGAAAGCTATGAAGGTCTAAAGGGCTAGGAGAGAGTCAAATATATACAAGAATTAAGTGAATGCAATGACAACAAATGAAATGGGAGAGGAGTTGGTAGTTTTTAGAAAAAGGGTAAGGAGAGGAATACAAGGAAAGGAAATTTCAAATGTGGGGGAAGGGAATTGGTGCAAAGTAGAAATAACAAAGGAGAGCGGGGAAGGGAGAACTGGAAGGACAATGAAAATGAGAGCGGAGTTGATGGAGGAGAAATAAGGATAGAACTGAGGGGTATAAGATACAAGAACAGAGGTGAAGGGAAAGAACTATTGAAGAAAAGTTGTTCAGAAAAGTAAAAAGGTTTGAATGGTTGGGGTGGGAGTGTCGGGTGACAAGATAAAAAAGTGGGTTTAAGGGAAAGACGAGGCCCCTCTTTCTTGCTACGTTTGAACCTTTTCTGGTTCTTGCAGTCCTTTTTCACTCTCTGGCCTTCCCTTTCCTGTTCTGGCCTGTCCAGCAGTCCCTAACTTGCTTGCTCCATGTTTTCTTTCTTCTTTATTTAACTGTGCAGCATTTTTTTTAACTCCAGCAGTGCTTCCTCCCTCCTTTATCTTTCTTTTCCTCTGGCCACCAGTATTCCCCCCTTGCATCAGAATATCCCAGAGCAGGAGGTAAAATGATGGAGGGAGGGCATCTCGCCACCATGCTGACAAGCCTCATCTCAGCAGCATGACTATGGATGGTGGGGTACAAGATGTTGTTGATACACAGCCAAGCAAATATTATGCTGAAGTGATTGGCTCTCATCAGACTCTAACCTTGAAATGATGCTGGAAAACAGCAGAAGAGGAAGCGAAAGCCCCATCTCCGTCTTGCCCTCCCCTAATTTGCATTGCATGCTGAAATGCATGAATAGGGCCCATTAACTGAGGGCCCGTGCTGTGTTTTGGTTGTAAGCGAAGGAAGGGGGGCTGTCATATCTTTTGATTTGCTTGATATGAAAACAGTGGTGGCTTGCAATCAATGGAACCTGTGGTTTATTTGGGGTGAAATGAGATTTTTTATTGGGATGTTTGCATCTCAGTGCAATTTGCCATCTTTATTGTGGCCAACCCAGGAGCATCCTTGCTTGATTTTACAGTAAATTTGTCATGGGGCCAATACAAGAGCTGAAAGTGAATATGGTTATTTATTTACATAGAACTAAAAGTGCCCAGTGTGTTCAAATGTTCTGATGATTGTTGGAATGAAGGTTCCAACAATCTGGAATTTGGTTATATTCTGGTTGACTATATTTGCAGGGGTCTGGTGTGATGGCAACCTATGTGAAAGATTAGACAGATGATGAAAATTACCTAACAGATGCTCCACATTTCAGCTGACTAGGAAATATTATTTAGAATTTATGGGACACACCAGTAGTTTGTCACCGACCGTGTTCCTTCACGTGATTTAGATTGTAGCTCCTAACAATTCACTGTTTTATTTTGAAAATAAATTGGTGAACTATGGTATTCAAAAGACTGTTTTAGTTATAAATGTCTTTTTATTAATCATTCTATAACAATGACCTTTTAAGCAAGATGAGACCTGCCAGGTAAAAGCCCGCCTGTCTCTTCTTACAGTTTTTCACAGATTGGTTGAGCGGTCTGTACAGAGGTAGGTTGTAGCTAGGCATTGGCAGCATGACTAGAAAAAGTCTTTGGACACAAGCGAAGGTTCATTTTTGTGTGCAATAATACTGTGTGCAATAATATGCACAACTCTTAAATTAATTTCTTAAATTTCTTTTTCATTTTGCCCTCTTCAGCATTGCGCAAGACAAAGCTCTCATTTTACGGTCCATTCACTAAATCGAAATGGACACGTCTGGATGTTTAAGTTGCGCTTTGTTTTGTGTGGTGGCAGCCTATTGGCAGGCATTAACATGTACTTGGAAGTGATTTTAACTGTTGGCTAGATCCGGTCCTGGACTGCACCTCTGACAACACCAGCACAATAAGTCGATCTGCCTCCCTTGTTCGGGCTTGTCTATCGGACTACGGTGTCTGTGATGTTTGGTCACTTTACTACCAAATAATAGGGTTATTCATTCTTTCTTGTACATCCACCACACTCCTGTACCTACCAGAGCACGTCATCTTCTCAGACCACGCCTCCATTCATCTGAGTTTATCCCTCCCTGGCATCCCACAGAGCAGCTGATGCTAGCGGTTCAACTCAACCTTACTGTCAGACATGAACTTTGTGAAATACATAACAATATAGATAACCTTTTTTCTTGTAACGAATACCTCCCCTAAGACATCTATTTTAATTGTTTTTAATTGCAAAACAGAGTATTCCTGAGCTCCGAATACCAAGCAGTCACACAGCTTTAGACCATTTAGAGATTAATGATGCATTTATGGGACTCAGAGGTTGGCTTCTAAAGAGAGTCAATCTCCATTGACACCTATGACATCTATAGAGCAGAAATAAACATATTTACCACCTGGTTCAAAAAACGGTTTTGGTCTCAACTGTTTGATTCACACTCATGACAACTCGGAATTGGGAGCATTTATTTGTACCAAGCCAGGAGAGTTTATATAAAACATTAAATGTATCTCTAATTAGATTGACAGTCGGCCCAGCCAATGGCT
This sequence comes from Xenentodon cancila, assembly GCA_014839995.1. Classification (NCBI taxonomy): domain Eukaryota; kingdom Metazoa; phylum Chordata; class Actinopteri; order Beloniformes; family Belonidae; genus Xenentodon; species Xenentodon cancila. The sequence goes on from CM026201.1 coordinate 2,480,712, forward strand.
AGCCCCTATCACTTCTACATCCGCATTCATCACGCTACAGCACCCCCCAAAGCAACCCCCAATTTGTATTATCCATCCTCAGGTAAACACAACACTCATTTTTGATTTCAGCATCGAGTCAACAAGTTAAATGATATATTCTATCATAAATGTCTGTAGGCACTTTTGCAGATAATTTGGCGAGGTTCAGCTGCAGGACCTGGGAGCAAAGTTTACTTTGTTTGACATACGTTGGGTGTGTTTCCATTGGCTTCCACAGCAACATGGCTGCGTCCCGCACAAAGAAAAACAGGCTTCAAAACCTGTCTTCAGAAGCCAGTGGGTCACGTGAATTAATGCGTCGTCCATTGTTTTATACTGTCTATGTTTTCAATGTACAAAGCAGCCTAAGGGGGGACACAAGCCAGTGTCTTCCTTGTGCTGGTCCCATACCCAGATAAAGGAGCAGGATCCAATGTAAAACCTATGCCAAATAAACAAAAATGGAAGTCACAAATCTGATTCTGAATGACTTGCTGTGGCGAAGAAGATGGCAAAGAAGATGTTTACAATGTACACTTGCCATTATGTTTGTTAGGCATCGTTAACTTCTTAAATCCTTTCTCACAATGTTTGACATGTGTCATTGTAAAAGCCATGGCACATCCAAAAGTTAAACAATTTTCTTTCTTCAACCACATAGCAGCACTATGAGTAAGAGCAAATATGAGCACATGGATCTGTTCAGAGTGGGACTCTGATCATACAAAATCTGAGCTCTCTAGGACATGTATGACAGACCTAAAACATCAAAATTCACCGCACTGCCAGCATCGCAACATAATTGTTGCAAGAATGTGATGTGTCAACTCACATTTCATAGAGCGGAAAGAAAAAAGACCATTGGAGCAACAACACCACTAAATGTACGCTTATGGTTATTTCTGTGAGGCATCATCATCTTCTTAAGTAAATTCTCAAAATGTTTCTCATATCTCTGATCAATGCTGAGAGGTAGGGCACAGCCAAACATTGAGGTATTGTCTTCCTTCCAACACAAGGTGGTGCTACGAATATGCCCAAATATGAGCATATATAAGTGTTTGGAGGAGGGGTGGGGGGGTGCTGATTACACACAGGGAATCCCCCACAGCTGCACCGCTGCTCCCCCACCCAGGAGTCACAGAAAAGAGGGACCAGATCTGCATCTCATAAGGATCTGGCCAACCTGGATCCCTCACCAGGAGACCAGGTGTTGGGCACACAGGAGCCACCCAAGCATGCCCCCAGATCAGAGCAAACCCGCTTATCTCAATAATCCTAAATGTGAGGGTGGACACACCAGTTGGGCTTTAAAAGAAATAAGATAGGCAAGATGTGTGTATATCTGGATCAACAATTCAATTAAATAATAACTTATATCAATTATAAATCAATTTTAAATACATGCAGTTAGTAATTAGTTAATAAGCTAAGCCAAGAGGAAAATAATGTAAACACAATAACAAGAATGAAAAAACAACCTATGGCAGAAGGCAAAAAAATGTTTGTATATGTATAAACAAAAAGGAACAGACAAAATTGTCTGTGGCTTGGTTTACAAATAACCACCACAGCATCTTCTCCTCATGAACGAGTGAATGCATGGCAGAGGACATGGAGGAGGACCAGGACCAGGATTAGATACCTGCAAGTTAACCTTGACAACACACTTTAAATACAACTTAAATTCAAATGTTTTCATGATAGACAGAGCAGGGTGTACTTCTTCAAGAAGCTCCCACATTCATCTTTTAATGTAAGATGTTGTATATCTTTTATAAGACTGGAGAGTACAAGTACAGCACAGATTATCTGACGAATCCCACTGGACATGATGTCTGATGAAACATACAGTAGTTTTAGAGTTCATTATCATTAAAGTAACACATGCATCACACAAGTTAACCTTGTTTAACCTTGAAGAATGTAATATATTACCATAAGAAATGAATGTGAACAGGATCAACTCCGACTAAATACTGAATAATGCAGTTTTAAAAGCAGGCCAGCTTGGTATTGCACTACTTCCCTCCTTTGTAGGAATCTTTTTAACTGAAGGGTTTTTTCATTCAATGGAGAGAGAACTATAACACTCAGAAATGCCTCTCCTGTGAACTCCCCCTCCATGCTACTGACCAGGAACGGGAGTGTGCTCCCGTTGTACGGCGCTGCTCTGCCGAGGCAGTTTGGCAGTTCTGCAGCCCCAGCCATGTTTGAAGGCAGCAGCTCCAGGGTCTCTGCCGTAAGGACAGTCACCTAGTGCACCAGCAGCAGTCCGAGTGTGTGGGGAAGAGAGCATGCTGGTATACCCAACACTAAGTTATGTTTGACAACAAAAAGGGATGACTAAAGGGATGATTTAAAGGATGATGAAAAAGCATGTTATAAATTGCAATAGCTGGTATTTCATGGGTATTTACTACCACTGATGTTCTAATACGGACATTTGGTTTTTATTTACCAATATTCTACATTAGATGATCAGGATGATATATTACAACACCAACCAGAAATGTACCGGACTATTAATTCTTCAGCACAGATTAATGAATCCACAGCATAACAGTAGCATTCTATTGTATGCATGTTTGTATGATTATATCAATTCCAGTGTGACCTTGATGAAAAATCATTACACTTTCATGCACATTAGACACCATATATGTCCTATCCATCTTTTGGTTAATCGTTATCTATTTCTGTTACTGATGACAGTGCTTGGGCTTGTTTCCAATTAGAAAATGGTATATTGCATATCACACATTCAATCTTCACTGATTACCTACAGTGAGAAGAAAGAAGCATGAAGAAGGAAGCACATAGTTGAAGGTATGGCAGAGAGTAAAGGGGACAGAAATGGAGAAAGAGAGGTGAAGAGGCAGTGTTAGAAAGCTGGCTATTTTTCACCAAGGTCCGTGGTGAAGTTGTCAGGCAAGATTGTATGTAAGCCTGCCAGATGATAATGTGGCATGACACTTCTGAAATGAGAGACTGGTTGCCATGGTAAAAAGTGGGGTAGAACAGTCTCTCCAGGGGCCTAAATAAAACAAGCTGTAAATGATGTTTGATTAGGATTTAGATCATGGAACTGTTCAGGACGACCCCCTTTGTCAACTGCCTGCTCGGGCCTCAAAAGACAACCGCTCCACGTTTATCCCTGAAAAGAATGTGTTTGTCTGGGTGTATCTGTATTTTGCACCCCCCCCCAAAAAAAAGAAAAAAAACCCCCAAAAAAACCAAGACGAGAGAAATTAAAAAGGACACTTACACATTTACACAGAACGTTCAGCACAAAACGTTGAGGTCAAAAACCAAACTTCTGCTGATGACTACACCTTCTCCTTTCAGATGTTGCTTCCATCCTGAATTCAACGTTCCTACTGACATACACTGTTGTCCCAACTGTGTTTTATCCTCTCTACGTTTTTACTGACGTCATTCTATGGACATACACTTGCACACAAACCCAATGATTTCTAATGCAATTGTTATCATCCCCTCCTCACCAACCACACATACTTCTTCAATAGACCATAATAGGTAGAGGTGTTGGCGTGAGCCACCTTTGACTGATCATTATAATGTGTTCCCCTTATACATACGCTTTTGTACAATTTCTTCACTGCCTCACTGGCTGTGAATAGACAGAAGTTAGATGTATCTCGTCCTCCTTAGTCTTATACTATCTTCCATTTACTGAGGGCAGACTTCTCTGTTCAGTTCCCCTACTTCATCTTTTACCCATTCTTTTCTTAAGAAATTCCTTACTGAGAATGAAACTCGGATGATAATCATCATCATCATCATCATCTTATGGTATCATCATGAGATACAATTTTTTTCTTGGGAATTAATAAAATATAACTGAATTGAGTTGAATTCAGTTTAACTCAGTGATCACAAGTGTTGTTATTTATGTCACTGACCACAGGAAATACCTTTCTGACATTCTTGACCTAAAGATTATATGCTTGACATTTCAGGACATTTCATCTGAAAACCATAATGTTGTATTACAATTATAATTTTAAAAAATTATGTTTTTGGCATTTATTTCCGTAAGCAAATTGGTTTGACGTGTTGTCTCCAGTAGGAGCTTACAGCTCTTGTAACTGAGGAGGAACCACGGTAGGTTCACACCTGAGCGCTCATACACAGGATCAAAAGGATTGACGGCTCAGTCACTTCATGGGCAGGACCCTAGAAGTGTCCAAACCTACATATACCTGCACAATTCTAATCAACACACCACTTTTATCTTTCCAGAGACCAGAACATGACCCCCTAACAATTATTACATAAACAACGGCAGGTAAAAACTCCCCTAGTGGGAGGAAAATCTTAAACCAGACAGTGGCAAGGAAAAACCAGGATCAGGACCTGGATCATAAGTGGGGACCCTGCTGCTAATGACCAGCCAGAGTTTTGTGGAAGAAAAAAGATATCACTCACCAGAGACTTGTAGAAATCCATTCAGTTAATATATATCAATACATTATTATCAGTTGTGTATGAATGTAAATTCATATTAATGATTATATTTAATCTAATCTATCAATTATAAATATACCTACTTATTCCTATTCAGGGTCACAGGGATCTGCTTGAGCTTAACTCTCTTCAGGCAAAGGAAGAGGTCGCCCCAGACAGGTTGCCAGTCCAGTTCATGAGCACGTTTAGATGAACTCCCACATCAACTTACACTCAATTCTATGGGGAGTTTTGAATCAGCTAATAATACACACACACACACACACACACACACACACACACACACACACACACACACACACACACACACACACACACACACACACTACCACCATAACCACCACCATAATAGTAGTTTTAAAAAAGTGAACATAAACAATATATTTCTGACATAACATGCAGCAACTTCTTCATGCAATATTGGAGAATTATTTTGGTTCCTCAGGAATCCTTTTATACGTTTACACAAACGTGACTGTTATTCCTGCCCACTTGAGGTCACCAATGTGCCAAGTTGTAGCTTTCAGTATCTGTCAGACTATACAGTGTTTTTCTTGAGTGTCTATGCACATCTTGAACCTTTCTCCATCTTTTCTTCTCAACTGCCATTCCCTTTTAACTTGGGCTGCTAATGAACTGCTTACCAAGGCTGAACTAATCAAGGCTGACTGCGTCTCTGTCAGTGTCAATTATACAGCCTACTCTCCCTTCCCTTCTTTCTCTCACTTCTACTCTTCATCTCCTTACAATGGGCTGACTGGGACCAGATTCTGCTTATATGTTATGAATTGAAAAGCAGCACAAAAGAACGAAGGGGTAACACACAACAGACACTGGGGTGGAGATGAGCTGGTGTGTATGTCATGGAGATGTTCCAGGTACCCCTGTTCTTGAACTCACAAACTTAGATGAAGTTTGAGATTTTTCACATTTTGCAAACCTCACATTAATCCACAGTGTGGAAAAATATGTTCATGATTATTCAGCAGGTGGGATTTCCATCTCACACTTATTCCTATTTGAAATAAGAGTGAGACTTTTAAAAGACTATTACTATCAGTTTCCACATAAGTGTCCAGGAAATGAAAAGATTCTTATAAGAAATTTTACAGGCTAATTATTTTAAACTACACAAAAGTTTTCTTTTTTTCATGGGATTTACTCTATACAGTGAATACAAAACAATTTTTACAGACCATATCAAGTAAAACGAAATATGCTGAAGAATTTTACAATTTAAACATTTGTTTGTTTGTTTTTTTTTTTTTAGCAAATAATTTCTGTTATTTTCACTTTTACCAGGGTTACACAATTAACCAAAAAACATCATTTGAATTCAGTGAAATCTTTAATACCTAATATACGACAGCTGCTTAACAATGTTAATTAGTTTTGTTTTTGTTTCCCTCTTTGTTTGCACATATACTAATGGTTAATACCAAGTTTGGTAGAACCCAAGACCTATATATATATATATATATATATATATATATATATATATATATATATATATATATATATATATATATATATATATGCATTTTAATCTTGCAACAGAGGGTTTTTTTTATGTGTGCAAAAGTGTGTGAAAGTGTGTTCCCTTCACCAGCCCCATGACAGTCTAACCATTTGTTATTGATCCCTTGAGAAAGAAAAGAAGAAGAAGGACAGAATAAATATTCTGATGAAGAGGGATAAAATCACCGGGTGTGGAGTGTGAAAGACTAGAAAAAGGTGGAACATGAAAGAACAGAAAAGAAAGATGAGACAGTGGTGGTGCAGTCTGGTGTCTGTGTTGTAATGTGTGTTTAAATGAGTCTATAACGTGTTTTTAGTGTTCTACGAGTACATAATCATCTTACTATGCATGAATGTAAAATAGTACATGATTATACATACATACAAATATACATTGATACATTCATGTATACGTGTGCTTAAATAGATACACACACACATATATATATATATATATATAAATAATTATTTAAATAATATGAATACCTATAGATCACTGCACATATATATCAATATATACGTATACTTTGCATATACATGTCACAATACATGAATTATTTATTCATTTACACATACACACACACACACACACACACACACACACACACACACACACACACACACACACACACACACACATATATCTATACATACATATACACATGCATGTATACACGTATACACAAAACACACACTATAGGACAGCTGCTTAACAATGTTAATTAGTTTTGTCATCTACTCACAAAAGTTTTTTTTCTGTTACAAGAAATTACTGATTATAGGAAGAAAATATTTCAGTAAGCACCAGTGTTAAGGTTAATGTCAATGCTTTTATATAAATTAATTTTTTTTTTTTTTTACAATGACACTGATCATGTATAATCTCCTACAACATGCCAATGGTTTTATTCTATTTTGTACCTTACTCATATAAGGGAATAAATAATGTGCTGCTATATTGTGTATCTGCGAAAAAGAAAAAATAGAGAGAAGGGAAAATTTGTCAGGAAGTAGATATAGGAGGGCATGCCAATATCTAGTTTACTTGTTCAAAGAAAGCGTCCTTTATTTAATGTGCTTTGGTGAAGTTGTGTGAAGGTAAGGGCGTCCTTCGGATACCATTCATTTCAATGAAGAGCCTTTGAACCCTCTGAACATCTTTCAATACAAACATCTTTCTCCCAGACCTGCAAAGTGAGGCACGCAGTTCTCCTGCCTCATGGCAGGGGGCGATAGTGATCCCAGGAATTTTTCTAGCAACTCCTCGGCTGCCAAACAATAGGATTAAAGACAGCATTAGATAAGGATAAGGAGACTTTTACAAACAAATATTAATGCTTTTATTCAAAAGGAGCGGCGCATGGATTTCATTTATAAGTAAAGGAAGGATGAGAATAACATTTTTTTAAGGTTCTTTTTTTTCTATCCTACAGTTTGTATATGTCAAGAATGCTGATGTGAAATTTTAAACAAAACATGTTAAATATTGCCAATCAAATGTTGAATAAGCTGCTCTGTAGGGTGCATGTATGTGTAAATCTGACTGTGATGATGTCAGTGCCTCACCAGACATCACCGTCACCCACGTCACAAGTTTTAGGTTCTGAGAGGTTGGTAGCTCATCATATGTAGCCCCTAACAGGAATCCAACATAACTCTACTCCATACTCCACAGTTCTCTCCAACTAAGCTTCCTCTTCTCTACAATTACCCAGTTTAACCAGTGTCCCTGCTTAGCCCGAACCACTGCCTTTGCAACCTAATACATTATATGGCCAAAAGGTATTTACTCACCTGCCTTTACCCACGAACATAAAATTTCATCACCATTCCTAATCCATGAGGTTCTATATGACGTCGGTCCTCCCTTTGCAGCTATATCAGCTTCAACTCTTCTGAGAAAGCTTTCCACAAGGTTAGGAGTGTGTTTATGGGAATTTTTGAGGCCAGTCAAGTTCATCCACACCAGACTGTCATCCAGGTCTGTATGGACCTGCTTTGTGCACTGGTGCACAATCATGTTGGAAGAGGAAGGGGCCAGCTCCAAACTGTTCCCCCAAAGTTGGGAGCATGGAATTGTCCAGCTCCTGAAGAACAAACCCACACCATAATTAACCCCTCCATCAAACTTTACACTTGGCACAATGCAGTCAGACAAGTAACAATTTCCTGGCAACCATCAAACCCAGACTGGTCCATCAGATTGCCAGACGGAGAAGCAACATTCATCACTCCAGAGAAGGCGTCTCCACTGCTCTGGAGTCCAGTGGCGATGTGCTTTACACCACTGCATCTGATGCTTTGCATTGCACTTGGTGATGTATGGCTTGGATGCAGTTGCCCGGCCATGGAAACCCATCCATGAAGCTCTCTGCACACTCTTCATGAGCTAATCCGAAGGCCGAATGAAGTTTGGAGTTGGTTGACTCCAGAAAGTTGGCGACCTCTTCGCACTATATGCTTCAGCATCCTCTGACCCTGCACCGTCAGTTACCATTTTGTGGCTGAGTTGCTGTCATTCCCAAACACTTCAATGATCTTATAATACAGCTGACAGTTCAATGTGGAATATTTAGGAGAGAGGACATTTCACCACTGGATTTGTTGAACAGGTTGCATCCTATCACAGTTCTACACTGGAATTCACTGAGCTCCTGAGAGCGACCCATTTGTTCACAAATAGTTGTAAAAACAGTCTGCATGTTGAGGTGCTTGATTTTATACACCTGTGGCCATGGAAGTGCTTGGAACACATGATGCCAATTATTTGGATAGGTGAGCGAATACTTTTGGTCAAATAGTATATCTTCTCCTGTCTACGCACCTGCTCCACAATCAGCTTTCTTTTTTCCTTGGGAATTTAATTTAATTTCACTACCCTCTCCGTTTTCTCCAGGGTGGATATTAAAGTGTGGTACATTGAAAAAGGGCACATAATCCTAGGAAATAACCCAAACTGCAAACACCACAACTTCGGCTTTCCTGGGAGACCTGACTGTCTGTTCTATCCAGTCCTTCAGCAACATCCTTCCTAACTTGCTCTACCTGTTCACTTAGGTCCACATTGTACCACTTACACCTATCATTTCACTGACGTTTCCCTAACTATTGTATTAATACAGCAGGTTTCACAACAGGCTGGCAGAAGTTAGAAACAGGTATTATGGCAGGAATTACAATTTCCCCGTTGGCATTCACAATGGCAAAGGAATGAGTCATCAAAGCTTCCAAATGGGTTTTAGGCAGAGAGGGATGACAGAATGGGATATAGCTCCCACCAGTTAGGGCTTACATGGATGATTTGACATTTGTAACTACAACAGTTCCATGTACAAAGATGCTGCTGGAAAGGGTAAATATGATCCTTAGGTGGGCTAGCATTAAGATTGAGCCTAGCAAGTCTAGGGGCAGTGCAATATGTAGCTGAAAGTTAAGTGATGGGAAGTTTTTCATTGATGAGGAGGAAATAAAACAACCTGATGCCCTGAAAACATGCTTTCACAGAGTGAACAAGTATCCCAGGCTCTCTAAAATAACCAAGCGCACTCCAGATAATGCTATGTGGCACTGAGCAAAATGCATTTGCAAGATCTAAAAATGCCACAAGCAAATTTCTTTTCTCAACCTTAGAATCTGGTCCCAGATCACACTAGCATACTCTACGGACCCACCAAAACCTTGCACACTTGCTTTCTGCACTGCAGTATCTATTAAACTATTTCATTCTAAGTAACTTGCTAATCTCTGTGCAACTACACTAAAGAAAATCTTCCCCTCTACATTAAATAAGAAATCATCTGGAACTGGCTGAGGTCTGAAGGAAAAAGGACACCCCCTGCCCTAGGCCATGCTCTTGGAATTATTTGCCTCTCCCAAACTATTCTTTACTGTCTCCACAAAAACCTAAGGATATCAGGCACACTTTTATAGATCCAGTAGGGGGCTCCATCGCCCCCTGGGCCGAAGAAGCTGCCCTCCTTTTTTTGGGCTACACAATCTACTGACGAACTTAAAAGGCTCCCTGTGAAGAAACAGTCTTTACTCTTTCTTTCCTTTTCCTTTTCCTAAGATGTTCTGCCCTTCTAAGTACGCTTAGCCTGCCTCTTAGTTCCTCTCGTAAAACACAGATTTCCTCCCTCTTTTCTTCTGTAGCTTTTTTCATCTGCTTTCTTAACTGCCTCCTTTACATATCCAATTTCTCTATTTCTCTTTTCCGTCTAGACTGACCTGGCTGTATCCTCTTACCCCTCTTTCTGTCATGCACCCCAAACCTACACCGTATGAATAAATTACATCTCCCATCTGTTCTAATCTCTCTATTGCATTCACTCTAAGCCTGCTTAAAATGATCAACAAGTCTTTGTTAACTGTTTCCCATTCTTTACTATCATTTGCCTTGGGCCATCAACTCTAGTTTTTTGCTCCATGTTTCTCTCTCTGACTGGCATACTAACCTCACCTGCATCCCGTCTTACCTCCTCTTCCTCCTGAGTGACAGTATTACTGATATCCTAAAATAGTGGTTTTCTACCTGTTGCTGCACTTCATCCAACTGACTTCTTAAGAAATACTGATCAATAGGGCCACTCTGTCCTTTCTTTGCTAAACACTTCTTCTTTTCCTGATGCATTCTGAGGCCTTTGATTGAAGTTACTTTCTGCCAGCCATGAGGACAAACCTGAAGTATCTTATCCTCTATGATACTACGTTTAACCTCTGCAGATTCTCTTACCTTATTCCGAGCACTATCCTGTCTAACTCTAGCCCTGGAGGACAAGCTGTGCCCCTATCCTGCACTGAGTCACATATCCGATGCATTGTCATGTCCATTCCGAGATTTGTTACGACGTCATCTGTCTGTGAGTCATCTTCCACCCCTGCTCTGGCTGACTCTTTGGGTATTACGCCAATCTGTCTTGTAGCTTATTTGGTTTCAGCAAAGCTGCTGGGCCTCACCACTGCTACCATGGGTTGTCCTAGCCCATGCTAGCGCCTGTGGGGTATTTCCCTCCTGCTGGCTTTCTTTTCAAGCTGTCACATGGACTTTTCCTTGTTGTCAGTTGCCCTATTTACAGCAGTCATTAGCTAATTTCAATTGAACTAACACAAGAAACTTGTGCTCCAAAAAACAATTAGCACTCAGTTAAAGGCCTTAGCATGAGTTGACTAGTAAAGTGTAAAATAAAAACCATAAGCATCATTTGATATGTTTATATGCATATGTGTGTGTGCATCTGTCTGTGTTTTGAATAAATAACTTTTTTAAAAACCTGTACCTGTCTGTGCCAAACCAAGATTGCCACATACGTTTATACTGCAAATATATCTTGAAGTGTGCAACAGGGTTGTCAATGTTACGTTCTTTTCTTTTTTTTTTTTTTTTTCAAACATTTTCCACTGTTTCTTTGTCGGGGACAAGTCAGAACGAGTCAGGACCCAGTTCAGTTTTAGTATCTTCTGTAAGTTTGCAGGTTGGTGTTTTGCATTGTCTTTTTCTCCATCTTTCTCCATCTTTGCTCTTTAATCACTCACCAATTTATTGCTGTTTTTGTAACAAATTATCATTAATTATTTCAAATGTCACTGTAATAATGTTTGGAACATTCTTTGAGACATGTTGCAGGCCTGAAATGCAAAAACCTTAAATATAAATGCATACAAGGCAGCATGATGGCCGGGTAGTTAGCACTGTTCCCTTACAGTGGGAACGCCCTGATCCAGATTCTAGCAGGGACCGTTGGGAGGGTTGGGAGGGTTTTCTCCAGGTAATTCAGCTTTCTCCCACAGTCCAAACCCATCTATGTCATGTTAAGTTATGTCATGTTCTATATCGTCTATATGAATGAGTGTGTGTTGTCTGTCTACATGAGGCCCTGCAACGGACCGGCGACCTGTCCAGGTTGACCCCTGTCTTATACCTGAAGCAAGCTGTGAAAGACATCAGCAGATCCCTGAAACTATAATGAAAAATAAGTACTACTAATGATAGCTAAATGATGTACGTTAATAAATTAAGTTGCTTTTGTAGAAATTCTGTAATAATTTGGTAGTAATTACTTATTGATTAATTTCTCTTTGGGATTAATGAAGTATTTTTAAATTGAATTGAATTAATTTGGTTAAAGTTTCAGTTAGGAGTCGTTTTTCTTCTGATTACTTTGAGTAGCTGACTGGTGAAGTTGTGACTGTACACTCTTACATATATCATAACATTAACCTGCTTTCTTGTTTTATATCAGTGGTTCTCAAACTTTTTCTTTTGGGTCCACTCATGGAGGAAAAGAAAAAATCCTGCTGCGAAACTCCCACCCAAACCAACCAAACTGTGACATTGGGACAAATCTAACTTTATCGAAAGAAACATAAATATAATAACACTCTTTTGCCTTCTGTGAATAGATTGTTGTGGAAATTAAAAGCAGTTTCATTTTTTGATAGAACTAGACAAATAAACTCAACAAGACCGCTCCCAGAGACAATACATTTTTAAATAAAAATATGAATCTTGTTATAACAATAATAAAGTACATAGAGATTATTGGTAACATATATGAATATTTCAACAGTATCGGTGGCTCCAATGCCAGTTTTACATTGCAGATATTCTAAGAACAATAAAGTGCACATTGTGCAAAAACTAACAGAGGTATACAAAAATATCAGTGTATCAGTCATTGTTTCAGGGTGTGAGTGGCTGGAGTTGGACTTTTGTTTATTGCTGATCGTTTCAAAAGGAGGCTGCAGACTTGTCACTCGCACAAAATTCACGCTCAATGTTCGGCTTGGATCTATATTTGGTTTTCAGAGGCTACATCAGAAAAGCCAATCTCACAGAGGTAGGAAGTGGCAAAGGGAAGCAGAGTACTCACAGCTTTCTCCATTTACCTTCTTGCAGTATTCCCAAAGTTTTCCTTTGAAAAACTCAAGTGGCTTGCTCATATAACATGGGTGCACAGTCTCTAAGTGTCTCTTCAATTTATTAGATTTCATACTGTCTGCTGTCAGACTTTTGAGACACAGCACACACGAAGTCTCCCTTTAACTTCAACCACATCCTGACTGAGATGCTCCCATATTTTCTTGTCTTGGATTTTGGTTTCACATTTTTATTCACATTGGCCGGTATTGTCTAGTTAATTTCGCAAACATTGTACGTTTTTGTTTTTCGCCCCAGTGAAATACTTGTCCATTCTGCGAACGTACACTGTTTTAGTTAGTAGTGGTGGTTCGGTTTTTGTACATCCCTGAAATGAGTTTGGGGTGCTCCAAGGCCAAGACATTAGTTCTGTCGGCTACATGTTCTGACCTGAAGGGATAAAAAAAGAAAGAAGAAAAACACCCTGGGGGAATCTTGCGCCTCCCCTGGCAAGTCTTCAGAGAAACATTTCTTTATATGTAGCCATGCAGCGTGTGGAAATGCACTGTGTGTGTACTGTATATTTGTCTCCTCGCACTGTTTAACCAATTAGTGATGGATCTCATTAGTTATCCTCTGTTGGGAAGAGAGGTTTGTTTGTTTCAACAAGGCTTCTCACCCACTAGTCTAGTTTGCCTTTATTATCTCCTCTTTCTGTCCAAACCTATCCCACACGCTACATTTAAACATAAAAACACCTCTACCTGGAAATTACACATTTGACTATATAACTATAGTTATTTCTTCCTTTTTTTTAAATAAGCTTCCTTGGGGAAGATACTGTTACAATTCAAAAGAGCTTGTCTTATTCCACCAGAACCTTTTTAGTAGGCAGAGCCTGATATGCAACCAGAGGCTGTGCCACTGAAATGATGATCAATGAGAAGCATTATTGTTGCTCTGTAAAATGGCACAGACGTGTGAAGGAGAGGCCTGTGAAGGAAGGCCATGTGCACTGCCTGTCACAAGATTTTCTTCACAGATAATAAACTGTGAAATCAAACAACAGCCAACTTCTGAAAGGTCTAGAGGACACAAAGGCAGCCTTCTCTCAGGATTAGCTCCAGAAAGCCGGCAAACCTCCAAAGTAACAAGAAATGAAGAATCTTATAAACTTTACTTGGAACATTCCAACCTTTAGTTTTTCTCGCTGCAGCGTTCCACAGAACTAAAGTACCTTGTCTGGGCGTGTTAAGGATACTAATTATGTTTATGTTTTGCTGAATTCACAATGTTTTGTAAAATTAGGGTCATATATTATTACAATCCAACTCAGCAGGGCGAGAAGGAAGTAACATGAAACTAGTCGGAAATGTTTTCAGTAGAAGCAATTAAATGGTTATTGATAAAATGAGCACTTGTGATCAGAGAGGTTGTTGAGGGGTTAGCAACAAAAAAGTGAAAACTTAGAAGGTCACACAAAAACAGGCTACAAAACAAACAGCTTTGCTTTCTTGCAGGTGGCACGTCTGCTCCTTGTGCATTCTCAGAGTCTCTCAAAGTCATTTCATAAGCACAAGGTGTACGTGTACAGAAAATGATATGCAACACAGCTCAGTGAAAGTGGTAAAAGGTGGTTTGGGCTTAAATGACACATCATGACCAGGTTCCATAGAGGAGAAGAAGGTAGGAACATGCAGCCAAACTTGGATGGTCGTGGACCATAGGAGCTCAGCACATAAGTCCCTGGTTGTACACGCACAACAGAAGAACAAGTGGAGTTTGGTCAATGCATTCAACAATAGACAACGACTGGACCCAAAGGAATTTGAAGCAAATGTAGAATAACACATGTCAATGTCAACGTCAGCTTTATTTATACAGCTTTACAGTAAAAAGTAATCAACAATAAGAAACAATAAAACAGATTAAATAAAAAAACAACATGGAATTAAGGAATTATCAGTTCTGTGTTTACCTTTGAGTGGTCTCAGGCTGTTTTAATGCGGCAACAGTCAGAACTAAGAAATATTGAAATACTGAAAAATAGTATTATTATCGATAATACTACTACTACTACCACTACTACTAATAATATTAATACTACTACTACTACCACTACCACTAATAATATTAATACTACTACTACTACTACTACTACTACTAATAATAATAATAATAATAATAATATTAGTACTACTACTACTACTACTACTACTACTACTACTACTACTAGTTATTAACAGTATCCCATAAGTATAATTGTGCTCCTTTGTTCTTGTAGTTTGTTGTGCTGGTCTGTCCCCTCTTTTCCTCTTCTGTACATGTTCTGCAGACCAGATCCTCAGGAGCTGCATGATGACCTGCAGTGCCACCTCTAACCATCCCAGTGTTTATCTCCACCTGTCTGTATAGACGTCTCTGTTGGATATTTGCTGACATCCTGACCTGCAGTCCCACCTCTAACCATCCCAGTGTTTATCTCCACCTGTCTGTATGACATCCTGACCTGCAGTCCCCATCTATGTGGATCACCAACTATCCATATATCACCCATATACACACAGAAGTCTTAGTTCTGCTGTTAATATATAATTATACTATTGTATCCTGTCTTGCACCTTTGACGGTGTGTCTGTGTCTCTATTCTTTCTTTACTTCCTGTTCTACCCGGCTGGTCTTCAGCAGGAGGGTCCCCCCTCATGATCCAGGTCCTGATCCAGGTTTTTCTTGCCACTGTTTGGCTTCAGGTTTTTCTTCCTCTAGGGGAGTTTTTACCTGCCGTTGTTTAAGTAATAATTGATCGGTCATGTTCTGGTCTCTGGAAAGATCCTAGAGACAACTTGTGTTGTAATAGATGCTATATAAATAAAATTGAATTGATACTACTACTACTACTACTACTACTACTAATAATAATAATAATAATAATACTAATAATAATAATAAATATTATAATAATGATTATATTAATACTTCTACTACTACTAATAATACCTTTCTTTCAAATATTGTTACTGGAAGTGGGATCTGGGACACAGTGGTAAAATAATCAAAAGGAATCTAATGCTGGTACCTTTTTATCCTGTTTTTTATTTCTATATATTTTTACTTCTTACAGCTACTTTTATATGTAAATGGCTTGAGAAGATCTGCTCAGCTAATCATTTATCAGATTTTGCAACAACCTACCTGCTGGAGACATATGATCAAACATAACCTGTAGGAGCTATGCCTCATACAGTTCTGTGTTAATTAATTACTTAAAAAAAACTACAACAAAAAAGAAATAAAAAATAATATAGAAGTAAGCAATATTGTTAACCTTGTGTGACCTGAAAACTGAACTAATGTTTTTTTTTTTCATTTACCTATATTGCATGTACCATCAGTAGTATGCAGTTTTAAGATCTCTGTGGGATTCGCTCCCCACAGCACCTTCCCAACAACATCACACAGGTTGTAAAAGTCGGCTACATTGGTATGTGAAAAAAGTACTCTCCCAATCTAAATACTTATCAGTAAAAAACCCAGGACTGAGTTTTAGGATAGAGATTACAACAGCTTTAAATTAAGTTTAGTGGCCTAAAGAATGAACAAGATAAACGCTAAGTCCTCATAACCACAGTGAAGCGTGAGTGTGTGTGTGCCTATTCACCCCTGCCTGACAATGTCCTCCAGCACACAAGCAGGTCCACCTTCTCCACCTGCATCCCGATTGTCCAGAGAATTAAAAGCGCATTTTCTCACTCCATTCGCTCCTGGCTATGATATTTAAAGTAATTAACCTTAATTTGCCCAAAAAGAGAAAAATCTGTATTAGACCACTGCCTCTTAAGTGAAGGCCTAGTTGCCAACCACAGTCCATCTCCCTTTGCTCATAATGGGTCTCCGCTTAATCAAAATTCAGCCATCAGATCTTGATATTGAATCATCCTTTAACTGGGAGCTACTTTGTAGTTAATAGTTTTATAATTCATAGGCTCTAATGGTCTCACCACTGGGATCCCTCTGGTTTCTCTTGCTCTGTTAAAGCTGATTTTTATCCTCCCCAATCTGCACTTCAACACAAATATTTAATATACATAAGTTGTATGGTATGGAGTTTTTTTCCGTTTAACCATATGCACTTGAGGGAAAAAAAGATTTCTTAGTTTGCTTTGTGGACTGTGAGAAGGCATTCGACTGTGTCCCTCAGCGACTCTTGTGGGGGGTTTTATGGGAATATGGCGTGCCGGAATCCCTTATATGTCTAGTATTCCATACTTCTGGTGTAGAGCTTGGTCCACATTGTTAGTTATCAATTAGACTCATTTCCTGGGAGGGTTAGGCTCTGCCCAGGCCCTTTGTAACCAATTCTTTTCATTATTTTTATGGACAGAATTTTAAACTGCAGCCAAGGAGTGGAGGGGGTCCTGTTTGGTAACCTTAGAATTGGGTTGCTGGTTTTTGCTGATGATGCAGTTCTGTTGGCTTCACCAGGCCAGGACCTGCAGCCAAAAGGCAAAGCTCTCAATTTAGCAGTCAGTCTAGGTTCCTACCCTACCCTCATCTATGCTCATGAGCTGTGGGTAGTGACCAGAAGAGCAGGATTACAGATACAGCAGCAGGATGATCCAGGATAGCTCTACAGGGTGTTAGGGCTCTCCTTAAGAAATAGGGTGAGAAGCACCCTAAGAAACAAGGGCCCTAAGCCCTTGCGTATCCCAGCTATGCAACCCTGGATATGCAAGGTAAAATGAATGGATGGATAGATGGATGACGATACAAATACCTCTTGTGCACTAAAGGTTCAATAGATGCATCACTGTGTTATTCATAAAATACTTGAATATGATTGTTTTCATTTGCAGATAAAGCATAGATCTGTTAAACCTTTTTCTTGAGGGATGCACATTTTCTTTTTTGTGATTTGGCATATCGTTGCCTTTGACTTACTGAATTTATATGTAAATGTTTGCAATATAGGTGTTTTTTACTGTTGTGTGTGCTTTTTTTAAATATACAGCAACAGGCCACAGGCCCCAGGTTTTATGTAAAGCCTAATATAGTGGGTGCACACACATTCAGTGTGCAGTCACAGTAGATTTGTGTTCCAACCACTTGGCTATGTTCAATACAAATTGTTCATAGTTTATGAAGCATGATGAAATACATGCATTTGTTACATCAAGACTGGACTACTGCAATGCTATTTTAGCTTGGAGGTCCAAATAATTCTAATAAAATGCTTCAGTTGATCCAAAAGGCTGCTGCCAGGATTCTGACTGGTACTGCCAAGAGAGATCTTCCCCGTTTTAGGTTCACTACATTGGTTACCTGTTCACTTTAGAATTCAATTCAAAATTCTCCTTTTGTCCTACAAAGCTCTAAATGGCCTGGCTCCATCTCATGTTAAGGACCTCACTGTTCCACATCAACCTATCAGAGCACTTCGGTCTCAGTCTGCTGGTTTACTCACAGTTCCAGTGTCCAAGTCCAGAACGGGAGGCAGCACTTAGTTTTCAAGCTCCTTTTCTTTGAAACCAGCTACCAGCCTGGAAATAAAACACTGACATGGCCTTTAGTCAAACATTTAATTCAGAATACTTTATTAATCCCTGCAGGGCCATTCATTAAAAAAAAAAAAAAAACAACGCTTTTTTGAATATTTGTGTTTGCTTTAATTTGCCATCTGTTGTTGTTTTATGTTTAGTTTTTATTCTGTACAGCCGCTATTTTCCTGGGTGCACAAAGTGAAGATTAAATATATATGAAGATCAAATGAATTATAAAAATGTGAACTTATCAGTTACTGGTATTGGCCACGTAGAAGCAGTCAGTTATTGGCTTGGTTTAAATTGTCAAAATCATGGATCGGTAGATATGGGGTTCAGAAATGAGGCACCCCCCATATTAGGTTTTCTTGATTGTGCAAGATTCCCTTGGGTTGTTTATTCGAAATGTGTTCTTAAGTGTTTTGCTCATTCGCAGGTTTTTATTGCGCTCCCCTGTCTTGTATACACACTCATGGGAAAACTGCTAAGTGTCGTAGTCGCCAGTTTGTGCCAGGTAGAGTACTACCTGGTGAGCTCCTCTGTCTTAGTGGGCAGACAGCACAGACACATGGACTGGTATGCTGCACACGGCAGTAACAAGTTAATGATGTGACATTATTATTGTATGTTTACAGATAACAGAAAAAACTGTTCATTAAGTGTACTGCACATGGTCAAATGTAGAGAGGAAGGGTTGGATATGAATAACTGTTCAGCTAGCAGCCAAGCAAACGTTTTACCTGTGTGTGAGAGAACAAGAGACAGTATGTATGAAGTGAATTTGAGCTTAAAGACGGTAGTTCAGTTGATCTGGACATATCAGAGACACAGTAAGCTATACAATCCTATCACTGATATATATATATATATATATATATATATATATATATATATATATATATATATATATATATATATATATATATATATATATATATATATATACATACATATATACATCACTTGCAAATAATGTATATGTACATGTATATGAAAAACTATCCTGGACAGTTCCTGGGAGTTTAAGGGGTTCAATGCACAATTCACGAATTCTCCCTTCACAGCTGTGGAGGATTTGGCTCTATGCATCAGTTGAGAACATCTATCTATCTATCTATCTATCTATCTATCTATCTATCTATCTATCTATCTATCTATCTATCTATCTATCTATCTATCTATCTATCTATCTATCTATCTATCTATCTATCTATCTATCTATCTATCTATCTATCTATCTATCTATCTATCTATCTATCTATCTATCTATCTATCTATCTATCTATCTATCTATCTATCTATCTATCTATCTATCTATCTATCTATCTATCTATCTATCTATCTATCTATCTA
This sequence comes from Xenentodon cancila, assembly GCA_014839995.1. Lineage (NCBI taxonomy): Eukaryota > Metazoa > Chordata > Actinopteri > Beloniformes > Belonidae > Xenentodon > Xenentodon cancila. The sequence goes on from CM026201.1 coordinate 2,500,488, forward strand.
TCTATCTATCTATCTATACTTTATTTGCCACACTGCATTTCTGTCTTTTTCCAATTTGTGTAGGAATATGTTTTATTTAGATGGGGATAGTTTTGATCTTTTTCTCATTAGTTTTCTGTGTTGTGTGTATATTGTGTGTTTCATCCACAAAGGGAATATATATATATATATATATATATATATATATATATATATATATATATATATATATATATATATATATATATATATATATATATATATATTCCCACAAAGGGAATATATATATATATATATATATATATATATATATATATATATTCCCACAAAGGGAATATATATATATATATATATATATATATATATATATATATATATATATTTATATATATATATATATATATATATATATATATATATATATATATATATATATATATATATATTCTTCTTCCCTCAACCGCCCTTCAACCTCTCCATGTGCTCTAGTTGCCTTGCCGACGTGTTTTGCCCCCCTGACATTGGACAAAAAACCCCTGCTGGGGAAATGAAAAAATGAAAACGAATTTACCAACAATGCTGCTAAGTTAGAGACAGAAGTTGTAACCAGCAGCCACTGAGTCGGCGTGTGTGGAAAACTGCATGATGAGTCTCAGAGGAAAGATACTGGCCTGACTTTACAGCAAAGCTGTATCCAGTTATTTTGATATTGCAAGTAGTATCATTTAATTTAGGAAAAACAAACAAACCAATCACATAAGAAAGTAAAGTACCTTAAGTATCTCATTATTTTGTAAATAATTAAAGAGAGAGCAAGACACTTTTAAGAGTCCATCTCTAACAATTATGTTGTTTTTCAATAATACCATAGGGTCCAACATTGGTTTGGATTTTGATGTAATCGTTACTTCACTGAGTCTGAATGTTGTGTTTTCACAATCTGCTCTTTAGCCTTTACTGCACACAATCAGTCCCCGGGACCCTGAACAGGGTCCCCAGGGCCTGTTCAGGGTGCCAGGGATGGTCAGTCACTGAGCCAACACAGGTACAACTGAAACAAATCACAATAAATCGCAATGCAAGTTGAGCTTGCACTCAAGCTCCTATGGACCTCCTAGAAGTACCAAGCAACCCAGCAAGCTCCATCTTTTAAAACATTTTTTTTTTAAACTTCTCAACTTATTTACATTATTATTTTGGTACATGTTTCTGGTTAGGCCTATCACTCTAAGTGACCTCTGTTCAACTTTCTGCATAAATATATATAATTCAGTCTTTTTTACACAGTAGTAAACTGCCAAAGTTGTATTTATGCATCTTTATCCCATTGACCCCAGGCTTTTTTTTTTTTTTTTTTTTACATATTTTGTCCTTCACAATAAATCATGCAGGCAGCACGGTGGCTTAGTGGTTAGCACTGTTGCCTCACAGCAAGAAGGTTCCCGGTTCAATTCCCGGCCCGGTGGGTCTTTCTGTGTGGAGTTTGCATCTTCCCGTGCTTGCGTGGGTTCCCTCCGGGCACTCCGGCTTCCTCCCACAGTCCAAAAACATGCAGGGTAGGTTAATTGATCATTCTAAATTCTCCCTAGGTGTGAATGTGAGTGTGATTGGTTGTTTGTATGTGGCCCTGGATAGACTGGCGACCTGTCCAGGGTGTACCCCTGCCTTCCGCCTACTATGCGTCGGGATAGGCTCCGACAGACCCCCGTGAACCGGAAACGGATAAAGCGGGTATAGATAATGGATGGAATGGAATAAATCATGCAGAATAATTTCACAAAGATCACTGTTAAAAAAAAGTCTAATTTAAACAAGGTCATGAGTGAGGGTCTGAAAATATTTGACAATAAACAGTGCTGTTCTGTGGCACTTATTCAGCTTGCTTGATTTAAAAAGCAGCTTCTGGAATCACCTTCTGCTGCAATTCTGTGATAAATTCAGGTTGGGCCTCTTAGAAATGTATGGTTGAAGGACAGTGGCATGTGAACACACTTGCATACTGAAGAGCTGAAGATCAGCAAGGAGCTTTGTGTTTTCATGGAGGCATTCTGAGAGTTTCTTTAGCCTATGTGAGGCCAGGGGTCAACGGAGCAAGGTGAGAGGAGAGAAAAGATACTGTTTGGGGAAATGGAGAGATCAGGCCAGTCCTTTGTTGTTCTGTTCCATTCTTCTTCTGTTTTCTCCTGAGTGGGCTGATTTGTTATTGATTAGCTGGATGGACTCCAGCTCCAAGGCTAAGGCTCAAGGCTAATGTATTAAAAAAAAGATAATGTTTACATTTTTACAAAACACTTGTGAGCAGACGCAAAAATCCTACTCTGACAGTGTGCATAAAGCGCTGGAAAACACACAAAAAAAATAATTCTTTGTTTATTTATATATATATATATATATATATATATATATATATATATATATATATATAAACTTCACACATTCCTGTTGGGGAATTGAACCAGGAACCTGGTTCGATTATATATACATAATATACACTATAATACCAAAAATATTCGATCGCCTGCCTTGACTCGCATATGAACCTAAGTGGGACATAGTAGTGTTTTTATGAAAATCTTTGACCATTCTTTCAGAAGCACATTTGTGAGGTCACTCTGATGTTGGACGAAAAGTCCTGGTTCTCAGTCTCCACTCTGATTCATCCCAAAGGTGTTCTGTCAGGTTGAGGTCTGGACTCTGTGCAGGCCAGTCAAGTTCATCCACACCAGACTCTGTCATCCAGGTCTTCATGGACCTGCTTTGTGCTCTGGTCATGTTGGAAGAGGAAGGGGCCAGCTCCAAAATGTTCCCACAAAGTTGGGAGCTGGAATTGTCCAGAATGTCTTGGTATGCTGAAGCATTCAGAGTTCCTCTCCCTGGAATGAAAGGGTCAAGCCCTGAAGAACAAGTCTACACCACAACCCCCCCTACACCAAACTTTACACTTGGAACAATGCAGTCAGACATCAGATTGACAGATGGAGAAGTGCAATTCATCACTCCAGAGAACGCGTCTCCACTGCTCTCGAGTCCAGTGGCGATGTTGGCCTGTGGGACTCCTGACCCAGTTTACGGGTCCCGGCAGGCCAAACAAGCCGCAGCTTGGTCGTTCCTAGAGGCAAGAACTCCGCTCTGGGAGGATTTCGGTGAGGCTATGTAATAGGACTATCGGCCAGGCTCAGAGAGATTCTCAAACTCCTCAGTGGCAAGGCACCAGGGGTGGATGAGATCTACCCTGTGCACATCAAGTCTTATGATGTTGTGGATGTTGTAGGCTGTCTTGGCTGACATGCCTCTACAACATTGCATGGAGATCGGGCACAGTGCCGCTGGGCTGGCAAACCAGAGTGGTGGTCCCTCATTTTAAAAAAGGGAAACTGAAGAGTGTGTTCCAACTACAGGGGGATCACAGTTCTCGGCCTCCCTGGGAAAGACTACACCAGGGTACTGGAGAGGTGAATTCAGCCAAAAGTCATACCTTAGATTCAGGAGGAACAATGTGGTTTTGTCCTGGTTGTAAAACACTAGACCAGCTCTATACCCTCCACAGGGTGCTTGAGGGTTTATGGGAGTATGCCCAACTAGTCCAAATGTGCTTTGTGGATCTGGAGAAGGTGTTTGACCATGTCTGTCATGGAATTCTGTAGGAGGTGCTTCGTAAGTATGGGGTCTGTGGCCTTCTGCTAAGGGTGCATGATAAGTCAAAATGTGGAAGACAGACATGGAGAAGCTGGTGGGAGATGACATTTCACAAAAACTTCAAGACTTGGAAAAAAAGGAGAAAAATGCAACAAAACAGCTTGGGAGAAAAAAATATTTAATGTTCTTTTCTTTAGTTTTTAGTTTAAAAAGAAAGTTTATTCTGATTCTAATTTCACATTCATAATTTTCTTTCAGGGATTCTTAAGTATTTTTCATTTGAAGTAAATTGAATGCTCTGATACTGATTTTATAAAAAGTTGGATTGATAATTTATGTATCTAAACAACAAATTAAATTATTTCTATACATATTTTTCTGCCTCATGATACTTAACCTGATCACTAATATTGTTACACTAACACTGCTTTCATGAGCTGTAGATCAGGTAGTTATTGTCAGAATGGTCTAAATTCAGTTTTCTTCAGGATGTTGCTCTTTTACATTTAATTACTTTTACAGGAAAAATGGCCCAACTGAACTACAATTCAAACCAGTTATATCATACCAGTATGACCAGCTAAACAATACTGGTGACCAACTAAACCACTGTGACAATAATTCTCAACTAGAGTGTTCAAAACCCTTCTAAACCAGCTCATTTACTTTTTAACACAAAATAACTGCTATGATGCTTTCCAGTCAGGTTTTAGACAGCACCACAGCTCTGACCAAAGTGTTTAGCAACATATATCTGAATACAGATGGTGAAAACATGTCAGTCTTAGTTTTGCTGGATCTCAGTGCTGCATTTGATACAGTGGACCAAAATATATTGCTTAAACAAATAGAGAAATGGGCAGGTCTCTATTGAACTGTACTAAAGTGGTTCAAAACATACTTAGAGACCAGGAAATACTTTGGGTCAATACGTAACTTTACATCTGAGCAGACAAGTATCACATGTGTAGTTCCCCAAGGTTCCCTCCTGGGTCTTCTGTTCAACGTCTACCTGCTCCCATTGGTACAGATTATAAAGAACAACAAAATAAACTACCACAGCTATGCAGATGATATGCAGATATATATTACAATGTCACCAGGAGACCGAGGTCCTGTACAGGCTCTTGGTAAATGCATTGAGGAGATTAATGACTGGATGTGCCACAACTTTATCCAACTAAACAAAAACAAAACTGAGGTAATTGTCTTTGGAGCCAAAGAGAAAAGAAACAATCACAGGTCACCAAAGAGATTCAATCTATACACCTAAAAACCACCAACCAGGCCAGAAATCTGGGTGTAGTGATGGACTCAGACCTAAATTTGGAAAAACACATTAAGACAATAACAAATTCAGTCTACTACCACCTTAAGAATATATCAAGGTGAAAAGATCTGAGGTCTCAGCAGGACCTGGAAAAACGAGTCCCGGCATTCATCTTCAGTAGGTTTGATTATTGTAACAGCATCTTTACAGGTCCACTTAAAACCCATCCATCCATCCATCTTCTTCCGCTCATCCATCTTCTATCCGCTCACCCCAGACACTTCCTCCAGCTCTTCCGGGGGAATCCCGAGGCGTTCCCAAGCCAGCCGAGAGACATAGTCCCTCCAGCGTGTCCTGGGTCTTCCCCGGGGTCTCCTCCCGGTGGGACATGCCTGGAACACGTCTCTAGGGAGGAGTCCAGGAGGCATCCTATACAGATGCCCAAGCCACCTCAGTTGACTCCTCTCAATGTGAAGGAGCAGCGGCTCGACCCCGAGCTCCTCCCGAATGACTGAGCTTCTCACCCTATCTCTAAGGGAGCGCCCAGCCACCCTACGGAGGAAACTCATTTCAGCCGCTTGTATCCGTGATCTTGTCCTTTCGGTCAATACCCAAAGTTCATGGCCATAGGTGAGGGTGGGAGCGTAGATTGACCGGTAAATTGAGAGCTTTGCCTTTCGACTCAGCTCCTTCTTCACCACGACAGTTCGGTACAACGACTGCATAACTGCAGACGCTGCACCAATCCGTCTGTCAATCTCACGCTCCATCTTTCCCTCACTCGTGAACAAGATCCCGAGATACTTAAACTCCTCCACTTGAGGCAGGACATCTCCACCTACCCGGAGAGGGCAAGCCACCTTTTTCCGGTCGAGAACCATGGCCTCTGATTTAGAGGTGCTGATTCTCATCCCAGCCGCTTCGCACTCGGTTGCAAACCGTCCCAGCGCATGCTGTAGGTCCTGGCTCGATGAAGCCAACAAGACAACATCATCCGCAAAAAGCAGAGATGAAATCTTGTGGTTCCCAAACTGGACCCCCTGCGGTCCCTGGCTACGCCTAGAAATCCTGTCCATAGAAATTATAAACAGGATCGGTGACAGAGGGCAGCCCTGCCGGAGTCCAACATGCACTGGAAACAGGTCTGACTTATTGCGAACCATACTCCTGCTTCGGTCGTACAGAGACCGAACAGCCCATAGCAAAGGGCCCCGGACCCCATACTCACGGAGCACCTCCCACAGGATACCACGAGGGACACGGTCAAATGCTTTCTCCAGATCCACAAAACACATGTAGACTGGTTGGGCATACTCCCACGAACCCTCCAGCACCCTGCGGAGAGTATAGAGCTGGTCCAGTGTTCCACGACCAGGACGAAAACCGCATTGTTCCTCCTGAATCCGAGGTTCGACTATCGGCCGAATTCTCCTCTCCAGTATCCTGGAGTAGACTTTCCCAGGGAGGCTGAGAAGTGTGATCCCCCTATAGTTGGAACACAGTCTCCGGTCCCCCTTTTTAAACAGAGGGACCACCACCCCAGTTTGCCACTCCAGTGGTACTGTCCTCGTCCTCCATGCAATGTTGTAGATGCGTGTCAACCAAGACAGACCCACAACATCCAGACACTTGAGGTACTCAGGGCGAATATCATCCACCCCTGGTGCCTTGCCACCAAAGAGTTTACGGACTACCTCAGTGACTTCAGCTTGGGTGATGGAAGAGTCCACCGTACAGTCCCCAACCTCGGCTTCCTCAGCGGAAGGCATGTCGGTGGGATTGAGGAGATCCTCAAAGTATTCCTTCCACCGTCCGACAATATCCCCAGTTGCGGTCAGCAGCCCTCCACCCACACCATAAATGGTGTTGGCAGGGTACTGCTTCCCCCTTCTGAGGCGCCGGACGGTTTGCCAGAATCTCTTCGGTGCCGACCGATAGTCCTCCTCCATGGCCTCACCAAACTTCTCCCAGACTCGAGAAAACATCAGTTAGAAAACTGCAGCTCATCCAGAACTCTGCTGCTCCAGTCCTCACTAAGACCAAAAAAGTGGACCACATCAGTCCAGCTCTGAGGTCTTTACACTGGCTGCCTGTCCGTCAGAGGACAGACTGTTCTGATGCTGGTCTATAAAGATCTGAATGGTCCAGGACCAAAATACTTCAGTGACCTCCTGACCCAGGATGAACCTTCCAGACCCCTCAGGTCATCTGGATCCGGTTTTTTATCAGTTCCCAGAGTTAGAACCAGACATGGAGAAGCTTCCTTCAGCTTATCTGCTCCACATGCCTGGAACAAACTCCCAGAAAGACTCAGATCAGCTGAAACACTCAGTTTATTTAAATCCAGGTTGAAGACTCACCTGTTCTCAGCTGCAGTTGAATAAAGCTCAAAATCCATGCTGTTTTCAAGACTTTATTACATTTTAACTACTGATTTTATCTATCGCTCTTGTTCTTTCTTTCTTTTCTTACCATTTTAAATCATGGTTTTTATTTGTGTGATGTTTTAATGTCTCTGTAAAGCACTTTGAATCACCTTGTTGTTGAATTGTGCCGTACAAATAAACTTGCCTTACCTATCAGTCTGTTCACAAGTAGGTGGACGATGGGATGTTAATGTAGCAGAAGATGATTAGGCAAATTTGTTCCACTTCTTCAGCATTGAAATTGTTAATGATGTAACTCTCAATTAGCCCACTGGCTTATGTTCCTACCTACACCTCGGTCATGACATTTGACTAGAGCTTGAATAATTGAGACTCTAGCTACAAGCAAATTAAATAAGTTTTCACCACAGACTGTTTGGTCTCAGCCTTAAAGATAGAGTAATAAAGAGCTCAAATACCTGAACACTGTTCAAAGGGGAGCCTCTTCACTGGCATTAAAAGGAGTAAGTTGATATGGTTCAAGTGTTTTATTAGCATGGTGTTACAACCCTGTGTAGAACTAGGGGAACATTACTCGACTGGTTTGAAGAATGAGGTTGAGAGCTATCTGATGATCAAAACTGGTCTTTCAAATCTGTGTCAAACTTGTGAAACACATTTCAAAACACTGCTTCTAAGCATGTTATACCCATGTCACATAACTGTTTCAAGTCATACTTTGTATGATTACGTTCATACTTTTGTACACGGTGATCTTGTTGACAGTTCTTGTTTTGACTACAGCTGTAGTCTTCCTCAGAAGATCTCATGTGATGTTGTATGGTCTTGCTTGCTGTTTTATGGAAAATGGCCAGACAGCAGGGGAAGACTGTGCCCTCTGCTTTCTGAAGCTCTGCTGAAGACCGCTTCCCAGGTGTGGGACAAGATGTAGGCTCCTCCATCTCTGTTGATGGTCCTCGGGCCTGTTTTCTGATCTCTAAAAGCTTCCTTTATTCTGCAATGGTGTTTATTGCTTTCAGGTATGTTCGTTTGTGTGGTCTTTTGTCTCGTTTCATGCGGTTCTCAGGTATGTGTAGCATTACTTGTACTGGAGTTTTTGTGAAGAGCGATTTATCATGGGGAATCGGGTCATTTCTTTGTACAGCGCCAGTTCTTTAATTCTTTCGCCAGTTCTTTTGTGTTTTGCAGTGTTGGTCTATTATTCCAAGGAGAGGTCTAATTCAGTCAACAAGTGCTTTTGACAGATTGTAGGTGACTGAACTGACCCATCTACGATAGGTCGAACCATGGCGTCTACATTGTGAATTTTTGGTGTGCCATAGATCCGGGGTGTGATGCTGGCAGTTGGTATTAGGTGATTATAGATGCTCTTGTCTACTTTGTTTTTGTCCTGGAGGGATTTCATTAATGTCTCATTAATATTTTCTTTAATCAATTTCTTGCCACCTCATTTCAGAATTCCGCTTTTGTGCTTTGAACCTGGATGTTGTTAGTTCTGTTGCCAGGAGGAAGTCATCGTATGGATTTTTGTCAGGTGTAACTGTGTAATTAAGTCGTCGTAAAGGTATACTGGTGTCTGTCTGTGTTAGCTTGTGTGTTGACAAGTTATATACTCATTAGTTGTTTTCCCCAGTATTTCCAGCTTAATACTGTGTAGTTTGTCCGTTATGTGTCTTATTCTTTCCTTTACTAAAGCCATTTGTGCTCTCTTCACAATGTCCTCCACATTTTTCGTTGGGATTGGGTTCCTGATCCTTAAGCTTGGTGGGATTACTTTTTCATCCCGGTACCGTAGGGTGAATCTTAGGTGGTTATTATTATAGCAGGTCCACTTTTGATGTAGCATCTCCAAAGAGTGTTACGCTGCTTCTTCTCATCCAACGTTCTTGTGTGCAAAACTGGAACACAAAAAGGAATATGAAATAGAAACATAAGGATGATTCACAAGAGCAACAAAAAACACAACTGAACAAACATGAAATCAACCATAACTAACCACTGAAAATTGGAAAACCACATCATGGGTTTTCCCAAGATGTGGTGGTGACAACCACATCAAACAAGGTGCTCCCCAGAGGCAAAAACGAAGGCCTGTCTGACAGATAATCAGTGACCCAGGAGACAGTTGAGATGCCAACAACCATCCTGAGCAGCTTCTCCCTTGGCAGAAGAGCCTGGATAGTATCAAAGGCACAGGAAAAGTCAAAGAACATGATTCTCACTGTGTCTCCAACACCATCCAGATGTGAGGGAGTGAGCTGCAGCAGGTAGATGACAACATCATCCACACCCGCATGGGGCTGGTAAGCAAACTGCAAAGGAAGTGGGTGTCCCCTCTGGACCCAGCCATGCCAAAACCAGTCAGGGACTAACTAGTGTGTAGCTATCAGGAACTGAACCAGGGTGTAAAATAATGCAGGCGGAAAACTGAACAGAATGCACAAATGAAAACATTTACAGCAATAAAAAGTTTGAGTTAGTCATTCAGATACATAACATAACAAGGAATCCAGAATTAACAAACACATTAACATTAATATATTAAGAGAAACGTGTTTTGAGGTGTTGACTTGCACATTAAAAAAGAGTGGACCAACCCTACTGAGGAGAATCCTTGCATTGTAATGCTTCTGTAATATACAAGTACACCCACACTGGTGCTCACAAACATGCACCTGGTGTCTGCAGGGCCTTTCGTGGTGTGGCATGACAGAAGAGACAAGCACTTTGTCTCCTCTCCTTCATCTCTCTTTCCATCTCCTGTCTGCTGTGTCTCTTCTATCTATTCATTTCCTTCATCAGGCAACCATCTTTCACTCTGTCCACCTCACCCTTGCCCCACTCTGTCATTCCCACCTCTCTCTTTCTTTTCTTCTCCCTTCTTTTTCTTTGCACTCAATGGAGAGCACTGACAGCTCTGGCAGAGACAAAGTGCTGATGCTGGGCTTAAAAGTGACCGCCCCTGTCCTGGAGCTACACAGCTGGGGAGCCAGAGATCCATCATGTACCCAGAGCAGCATGGATGGAAAGCAGGACAGGTGGAGGGATGTGCGAGGTGGATGTGTTAGAGGAAGAGGGCAGGTGGAAGGAAAGTAATTGGGAGACAACAGAGGTTATACCTGATTTTGCAAATTAAGAACAACCTCAACATTACCAGTGCTGATAACAATATGAATTTAAATAGTTTGAAATTAGATGAACTGATAAGAGAACAACATAGGGCTTTCCCAATAACTGGAACTAATGAGCTGTCAAGAAAGCAAATGCCAATTGTGATCAGTTCAAATACTGATATTGAATAAAAGACCAACTCTGGGATCAATCTCAATATTGACTATCATATCGTACATATTGTATTGTGCTTCTCTGGGTAAAATATTATGAAGTAAAAAAACATGTGTCTATTCTTAAGAGAATGTAATTAAAAATATTAAATAACTTCTAATTAAAAAAGCAGGTACATCCTGTATAACAGAGCGGAGGCCGAGAGTGGAGCGTCTCTCGCCGCTCAGCAGAAGTGCTTCGAGCAGAGCGCCAGAGACTTTAGTACTGTAACCAAACAGATATTTCAAAGAGCTTCAATGAATTGCAATCTTTTAAAAAAATATCTAATTGTTTGTCTTTAAATAGAGACTGTTTTTAAACTAAAATCACGTTCTCTCTTCCTGAAATGAAACATTTTAAAATAATAATAACAAAACATACCATTTAACAACTTTTGCTGTGGCAAAGGTTTTAATGGCCAGAAAGTAATATCACAAAGATTAGGAGCATCCTCTCCCAGAGTGATGCTGAAAAACTAATTCATGCGTTCGTATCTTCTAGACTAGATTACTGTAACGTGTTGTTGGCTGGATGTCCAAGTAATTCTCTGAAGATCCTCCAGCTGATCCAAAATGCAGCAGCGCGAGTGCTGACAGGAATCAACAAGAGAGACCACGACTGTGCTGTGTTAGCCGTGTTCTTGCAGTCCCACCTCTGACCATCCCAGTGTTCACCTCCACCTGTCTGTATAGACGTCTCTGTTGGATATTTGCTGACATCCTGACCTGCAGTCCCACCTCTGACCACCTCAGCGTCTGCTGTCTACACCTGTTTATATAGTCGTCTCTGTAGTCACCAACTAATCAGGTATCAGTCATATGAACATGGAAGTCTTATTTCTGCTGCTGATGGATATTCATACTAGTGTATCTTGTCTTTTGTACATTTGAAGGTGTGTCTGTGTCTCCTCTCTCTTTACTTTCCTCTCTACCCAGCTGGACTTCAGCAGGAGGGTGCCCTCTCCTAAGCCAGATCCTGATCCAGGTTTCTTCCCCTTTAAGAGGGAGTTTTTTGTTTAAGGTTTTTCTCCCACTAGGGGAGTTTTTACCTGGTGTTGTTTATGTAATAATTGCTCGGGGGTCATGGTGAAAAGTTGTACTTCAGTGTAGAAACCATAAATTATGATTCCCAATCTTAAGTAGCAATCAAACAATCCAAATGACATGACAGGGAGGGGCGGAGACTGGAGCACGGACCTTCAGAATGGAGGAAGGCTGCTCTAACACCATGACTGCCCCGACGTGGGTTCTGTTTTCTCTGACACAATACCGTATGTTTGTTGTAGACGTGTGGCATGCCACAGAACACTTTGGGCCTTGATGCAATAGCTCTAGAAAAGGCAGCATTTCCTTTGAAAATGCAGGGTTGAATGTTGAGAGGCTGAATACGAGCTGAACTCCAGAAAACTAAAGATATTACTAGTCGTGTAAAAATGTGTAGAAAATTGTGAAATGTAGCTCAGACATTTGAAAACTCTTCACATTGGAAGAGAAAGGCCAGTTGACGATAGGAAGCATTAAAAAGTGGAATATTTGCTGAAGAAAATAAGATGGATGAACAGAAGAAGATGAGATGAAGAGAAGATTACCTCAAGAGAGGAAGATCATCTGAAAAGAAGAAAATTAGAAGACGACAAGAAGATGTGAAGCAGTTGTCCTCAAACATTAAAATCAGTTAAAGAGAAGATTAGTTGGAAAGAAAAAGATCCCCTGAAGAGAGAAAAATGAGCTGAAGACAGGAAGATACCTTGAAAAAAAGAAGTATGGCCTCAAGGCCGGGGTATCAACTAAAATGAAGATCAGTTTAAGAGAAGATAGAATTAACAGAGGAAGATTGGCTGAGTAAAAGATCAACTGAGGAGAAGAAGACAAGAGGATAAGCTGAATGACAACAAACAGGTCACTGCTGACAAGGTTGTGGATATGGACAGCTGGACATACCATATATCAAGGTAGACAGTTAGACTAAAATATACACAGAGACATGCAGACATACAGAGTAAGACAGAAGGAAAGACACAAGTCTGCTATTATGTCATCTTAAGTACATTTATTGCATCAAATGGTGTAATGATACGTGAGCTCCTGCTGTCAATCACAGCAACTACAGTGACAGCTATAGAGGAGAGACGGGAGGGGTTCCAGTTGCTCCCAGTAACCAGGGAGCAGCCTATGTAAAGTCTCACGGCTCGGTATTCCTCCCTGACTCAGCATTTAATCAATAATGAAGAGATGCAGGATCACAGTTGGTTCAGTGGTGACAGAGTACTCAACCAATAGAGAGATTACATAAAGAGGAGCCAGTTGAGGTGGATTGAGCATCAAGGAAGCCTCCCTAAAGATGATTTTTTCTAGGAATGTCCAACTAGGTCATGGACATGCAGGAAGGATTATACCTCTTTGCAGACTTGGGAACACCTCAACATTCCCTTGGAAGAAGTAAAGGAGGTGGCCAGGGAGAAGGAGCTCTTGGCCTCTTTGCTTATGCTGGTGACCCTGCAACTGAACTCAAATAAGCTGAAGTTGGATGGATGGGTGGATGGATGTTTATAAGGAGCAAAAGCTGATGTGACTTACATGACTTACAAAAAAAGATCTCTGAAGATCTCACACCAAACATCCTACAAATGCTTGTGGAGCAACAGCAGTTCTGTGAAAAGAAATGCTGTGTCACACAGCTGTGTCACCTGTGGTCATGGAAGTGATCAGAACACCTGATTCCAGTTTTTTGGATGGGTGAGCGAATACTTTTGGCAATATAATGTATACATACAGACACAGAATTTATCATCATACATGAACAGTGTGCAAGGAAGAGCTACTGAAAATATTTGCATGTATAGTGGCAATTTTGGTACCTCCAGAAAGGGAGGTAAAGATCATGTGTCACAAGGGGGGCAAGAGGAGAAGGGGGTAGGTGATGGTTGTGAAGGAGATATGTGGGATGTGATGGTGTGTGGGGGTTAACTGAAAGAGTGTTGGCGAGGTTGTCTCCAGAATGTAGAGAAGCATTAATCATTATTGGCGCACACCTTCGTCACCGATGCACCCTGACGGCCCTTACGCCCCTGACATAAATCATCATTCCCCTACAATAGATCCCCTCTCTTTGCCATGCAGAGGAAAAAAGTGAGCTGGTTGCATTGATTTTTCCTGTTTCTCCCTCTGCCTTCCTTGTTTCCTCTCTTATCCTGCACCCCCGCCCCCAATAACATAAATTCATAGATTACCAAATAAGGTTTATGAGGGCCCTCTTCTGTATACCATGTTATACACATGTCACCACCCCTTCTGCTATTTTGATGCATGTGAGTCAGTATGGTGAATAAGGAGGGTAAGAAAGACTCGTAAACATGATATAAAAATTACAAAGAATACCCAGCACTATTATACTTCTATTGATCTGTTTTTTAAGCACACATAGATTTCAGAGATTTGCTTGAAAAGATCAGAAATGGCCAAGGAAAGGAGGAGGTGGGACAATCTGAGGGAACTGGAGAGGTGTGTGCACGTGGGCATGCATGTTTGTGTGTCTGCTCGAGGAGCTATGGAGAACATGCGAAAAAAGAAGAAAGAAGAAATTCTTCCCAGACATACTTTCAGCTCTTACAAGTAGGAAAGTGTAATCCATCCTAACCGAACGCTCACCAACTCCAGGTCTCGGATCGTGCCACGTTCACACATAATTTCCCTGCTAAATTTATATAATAACTAGCCTATGACACTAACAGAAAAGTTATTTCTTTTGTGATGCAACTTGATTCTGTGTAAATATACTAATACTGGCAATTAAATTTGCATTTTCCAAGTCACCACCAACTTTTCCAAATTGGAGTTAGTCATGGTTAAAATAGTGACTATTTTCAACATATTAAAGCAAACTTACAGTAACAGAGTTTTAATGCATTAACTTGACATTTTAAATTGCAACTTGTTTTGTATAAACTTTATCTGTAATTAATCATCCATCCATTATCTATTCCCGCTTACTCCGTCTCTGGGTCACGGGGGTCTGTCGGAGCCTATCCCGACGCATAGCAGGGGTCCACCTGGACAGGTCACCAGTCCATCGCAGGGCCACATAGAAAGACAGACAAACATGCACACTCACACCTGCATGTACCGTGGGAGGAAGCCGGAGTACCCGGAGGGAACCCACACAAGCACGGGGAGAACATGCAAACTCCAGGAATCGAACCAGGAATCTTCCTGCTGTGAGGCAACAGTGCTGACCTCTAAGCCACCGTGCTGCCACGTAATTAATCATATTTAATTGCAATATTTTTGAATTGAAGGGAATTGAATTTATATGTAGAAGCTATATTATAGCGTTTCAGGACCTGAAAGCATAAAGTATTAAAACATCCAAGGGTGCGTTAACGTGTCCTTTTATTTTGTTGGAGACCTTCTGTATGAGTAAGATACACATTGACCAGTAAAATCATTCATTAAATTCACTATGAAACACCTCTGTATTTTTCAAAGTAATGATCTTTAACGGCGTTCAGGTGTCTACAGCTTTAATCTGAGGTATATTGGCACATGAGAGGGTGGTGTAAACTTTATAGATAAGGATCCACATGTGACTTCTGATTAGAATGAATAGTTTTTATGCCATTGAGGAGGCTGCAGTTGGAAAACAAAACCAAAGCTGACAAAGCTGTGGTTAAAACAGCTGATTACTTTCAAACCAAAAACATGTCAGGAGACAAGGTGAACTACAAAGACATTTCATTGAGTTTCCTCTATTTCTAGTTAGCTATAAGCTTTTTCCATAGAAAAAAAAAGTCATTTATTAAACCAGCCTAACTCATAAAAGAAAACGAAAGCAGTACTAACCACTTATATGGGCTTAAATGGTACACAACCCAAGATCGGACGTGCTTTACACATTAAAATGCTGGACACAAACCGACACATACGCACAGACACTCAGATGATCCATTCTCCTTATACCATTTTCCCCACTTCAATCTCAGCTAACCATTCACTTCATCTGGGCCATAGATTAGCCCAGCATGTCAGTGGAGGAGGGTTGACAGGTGGGAGTGGGAGAGCAGGACAGAGAGACTGAGTGGATATCATTGGAAGAAGTGAGATTCTCTACCTTTGCCGGGATTAGAGTTGAAGGGATATTCATGTAAAATGGAGGGGACAAGCATGCTCCTGTCCAATTACACTGCACCCTGTCACTGCCAACCAGGGTGCAAACAACAGGAGGAAAGGATTAATTGCTTTGGACTCTGCCCCCACTACAGGTCCAATTATGGCGACATATTGGCTCCCAGTTCTGGTGCAACTACTGCTGTGCAGGGAGATTGTGTGAAATTTTCAGCACCGTCTTCAGAGTTCAGAATGAGGGGTGACAGTTGGTATAAATAGCTAGATCCTGGGTAAAAAGGACTGAGGGAGGGGTGGAAAAGGGGCAAAACGGATGTTAGATATTGACCAGGTTGCCAAGTTTGAAAATAAACTACACTCCTTGAATGTGCTGTTAAAACACTGAGAAGTTACAGTAGGCGTTTTTACATTAGACCCTGCTACATTCCTTAGAGAAGAACTTGTGTTTAACACGCGCCTGGCAGTGTAAATGCAAGGCGTGTTATTGCCTCCTTGTGGGGGGAGAAGCGGAATCAGGAGGTGATATTGAGTGCCGCTGTACAACATGATGGCTACGCGCTCTGTTTGCTTGGCCTTGCTTGCTTCACCATCAGCAGAGGAGCTGGCTGATGCAGCGCTGGGTGCAAGAGTTGGAGCGGGTGCCAGATCCATGCTCACGAACAACCGGATTGGAGGATTGCGTTAGCCCCTGTGTTTCTTGCAAAGCCGAGGTCTGTCCTTTAGTAGCCAGTTACATATCACGGTTTCCATAATATGCTGATTTATAGTATTTTGGCTCCGTGGAGGAGGAGCTTGCGGACCTCCTCATCTTGTTATCAATAAATCCCACCCTGGTCCCACCATCCACATCATCTGTTTACATCAGATCTAACTCACACTTAAGTGTACCCCTGGAGGTGAGCTTGACACACGACTCCATGTCAGTTAATGTAAAAAGGACTGGCGACACTAAACTGGGGTTAACAAAAACAAAAAAACAACAGAAAATCAAAATAAAAGGGGCTAGTGCTTCTCTTCTGTTTTCATTTATAACATTTTTTTAGCCCTCTAGGTGACCTCTAGGTGACATCTAGGTGACCTCTAGGTGACCTCTAGGTGACCTCTAGGTGACCTCTAGGTGAGTGCTCCGGTACCATTATTGCCTTCACATTCCACATCTTTTGTTTTCTTTCTTCAGCCATTTGTAGTTTTTGTTTTTTGTTTCCTCTGCTTTACCAGCCACTACCTTAAATCCCATTATTATTGATTATGTGCTATTATGTGCTCTATTGTCTCTGTCCCTCCCTCCCTCTCCACACACACACACACACACACACACACACACACACACACACACAGACACACACACACACACACACACATATATATATATATATATATATGTTTTGTTAAAGTGCTCTACAACTAAAGTTGAGTTGAGCTGAGTTGAGTAAATGACTGAGTTTACTAAAATCAATTTTCACCCACTAACAAACTGAATTAATCGTAAAATGAAAATTAGGATTTTCTATTTACCTAGCTCCGGAGGTCTGCATTAACGTCAAATGCTGACCCACCATCGTGGAATATATATATAAAAAAGGATGAACTAGGTTCATCTTTTTTTCTTTTCTGCTAAGAAGACATGTGACTGGAAGGGGAAGTGGACAACAGGAAGAAGACTAGCTCAGTAATATTAGCCTACTAAATCTACTTAAGGACCCACAAGGGCCCCATTTATTGTCCGAAGGAACACTGTCACCTTGGAGAGCGTTGCCTCAAAATCCTGTCAGGTTTTCAGTACAATAATGTTACTGTAAATTGCATATTATCACTTTTTATATTTACAATGAGTAAAAATAACGAGAGTGATGAGGACATAGATGCAAATATGACTGATCAAAAAGCGTAATGTTGGCTTAAATGAAGTTCTTCACTGATGATTTGACATTTGCTTAGAAGAAAATTGGCCTCAGACGATACAAGTCTGTTGGGTGTGTATGTTCGACATCGCCATAAACGGTCTCTGAAATCCAGTATTGAGAAAAAGAAAACCACCCGGTAGCTTCTTATCAAACAGGGAAAAAGGTCTGGGGTTACTGATGGTTTCCTGTGCAGTGGTGAGGCACCATGAGAACACACAAAGCACATTGGACCTGGCAGCTTGACAGATGCCCACTTCATGAATTTTGAATTAAATTGGCCTTTGATGAATTTGGAATGTGGTACCTCTGTTCTGAAGCAATAGGAATCCAATAAAATGCTGGGACCATACAAATAAAGCCATACATTCCCCCAGACCTAGGAATGAGCCTCAGGTGAGAAAAAATGACTGCATCACCAGGAAGCAGCAGCAGAGAAGGATGAGAGAGAGGCAAAGGCAAGAAGAGGGGGAGATGGGAAAAGAGTTCCTGATATGAGTGTGACTGAGAGAGGTGGTGACAGATAGAGAGGCTCTGATACGAGGAAGAAGCAGTAGGAGAGCAGGAGAGTCAAGTGAGATGGAGAGAGGCTTAAATGAAGGTGGAAGGGGGGTTTGCTGAGGGGAGTCAAGGGGGTGTCAGGGCCTGGGTTCTAGCACATTAGTTCTGTCCTTTTGAGTGGAAGGGAGAATATTGGTTGGAGCCAATCCCCATATGGGGTTGGTGCTGCCTGGAGCTCATCAGTGAGACATGCTGGAGCTTGGAGTAAATCAGAGACCCCATTCCTCAGGCCCGATTTCCCCAGAGGAGGCCAGCCACTCAAATCAGCCCATATGCCAGGGAGCTGTCTGTAATCTCTGGCTCCAACTCTACATCTGCCTCAACACTCTAAAAGAGCATTGTACTTCAACTATCTATAGCTTGCTGTTTATGGAACAAATGTGTGGGCCACTTTACAATTCTGTGAAACTTTTGCAAAAGGAGCCAGACGTGTGTGTGTGTGTGTGTGTGTGTGTGTGTGTGTGTGTGTGTGTGTGTGTGTGTGTGTGTGTGTGTGTGTGTGTGTGTGTGTGTGTGTTAAGAGGGTCATCAGGTGTGTGTGTGTGTGTGTGTTAAGAGGGTCATCAGTGATGGGTAGGTTTAGAGATGACCCGTGATCACCCAACGTTTTCAGCCAACTCGACTTTTGAGGAACACAAAATCCACACCACCCTTTCTGGAGGGGTGGTGTGGTGACTAGTCGCTGGCAAGCCGTGTCGATGATGTGTTGGTGGGTTCGGTGTGCCCGGCCATGTGCCGCCTCCGGGTGTTGCTTTGTTGTCGGGCTGCGTTATTATTAATATTACTCTATTTGTGTATATGTATTTATATGTATATAAATGAGACCCCACCCACCCGTCACACAGCCTCTTCAGTCTGCTGCCATCAGGGAGGAGGCTGCGGACCCTCCGGGCCAGAACCAGCAGACTGAGGCACAGCATCATCCACCAGGCTGTCAGGAAGCTGAACACTCTCCCAGCTCTTCCTCCGTTTCCCTCCCTGCCCCCCCTCACTCACTCTGACCTCAGTCTCTGCACCAGGCATATTTGGCAGAACTGGACCGCTTGCTTTGCACCATGTCACTTTAAACAAACCGAAAAACTGTTGTACAAATGTCATGCCATAACTTGTTTCTTGTCTCTTTTTAACTTTGCACTTTGTTAAAATGTATTTATTGTGTAGCACCGAGGGTTTGAGAGTAACGTAATTTCGATTCTCTGTATGTATCTCACATGTGGTAGAATTGACAATAAACTTGACTCTGACTCTGACTCTGAAATGTGTGTGTGTAAGTGAGTGTGTATATGCTTGAAGGTATATCTACGTGTTTGTGTGTGTATGTGTGCATGTACACACATATACATACTATATGTTTGTGTGTGTGTATATATATATATATATATATATATATATATATATATATATATATATATATATATATATATATATATATATATATATATATATATATATATGTTCTCATGTTCTCATGGTGTAACCAAGACCTGTGCTATTTCTGCTCTACCTGCTTTAGACATTACATGGGATGGGGGTCTTTTGGACTCGCAGCATTCTTTGATTGTGAGGAAGTTTTTTTAGGCTTTTGTTAGCTTAGGAAGTATATACTAGTGTGTTATGATGACTAGTAAATTAACTTAAAATGTTAGCAAAATGATCAAATGTTACTTTCCAAACAATGTTAATGTTTAACAAATACTACTAGGAGTAGTCATCCTATTTGTATACCATCTTTGACAGGAGTATACCAGCTTTGAGAGGAGTGGTCCTCTTAGCTGCGTAAGATCTTTGTTTGGTTATGGCCTGCAGTGAGAGAAAACAGCTGGAACTAAGAGTGATTTAACCTGTCATAGTTCAAACTTCACCCATGAAGTGGACATTAACAATCAGAGCTAATGTTGGAGCCGTGTCGAGTCCTGGAACTGCTGAGAACGTTGAACAACTGATATCCTGGCTGCTTTTCTTCTGTTGGGATCCATTTACACCTCCATCCTGGTTGCTGTCTTGCCTCAGCAAAAGGGGGTTCATGCCACCATCCCATTCCAACCACAACAACACCTGTGAACAACCTTTCTTGGATATTCCTTTTTAAAATAGTAGTAGGAATGTCTGAGTGCACTCATTTTTTAAATGATTGTTTCCTTCATTTAGGTTTGGAGCTCCTAACTAAGAACTCTTGTGTTTTTGTCGGTGAGATGCCAGCTTTGGTTTTCGGTTGCCTTAACTGACCAGGTCAACTGTAAGTTGCAGGACTTATTCTTTCCTTATGTTCCCACCCTACTTCATCATGTCTTTTGTCAACTGCTGGATTGTGATTCTGTGATTGTATTACAGTTTCCCTGACATTGCCAGAACACTGTCGTGTGTGGATCTTACAGGTCAACATTAAGTGCAAGACAGGTAAATTACAGGTGAGCCAATCTCCTCATCAAATCTGGGTTTGATGGAGACTGATGGAGACTTCCTTTCATCCTGGATTCAATACTCTTTGCTTCTTTAAAGCAATAAGAGCCGGGGGAAGGCTACGACAGCATTACTCTCCAGCACATGAAGGAGGTGAAGAGTTGAGACGTCAATGCTGCGATTAGGGGACAGCCCACTGCACCGCCTGCACATCACAGTACTGCTGTGTTGACTCAATAATTGTCTTTTTAATTATCTGAGACGGCTATGCAACATATACTTCATTGAAATTTTAAAAATTAGACAAAAGAATTATTGAAGAAAAAATACAACACTATAAGAACCTAATTGCAATAAGAGCATAAAAACAAAAAGACTGGAATACTTATACTTTTAAAAATATACAAAAACTTGGCTTTTGCTCATCCTTGGTGTGCTGGAATATGCTTCATCCGTATCTTCATCTAGTTTTTAAACAGATGATAAATGAAGAGATTTGAAAATGTGTGGTTATTTAGATCATTACATTATGGTCTTTGGTCTTTTGAGGGAATATTTAGTGCCTAAAGGCACTCTGGGCATGAATGCGGTTCACTTGGGTCTGTGTGAACGCAGAAACCAGACTTTAGTTGGCTGTCAGCAAATCCTGGTGCGTTTGTAGTGTGTGTAGCTATGTCGCCTCGACTCAACCCGACTACTGGAGCGATATGTGGCAGACATATTAGACATATTTCAGCCAAAAGGGCTTCTGGGAACAGCTGGATACAGTGGATACAAAATCGCACTTCCTTGACAAACAGTTTATCAATGATGCACAACCTTTGGGTATGGTTTGATAGACTGGACTGGTCCAAATGTGTTATTGTTGTGTTGCTATGGTTTTCAACTGTTCAGTGCAGCCCGGTTGTCACATGATGCTCTGCCAACATTAATGTGGACCAATGACACATGGCTTATGGTGCAGCATCTTGGTTGGAGTGAAAACAACACTTGTGAGCATGAACAAAGCTAAGTGAAGAAAGATGCAACGTAACCTGATGCATACGAAGCGGCACCAGGGGTGCGTGCCAGCGTACATTCAAACAGCCTAACTATAGGCCCTGTGGACCTGCAGAGCAATGACTAAGTAGCTCCCTCTTCCAACAGTCCCTTTACCTCTTTCTCAACAGCATGTGAATACTTTAATATGAATAATGTTTCTCCTCCAAGTCTCCCCTTTAATAAATGGAGTGCCATATTGCACAATGGCAAAGTCACGCCTGTATTGATTAACTCTCATCATCGACGCACAACGCCTGCTTCCTTGATTTATGATTGTCTGTTATTCTTATATTAGCTGTCAAATACATCTTGTCTCTCTCCATGGCTGAGGTTGGCCTCAGCAAACAGTAAACACCCAGCTCCCTGCCTTCTACACTCCTCACGGGAATGGGCTTTGCTTTGTGTGAAGTGTGTCTCCACGGAGCAGATAGAAACAGGTTCAGGCTGGTTTCACAGCAGGCTCAGAAAGGAGCGCCTCGGTGTGGAGCTGTCAGCGGGATGGCAGCAGCACACTACACAGGAACAAGACAGACTTCATCACGTGCTTGTATTTAGGCAGATTTGGAGCTTCTGCCATAGTTGTTTCTTCTTTGTAGCAACCAGCCTGTTGACTTACTTTTATTCAACCAAAAATGCTTTCCTTTTCACTGATTGTGTGCTGAATTGTATAAGAGACATAAGTAGGTACATGTGTAAATTCATATGTATCTGCATCAGCACATGCTCGGTGATCCTTTTCAGTCTGAGATAACTTTGTTTTGTAACATCACTCAGTTTCTGTGGAACATCGTGGCGCACCGTTGCAGCAGAAGCAAACTAAACCAGACAGTTATAGACATTACCTATTTTCTTGATCTATGATGCATGCCCCTCTCCGTTGTTTCTGCTGTCATAGTCCAACTTGTCATTTGGAACACAAATATACGTATGTGTGGCCCTGTAATGGATTGGCAACCTGTCCGGCGTTTATCCCACCAGCTAGAATGGGTTCCTGCAGTCCCTCAGGATCCTGAATAGGATGAAGTGGGCATAGAAAATAGAGCGATGGATACTGTTTCAGTACTCTGCACCTATTGATATTTAAGTTTTGTTTTGACAATTAGTGAGAGATTTTTCCAGCAGCTCAGTGGCTTAGTGGTCAGAACTGTTGCCTCACAGCAAGAAGGTTCCTGGTTCGATTCCTGGCCCGGTGGGTCTTTCTGTGTGCAGTTTGCATGTTCTCCATGTGCTTGCGTGGGTTCCCTCCGGGTACTCCGGCTTCCTCCCACAGTCAAAAACATGCAGGGTAGGTTAATTGATGATTCTAAATTTCCCGTAGGTGTGAATGTGCGTGTGTATGATTGTTTGTCTTGTATGTGGCCCTGCGACAGACTGGCGACCTGTCCAGGTGGACCCCTGCCTTCCGCCTACTATGCGTCGGGATAGGCTCCGACAGACCCCCGTGACCCGGAGACACAGTGGCTTGACAGTCAGCAGGGTCCTCTTCCGGTGGTTTACATACGTTTTCCAGGGTTGGTTGCAGGGTTTTTTCTGGATACTTCAGTTTCCTCCCACATTAAAAAAAACGTAAAAAAAAAAAAAACATGTATGCGATAAGGAGATTAGTCTTTTGATAGCTTAGAAATTATAATAATTATATAATTAATACATATTAATTACATACTTATTATATAAATATATAATTACAGTAAGGTGATTCTAAATTGCCAGCAGGAGTAAGTATGAGTTTCTTTCTTTGTCTACAGTACATGGCGACCTGTCCAGAGTACCACAAAGAGACCTGGGACTGGTCCCAACCCTACATAAGACTAAGGGGGTGTGGACTGCTGGATAAAAAACAATCTTTGGTTGTGCAACTCTTAAAAGAAGCTAAATCATCTAAGCTGTCTGGGTTATGTGTGTTTATTTATGAAACAGTAACTAACTGGTATTTTTGAACATTTGTAATTACTGTACACTTTACTTTTTTTTTAAATGTAATCAGAAAGCATGATCAGTAAAAGGAGAAACTTTAGAAGTTTGCTGATCTGAAACAATCAAGTGTGTGATTTAACAGAAAGCCAAGAGGAGGCGGACTTTGACAGTCTTTGAAGAGTGATTGTCCATCTGTGAAGAAACAAGTTATAGCCCATCGTTCTACACTAAGAAACATTATTCATAAATGAAAGCAACGAGGGCCGTTGCCAGTCTTCCTGGGAGCGGATGTCCCAGCAGGTCAGCCAGCTGTGCAATGCAGAGAATTAATAGGAAGAAAAGGAAAAAGGCCTTTTCATGCTAAAACGAACATGGCAGCATGATCCAGGTGTGCAAAGTTGTGTCTGAAGAAATCTCCAGGTATCTAGAACATGCTGTCCTTTGGACAAGTAAGAGCACAGCGGAGATGGTAGGCCAGGGTATGTGCTGCCATCGTGGCACTAATGTGTAGCGGCATAGCGGGTAAAGAGCACAACATCAGCTCAAACAACGTATACCCGTCAGTCAGGGCCCGTTTCACCAGCACTGGACCGGGGGAACTTCAGTCAGAGCGCACCATCAACTCCTCAGGATACCAGAGTGATTATAAAGTCAAAAAAGGGTCGTCAGTCTGATACTCAATATTTGTTCAGTGCAAAAAGGGAAAAGAACCCAAACAAAGCAGCAAATCCATAGCAGGATGCCAGTACTTTTAGTTCAAGTTTGCTTGGAAACCTTACCACTCATTTGACATCTTTATGTCTGCAGGTAGAACATTATTGAAACACTTATATTTCAGCTGATTCAGTGAGAGATGAGTGATTTCAGCCTGCTATATTTTGACATTTTGGCGTAATCACTCTGCACATAGCTTGGTTGAATTTGAATATAAATCTAAACTTCCACACAGCTTGAGAAGTCCCCTGTTCTTATTATTTCAAAGGAAATTTCAGTTTTATTCACAAATTGTTTTATTTGAAGCAAAGAGAAAATAACAAAATGCTTTATTTCTGCAGGAAGTGTGTTTGGACATGAAAAGAAGAGACTGCTTCACTAAATAAGGCTGTATTTGAAAACTGCTACTAACGTCAGTAAGACAGAGCAGCACCAGGTTACTGGAATCAAACGAATTTACAGCTGTGATTCATCTGTTTTAATGATCTGTTTATAAAGCTATAAAGAAAATTCAAAATTTAAAGTCGGCTCAGCTTAAATTGTAGATTTATGCTGTTTAATTTGGTGACAGGCAGATACTTCTAAGATCATATATTTATGTCTTTTAGATAAGAGCACAAACTATCAATTCTAGCCCTGCAATTTGACCTGAAACGAGCCAGAATGATAAAATCATTTGAATAATGCTCCTCAGATGAATATTTCTTTCCTCCTCCTTTAAAATGACAGCCAAATAAACACTTGTTATCTATGCCTTGCTTGTCTGTTTGGAATAGAGATTGGACATCAGGGCCAGCCTGGTGATCTGCTATCACTTTAAACACGGTGTCCAGCTCCTTCAATTTAGAAAGGTACTATTTGTCCCTCCCCATACTCCCAAACTGGATATCGCAAATGTCAAGGTACACAGGTCTAAGTTGGCATAACCTCCCCTTTTCTCCGCTGCTTTTTACGCCTCCATTCCACCTGGTGGAGTTGAAGTGAAGCAATAATAACAGACAGGCTGAGGCGAGGAGTGTGCAGGTAAAGCGGCTCCTCTGCTCTAATTGCAGGGCTGTCTTCTCTCCTGGACACAGCAGTTTCTGGGTTTATTGAGATTCCATTAGAAGCTTGTCTGACACTCACATGGGGATCACTGTAAACTGGCTCTGTCATAGCAGACAATTTTTGAGATGTGAAGTAAATTAAACATGTAATCACACAGCCAGCACTGGCACTGGCTCCCAGCTATTGACTCTCATCACGCGGCAGCTGGGGGGACGTCGCCAGCTCATTTTCATTCCTTGTTGCCTTCCTATCCTTACCTGCATTTTGTCACTTCTAAATTACAAAGTAATATTTATTGAAATGGATAGATGTAATACTGCCTTTTTTTCTCAAAACAATTAAAACAATTTTTGGCACTCAGTATGTATTCAAGTGTACAGCATCTGATGTGTTATTTTGTCCCATTCCACCTGCAAATATGCCGTAAGCTGTATGACAGTATGACAGTGTGTGGTCTCTCTTTTGTGCTTCAATGTTGTCCATACATTTTCTCTTGGATAGCTCAGGACTACAGGCAAGCCGCTCAACGACCCCGTGTTCCTCAGCCATGCCGTTTGACTGTGCGCATTGTTTTAACAAATAATCTATACATGTTCCTGGACAAGATTTGGTCTTGAAGGCAGCAATGTATTTTTCCTATGTCAAAATATTAAAAGACCCATACCAGGGACTGATACAGCGAAGAGCCTGGATTTTGGACTTGTTGATGATAATAGTCTGGATGGTCCTTTTGTCTTTGGTCCAGAGAACTTACTGTGCATTTTATTAAGAGATAAAAAGAGAGAAAAAAGATCCTCCGCCCATCTTTACTCCTCCAGGATGTTTGATTAATAATGCTTTTGAAATAAATCATAACCAAATCATCTCACAACATTGTATATATATATATATATATATATATATATATATATATATATATATATATATATATATATATATATATATATATATATATATATATAAATAAGTAGATTTTTTTGTTTTTGTTTTTTGCCCCTAAAAAGCTTTGTTTAACACAAAGACGAAGACAGATGATCCTCTGTGCTGGTTTGCTGTTAGACTTTGACCTGATATTTAGTTACTGAGACACAAGACCGGCGTTGATACACTTGGAATATTACATAATTCCTCAGTTACAGTCCGCTCTCCCTGTTTCAGCATTTCTTACTCTTGCTGTGTGATTAAGTTGTTGCATGTTGTCTCTTTCCATCCCCATGTTGCAGCTGAAAGCCCATCGAAGTGTTCTTGGCAGTTTACCAGCCAGGTAGCACTTGAGTGGAGGAAACAGCAAGGATTGAGCAGCATAGGCTGAAAAATTAGGCCCCTGCCTTGTAATTCAGTGGTGGGAGCCTGATATCATCAGGCTGTGGTCGGCTATCAGGCAGGTAATACCACCCACTGACTGTAATCGCTAATGAAGCTGCTATTGAGTTTATAATGCGCTAAATGATGCAGACTCCCGCTCCAGATAAACATGTCCCAAATAAACGATTTGGGTGGTAATTGCACTTTGCCAGTGGGCCTGTTAATAGAGTCTAGACTCTGATGAAAGGGTTAATTCTTTTTCTGAAGCATCCCCTCACTGGCTCATTGCACTCTCATTTCTACAGAGATCGCAGCATTCCCTTGGTTATCAGTGTACTTAGAAAGAAAACCTAATTAGACAAAAAGACCTTTTTCTCATTCCCTAATTAGGTCCTTAACATAATTAGCAGGTGATGTTAATAACCCTCTTTTAAAAGCTATTAAAAGGCTGTTTGGGAGCAAGTGGTGGAGAAGAGTTAGCCTGTGGGCAGCCAGGCGGCCCATCTGAGGGCCCGAGTGAGGACCGTGCAGCTTGCTGGGAGCACTGCTCATCATGGCTGGAGCGCCAGTACATTAGGACTTTTGCTGTACTGGAGACCCTGATAGTACAGTGCAGAGCACCTTTGCGCCATCAGAAAACATTGTGCCACATCATGCTTACCCAACAAGTAGAGATCTCAGCATTCCTACACAAGCACCATCCTGGATTCTTTGGTCTCCCTAATTCTGGATGAACATTCCAGAAAACATCTGTTCAGTTTAGTTCATTCAAAAATTCTTGTCCTGAGACATTTTCAAACCACTAACAGTACAATTCCTTCTGTGAAGTTTGGCTTTGGTATTTATTTGGAGAACAAAACCAAACCAAAACCAACCAAAACCTTTACAAAGAAAAGTGATGCGGGATGATATGTGATGAGGAATGATCTGTGATGCGGGAGGATCTCTGATGCGGGAGAATCTGTGATGCGGGAGGATCTGTGATGCGGGAGGATCTGTGATGCGGGAGGATCTGTGATGCGGGAGGATCTGTGATGCGGGAGGATCTGTGATGCGGGAGGATCTCTGATGCGGGAGAATCTGTGATGCGGGAGGATCTGTGATGCGGGAGGATCTGTGATGCGGGAGGATCTGTGATGCGGGAGGATCTGTGATGCGGGAGGATCTGTGATGCGGGAGGATCTGTGATGCGGGATGTGAGAACAACGAACATGTTGTCCATGACAACCACAGAGTTGTAACATGTGAGCATTGTGCTAAAGGCTTGTTATGATATATTAAAGCAGCTGCACCTCAAAATAATAATAATAACATTACATTGATTAAAAATGACATCTTTGAGGCGTTTAATTTTTGAAATGATTGACTTCTGAGTTTCAAGCAATGCAACTACATTACAGTCAGCACGTATCTGACAAAACTACTTGACCAATTCTTTACAATTTCCTTATAAAGCACAGGGGTAGTATTAAAGACTTAGAGCCTTTTGTCAGATTATTGTATAAAAATATGCCTTACTGTTCTAATCATACTGGTTTAAAGATTGACCTGATTTACATTTATGCACATTTTGTTGCACACAGACATTAGTATGACAGTTTGACAACGTGACTCAACAACTGCCTACATCACAGCCTCACTAATGTGTCCAAGAATTCGGATTTTTCATGAAGCCCAGAACAGGAATCCTAGAATCGCATGTGTATATGGGCCAAGCATCACAAACCACCAGGGGGCATTGTGTATTCAATAATAAGTCCAGAAAATTACCATAGACACAACAATAGGACACACCGTCACTAACCGGCCTCCAGTGAAATATTGTTGACAGGGCTCAGGGAAGTGCTGTGGGTTCCAGTGAGCAGTCTGTTCACTCTGCTGAGGATGAGAAAGATGAAGAAGAGCCATCCGCCAACCAGAAGAGCCTAGTCCTCGTCTTTAATTAAGTATCTGAAACATCAATTTAAATGTAAATATCAGTGGTGCAGCACCACTCATGCGTAAATTAGAGGGTCGGCCCAGCCACATTTCTCTCTCTCTCTCTTTCTCTCTCTCTTAAGTCCCTTGCTCACTTAAAGTGACATCTGCTCACAGCTGCTCGGTCTGAGGCTCCCCCCAAGCTTGCACATGCATTCATTCGCAGACACACACACACACTATGCGCATTCAAAAACTTTCACGAGCCCGCTTTTACTGTTGTAAATCTTGTAGTTGGTGATAATGGAATAACGGTACTTTGTCAGGTTTCATACAAATGAACAGTGACAACGACAAAATCACATAGTTACGTTTTTAAACTTAGCATTATCCCATGTGAGCATTTTGTTACAGCAAAAAAAAGAAAAAAAAATATGTATATATTTTTTTTAATACCATTTTTTAATATACATATATACTGTAGTCAACATTTGAAGTGAATCAAAACATTTCATCTAATCCGACATGACTACCGTACTGGCATATTGGCAGTGTTTAGGGGAATTGGTGTATAAAAATACAGTTAACAGGAGGAACCCATCAGTACTCTCAATACGCAAAGCATTCCTTAGGATAACTACGGTATCAAAACATTATATACACGTTACTCTTACCTCTCTTCAGACTTTCTGTCTCCTAACTGTAGTCGGGAGGCTTCAGGTTTGCTAGACTGTGGCTCATAGCTGGTAACTTGCTTATCCAGTCCTACTGACCTGCGTGCACAGAGGGACAGCTTTTGAACTTGAACCTTTTATTTTGTATCCACAGGATAATTACCGGCATCACAGCAACGCAGGGACTTGTTCTGCTGCGTGAATACCTTTTGTCCATAGTTCGTCATTGTGAACTCATACGGTGGCTTACAGAGCACTCCAGGCACATTCGTGGTTGTCGGTGTAGGACCCCTACAGGTGTCCCCCCACCCAAAAGGGCACCCCTGCCAGTTCAGCACATACCAGTGTTGTAGAGAAAATGTAACACGTCAGCATATGCTAGCTAAATCATGGAAGTGCGATGAGGACTTAACAGACTGTAAAACACAACACAGAATCTATACTTTTTTCTCGTGTGGCGTGCTGCCATGCCGCCCTTGAAGCTGATGGGACATGCCCACCGCATGTCAATCAAAGCTTGCAGAAAAAAAGTATTGCTTTATATAAATCCAGCTGATGTGGTACAAACAAGTTGTAGAATACAATTCAATACAAGTGTTTTTCTGAACCAGGTTATAAATATGTTTATTCGAGCTGCTTTAAAACAGCAGCTGTTTAATTGGACGTTATTTTGTGTTAGAATTACTCAACTCAACATCAGTTGCTGCTTTTTGCATCCAGCAACAACCATTCATTTAAAGAAGAATAATTGTCTGCTCCTGTATGTTTCCAATTTAAGAAATATATTTTTAAGGTAAATGAAACATATAACATTATTTGTGCAGCTCATTGAGATTTAACTAATAAAATCTGTAGATTAATTGCAGTTAGAAAAATGCCATGTATAAATGTATTACCTTTAAACTGAGTAAGTGTTACTTGAACTTCAGCTGCCGTTCTGCTGGTTGCTCTTCCTCTTCAGGCAGCTGATTGGCATGGCTGGTTCGTAGCTGAACAATAACAGGCTCTGATGGAACCCATAGGAGGGCAGGATGATTTAATTGAGGGGTAGAGGTGATGTCTTTTTATGGTCCCCTTAAGATTGCCTCCCATCTTGTTGCTCACCCCAAAGGGGTCAGTAAAGGTCCTCTCCTAATGGTCATGGAGGAATGTATTGGTCTACATAACCTCACTAACATCCAGTAGAACTGATAAACCAGCTCATATTCAGTCATTTAAGGGTGAAAAAGTGGGTCAGTGGAGAGTGAAGGGGCTGTACCAGAAAAAGTGCACAGCACTGACATTGTGTCCATTATCTTCCTTCTGTGTATTCTCCTTAAATCTACAACCATCCATGCACTCATCCATCATCTATATCCTCTTATTCCTATTCTGGGTTGCGGGGGTCTGCTGCAGCTCTCTCCTGGCAAAAGGCAAGTGTAAACCGTTGCCAGTTCACTTATAGACAAACAATCACACAAGCTCACATTCACTGCAGTGGTAATGCAGAATCACCAATTAACCTGGCATGCATGGGGTGCATGCATCCCTGTGCATGCATGGGTTTTCTCATGCATGCACAGGGGTGCATGCATGAGAAAACCCATGCATGCACAAGGACAACATGCAAACTCCACAAAAAAAAGCCCCAGCCAGGAATCAAACCCGGCCCCTCCAACAGTGCTAAACACCAAGCCACCATATTGCCTGGATGTAGATCATGGTAAAGAAAGATAAAGCCTTGGGAAGATTTCTCAAGGCTAAGATTCAACCAGTGTTCACTCAGTAACTGCCAAGTTGCTGATGAGCTGTTAGCTGCAGCTAAAGGAATTAGGACTGACATGTTCACTCCGCAGAACAATGTAGCTTTTAAGTGGCTTTTTCTCTTCTCCTTATGGCCTTGTATGTATGAGAACGTGCTAATCGGTGAGACGGTGTCAATCTGAAGTCAGAATTCTAACACGCCACTGCATTTCCATAGGATTTGTGTGTGTTAAGGTCATTAACGCCTGACCTCCAGAGTTGGGCGGAATCTTGTATAAGTGCCTGTATTGCACCAGTTGTGCCATTTATTTAGTTTGTCTAGTTGAGTATAGTGTCTGGCAATAAAAACATGAACATAGATATTGTTGTAGGAATCAGCGACCCCAGTTCTGTATTTGTTAAATAGATTTGACTCAGCAAAGTTCTGATTGTAACATAAAAAATAAAAAAATAAATAAAAAACTTGAGAAATTCACAAAACAATCATCCTAGCAAGGTGACTTTATCAAATAACAGGAATGCTGGAAGCATTCTACTTTTACCCGTAGTAAACATGTTTTCAAACACTATTTCAGCGACAGATTCAACAACAAGTCCTCATTCAACTACTCCATACATGCATCAGCCTCTTTTTAAACCCAGTTCTATGACTAGGACACTGAAATTAGTATGACACAATTTATTCAAAATAAAATAAAGTTTAATTTATGCATTTCCTAGATTATGCCTTTAAAGCAGTAAAGCAGTCAAGAGTCGAGTGTAGAATGAAGCCCCATAAAACTCCGAGACAATCAGCACCACCTTTCATTTGTCACTTCCCTGCAGCCTTCAGCTCTCCGGACTCCCGCCACTGTCCCTGTATCCTGACCTGCCTCGGACTCACCCTCAGCATCAGCCTCCCTGGAGAGATAGAGATGGATTAATCATTGTTGCTGTAAAAAGTCAAGAAGTTGGCATGAAATAACATCAATAAATGAGAAATGACATGTTTGGCCAAGCTTCATTACTGGTTGTGGTCGCCCTGAATCCAGCAGTCTTATCATCTGAACTTTTAAAATTAAAGTTGGCAGACTTTGGCTGAGGAACTGTTTCATGCAGAAAATACAGAAACACCAAAAATACTCAACTCCCAGTAACAAACCAATACTTTTAAACTGTGGGAGGGAACCATCCCTGGGCTAAATAACATCACAGTGCTGGCGATGAGCTTATCGTGTCTCAGGTCAATACTGGAAATTTACAAAGACGAACTTTTGGGGTTTGAGAAACTGAAAATTTGTGGTTACTTCATTAATCACGAGATGAGAACAAGATAAACTTGTATCTGGCAAGAGAAATGTTTTGTAAAGAACAGCAACCGCTCATGACCCGGCTTATGACATCATGTCACATGCTGACATAAGCTTCACACATGATGGAGGCAGCGGCGTGCCGTGGGCACGTATGGTTGTAAACGGGCTCAGTGGTGTTTAGTGATGACGGCTGGATTCATTGTGAGGCGTGTGGGCCTATACTCTTTATTATATTCTTCCAAATGCTAAAACACTGTTAGGATAGTGCTTCACAGAGCAGATGGATAATGACCCTACACATACTGCAAAGGCAACTCAGGACTTTTTGAAGGCAAATAAATTAAACTAAGTCACTAACTTGATCTTAACTCAGTGGAGCAGACTTTTCAGTTACTGAAGGCAAAAAGGCCACAAACAAGCAACAACTAAAGGTGGCTACAGGGAAGTCTGACAAAGCATCAAGGGAAGAAAGTCAGAATTTATTCAGTTTCCATGGGCTCCAGACCTCAGCAGTTATTGACTGCAGAGGATTTTCATCCAAACATAAAAATCATCATTCTATTTACTATTATATCCCTTTGTCCAAAGTGCTTGTGAGGCCTTGGAAATGGAAGTAGCTTGCTCGGAATAGCTATAATTCCTAAATGATGAACGGCTCTTTTTCTTTTCTTTCTTTTTCTTTTTTTGTTCAAACCCCTTAAATTAAAGCTGAAATTTGATCACAAAATGATTGTTTTATTTCAAGTCCATTGCGATGCTCTGCAAGGGCAAAATCATAAATAAACTGCTGTTGTAAATACACTTCTGGACCAAACTGTCCATCCACAGGCAACGCTGAACCTCCATGACCTCTGGCAACAGAGCAATAAGTAAACCACAAAAATACAGATAAGGGCCTTCAAACAAGACAGGACACATTGCTTGTCAGTAAGTGTCTTAAGATTAATTCAATTAATTCATCAGCTCAGGTCCTAACACCACTGTTGTAACAAACATTAGACGACACTTTTTAGACTTGTAGGGAGGGAAACTGTTCCTGAACGGGAGCCTTGGCCCGTAGCTCTTTCAGCCAGTGAGAGTGGGGTATCTGGCAGGGAAACGGTAACTGGTAAGACGTCCTTGTGCTGGAGCCCACCGGCGTCTGGCAGCATAAACAACTCATGCATTAGCGGGCCACCCTTGCCATAGTGAGTAATTCTCTTGTCATGACTCCATAGAGCGACAGCTCAGTGTTGCCTGGCATGGGTCCCTGTGCCCATTCTTAGTCAACAGGATTAAGCTTGCTTAGTATGAGCTCTCTGGGATCACCAATATAACTCCATATTGTATGCACAATGCTGGCTTACCAGTTTGGCTACAACAACATGCTTTTGCTTAATGCCCTGCTCTTCCTGTTTTGAATTGAAAGGATGGGAATGTAGTTGAGAGGAAAAGATTGAGAGTTGCCAGAGGCCATTCATAAATGAGATATGAGTTAATTTGCCATGCTTATCTTAAATTAGGATAAATTTGAATAGAATAAAATATTGGTCGATTGCAGCTTTAGATACTGATGTCCCACTTCAAAAATGTCCCGTCCTAAGATGATGATTAGTAAGGTAAGCTGCAACAATCAAGCCCTGAAAAAAGACCGCTCAGAAATATTTCTAATATTGTGTCCATAGGCGTCTTGTTTGACCGCTCAGATAGCACTCTGTTTACATTTTTTGAACTCTGTGGTTTTACAAACAAACATATTTATTTACTTACCTACTAAAACATGTAAACCTCATAAATTCCAAAAAAAAAAACCATTACTCTTTTTTGACCACATAATAGACTAGACCAGACCAAGCGCACATCTCACTCTGATGCGTCGTGTCACGCACTGGTGGCTCTGAAACAGAGTAAATCTGACCTCATCATGACCACATGGGCTAGACAGCTGTTCAGCCCCAGCACCTTGGGCTCTCTCCTCATTATGTGTCTGAAAATGATCTTATTTTAACTAGTAAACATTACAATACGTTCTGCATTTTGTTTTCTTTGATGAGATAAAATCACATTTTTAAGATCTCCAATCATGATATCCAAGTTCTTTATTTCTGACCATATTTCTTCCTTAAACATGATAATTTGACAATACAAATGTAGTAATTTCAGCAGTTTTCTTAGTTGCTTTGTTTGCAAACAAATGATTTGACCGATCCAGGCATTTTTCCATGACTGCAGGATGCTGTCATGCTGTCAATAACAGCGAAAGGACCAAGCTGACCCTGATTGAGATACCACCCACCGTGAGTAAGTCCAGCTACCAACGTCCCATTCTACTACCTTTATGATTCATGCTTTATGCTCAGTATGACAACTTTATTCTTCTCTCACAACTTAATCTGGAAATTCTGGTTCATGCCAGGCTCACCTCATACAATCCTTCCGGATGTTTGATTACCATCTATGTGTTTTATCCACAGATCCCTCACACATTTCTTACTTGTGAATTTTGTGCATGAATGTTACAAAGCACACTTTTCAAATAGAATTTTTGATGTACAAACTCATTCTTCTGCATGCTTCTTTCATGAGGAATTCACAAGGAAGGAGCTGAAATATTTTGATCTTCTGGTTGGGGAGGCAAAGATACCTGACTTCTGCTATCACTTCCTCGAGGAACCTGAGGAACCTTCCTCGCACCTGAGGAGTAACGAGCACTCCCAGAGAACGATGCCAAGCAAATCTGCAAGTGATAAACAGTGGAGTAGAAAGTTTGTAGAAAATGATGTGGAAGCTGCTACGACTGTGGAGAGCCCAGACATTCAGTTTGTTGCTGCTGTTTAAACTGGAAAACTTCACTTAGGTGGATGCTTGTGAGCAATGCCACTAAGGAATTTCATTCATACTTACCCATGCTTGTCATTTTTTTGTTTGTTGTCCACACCTTTAGTATCTGGTGCTAACTGAACACCATGGCCCCTAAAAGCACACCCCTGGATTAAATGCATTTTGGTACTGGCCCTGTCAGTACATTGCCCTGGATCTTTCTTGCCATCAAGAAACTACTGGGCCATCCAAAGACCCCACTGTAAGTTGTGTTCAATGGAGAGATGGGTCCAACCATCCTATTATGTTGCAAGACAGCCGACTCTTTCCGCTTAACAGTTCCAACACTTACTGGGTTTTGCAAGTTTCAACATATAGTTGAAAGCTACAGCCGTCCAGTCGCTGCAGTCACTGACTCAAAACTGCATATACTTCCTCTTGCTTTCAATGGTAGGCAGAGACTGGATAATATCAAGGTTTTTCTTTCTTTCACCTGGAAAGGTGTCCTTTCCGACTTTTATTCTCCAATCCTAAAATGCATCCATGTATTTTGGTTTTTCATCCCGGTGCTTCTCCAACGTTGGACTGCATGTGTAGTAACTCCTTTAGCACATGTAGACATTGGTGCAGCAACAAGGAAACTTCCCATGTATAAGATCACGTCTACGCAAAATAAAAGCTGCCTGCACTAAATATATGTTTTCTTCATTCTGTGTTGACAAATTCCGCCCTCATCCCTCTACTAGAAGAGATAAGACTTTTTTTATTTTATTTTATTTGACTAGTGTTAAACAATACTTTTGAGTAAAGGAGACTAAATAGCATGACAGCATGACAGCTTGGCCATCCATTCTGGTGATTTTCCCCTCATTGGATCCAAGACAAATATTCCTGATTGCAAAATTATGATTGTGAATTGAACATCAGGACCATTTGTGTCACATAGTAAAATACCAGGAAAACATAATGCCATTTTGGTGCAATACTCCCGTATCTTTGTGTTTTTAATTGATTCATGACTTCATTAAATCTTTTCCACCTACATTATCCTTGACAGGAGTCAAGTTTTAAGAAGAATTCTGTTCTCAAAGTTCAGTATTTATATTTGTTTTTTATTAAACAGGCACAGTTGGATAGATATTATCAGGCCTACAAATCTTAGAATAACCCAATATTTACTTCTTATTTTTTAAATGCTGATTTGATATCATGCAAGTATCTTAAAGGTCTTTTTTTTCTTAGACTGTACATATATATATATATATATATATATATATATATATATATATATATATATATATATATATATATATATATATATATATATATATATAAATAACTCAAAGTTTTATAATGGCTCTGTGCTAATTAAATAAGACACCCACACATTTTAACTGTGAAAACATTTCTTGTAATATACATTTGTTTAAATTAAATGAGAGTGACTCTGTCAATTACCAGTGAGAGTGTGTAAATATGTGTCCAGGCACAAGCATACAGTGTATGTTTGTACTCCACGCCTGCAAACATCATGCTCTTATTCCTATTTGTTTATGTGTATATGCACCTGCTGGCCTGTGCACTACCGTTCGCGAGTGTTTGTTCAAGTGTCTGTAGGAGGATAATAGCTATCACACAGTCTCAAGTTAATTTACCATGTAAATAGGACACTGCTGTTTAATCACACAAAAGCCAGACTGAGAAATGGAGCATGTCTACAATGTTCATACATGATTAACTCAAGATTTTAGACATAAAATGCAATATTTTTTCAATCTAAACAGAGAAAATTGGAAGAATTTGTGGTCTGTTCAAATTTGATGGAACCTCAAGCATATTTAGGATAAGTACATGCTAATGTACTGTACATTGTCTGTTTTCAGGCGTTCCCCAACTCCGGTGGAAGTTTCATTCAGTCCGGGATTCAGACGTTGTCTCTCCCAACTGCTAAGAACACTGCCTGGTTATGTTCCATCTGATCCAAAAACGTTGTGTACAACATCAAATCTGTCATACGGGTTTCAGGTGGACCTTTCAAGATTGAATTTGTTACATTAAACAAAACTGTAATCAATCAATCAATCAATCAATCAATCAATCAATCAATCAATCACTCAATCAATCAATCAATCAATCAATCAATCAATCAATCAATCAATCAATCAATCAATCAAACCCTGAACAACATACACTAACCCTTCTATGTTAGCTGGTCCATTACAGCAACATTTGACAAACTGATCTTGTAAATAATAAATCCTCCGAATAACGGTAAAAGCTGCTGAAGCATTTCAAATGATTTTCTTCAGGACCAAGCAGTGGTTTACATCTGACGTTTATGCATCTCAGGACCAAGCAGTGGTGTACATCTGACGTTTATGCATCTCAGGACCAAGCAGTGGTGTACATCTGACGTTTATGCATCTCAGGACCAAGCAGTGGTGTACATCTGACGTTTATGCATCTCTTTATGCATGCAGCTTTCTGAACTGTTGTGCTATTGTTTTGCTACTTTCCTTTCTTTTTTCTCTCTAACTTTGAAGTGCTGGTTTGTGGCAATTCAGCAGCTCTCCTCTGACTGGACAAAAACAGCTACTGCAGGTATTACAAAAATAAGAACACGTACTGATGAAATAGTCAAACTGAACTTGTTTATGTGGGTAAACAACTATCCCACAGTTTTGTGGTGGTGAGAAGTCACTCAACCACTTATTTAACATATATATCAGACCACTCAGGATTTGAGTTGGAATTTGTGATAAAATGGGGAACTTGCCCTAATTAATTAATTAATTTTTCTACTCAATCCATGTACATTTCTTACAACTTAAGAAAAACACAAAACCTAAGATTATATCAGGAGCATTTGGCACATCTGGAGCTTAAGGGCCCCTAATGAACTTGGCCCAGTTCTTAATTTAGCCCTGTTTCCTGTGGGGTTAATGTACATTTTAGATGTAACTTCTCAAAAATAATTTATCCATTCAGCTTCACAGTGCTAGGATAGAGCAAATGTCACACATTATTTACCAGAGTTAAAATAGGTAACAAACAGAAGTGTTTGTATATTTATTGTAAGATAGGGGACAGAAACAAAGAACCCCCATGTCTTCCCACCACCTTACAGACCCTCACAGAAATAGCTCAAAGCCGCTGATCCACAGCATCTGATACTAGCACTTAATGACTGAGTGGTCAGCAGAAAGCCTGACTGGCAGTGTGTTGACTGCCTCCCATCAAGAACCAGAACCAGGAAGCCAAAGGTGGCGCATACATATGTGTGTTTCATCTGTTCTGCTCTGCTCGCTGCTGACCCTTCCCTGTCCTTCATGCCGGGGCCAGGAGCGCCTCCATAATAGCGGTGACAACGGCAGCTTAAAACTGCCTAATCATAAAAAAGCCATGGCAAGCTCCAGTGAATTACGAGGAAATATAGCCTTTCTTTACAGCAGAGGCTGTGAATGAAGCCATAAAATTATGAGCAGTTTTTATGATGGCCCATTGAAGAAGGATGCTTGTATATTGATGGTTCACAGGCTGTATCCCTCTTCCCCCATGCGGTGGAAGAGCTGATAAAGGGGCCCCTGTGTAACTATTTTTCATGCATTTAATATATTAATTATCCGGTAAATGTTCCCCAGGCAGTGCTTGGGATAGCAAAGAATGACAGCTTTTCGATGAGGCTCATGGTGTGGCCCATCAGGCCACAGTGTATTACGTGGGAAAGGTCATTGTGGGGTTAATGTAACTTTTTATTTGCTGATTTTTCATACGCAGGGAAGGCAGGCGAAAAAAAGCATAGGTAGTTTATAAAAAAATAAAGTAAGCAAAAGAGAAGAAGCAAGAGAGAAAACCGAGAGTTGAACAAGGACAGACTCAGGAGGGTGGTGTGTGTTGGAAATATAGAAGATGAAGGCAGGGATTCTGATTATTATGTTTAGACTCTTTTTCCTGTCATGGTATGATATTGCGGTTTCCCTCACTCCTACCTAGTCTCATAACACACACACGTGCACTCCCACACACGCACACGTGCGCTCCCACACACACGTGCACTCCCACACTCACGTGCACTCCCACACACACGTGCACTCCCACACACAGTAGCTTCTGGGTCGCTACATGAGAGAAGCTGACAGGTGAGCCCCCGGTTACAAGGCAGCAATGCAACCCACTGATAGTCTGCAATCACCTATATCCCGCCTTCACATCCCATCCCAAATCAATTCTTGATCAATTTCATGCCAAAGAAATAAATAATTTCTCCAAAATTGAGAACACATTCGGTTTGATCATTTGTGCTCCTCTAGTTGTAATTGAACTCCTGGGTGGAATAACTGAAAGGATTATTGCGCCGCTTGCTGCTGCCGCTTTTGCTCGCACTCTTCCTCCACAAACTTCGATTATGATTCTGGAAGCACAGCTTTCAAATATGGTATAAATGTGAAAAAGGAAAAGAAAAGAGAAACAAAAAAATGGCTTTTTTTAATCACCATATGCAACATTACTAATTCAGGTGCTCTGAAGAGCTGTCAAGACAGAATTGAGTGGAGATACGGGTGAGGTGATCAATTGTGTGTGGTCCCTGGGTGGGGCTCTCATTTGCAGGTGCATTCCTCCAGCTGATTGACTTAATTAGACCGCCCCCACATCCTGCTGATTAGATGTAAACATTAATATGCCAGAAAATGATTCTGTCGATGTCTGCAGCAATGTTCAGAGCAGTACTAAATTGATTGGCTATTGAGAAAAAAAAGAAAAAGATTCTGTTGTGATTTGAGTTCACTTGGAGATAGTACAGGGATTTAGATGCAAACACACTCCCCCCTAATGCCCCTCCTACACTTCATCTGCTTGTATGTTGTTTGGCCCATTCAGCATTGTTTGATTTGACTTTTTAAACTTACTCTTGAACTGGCCTAATTTATTTTAAGTTTACATTTGTCTGTAATTACCACGCACTTTTTTTAAATGTGATCTTTCTGTATAAGTGTTCGTTCGTTGTTCGGCGTCCTGTCCATGCGACCTCTCCCTATATTTCAAACCTGTGGTCAACATAGACAGTGAGCTGGTCCAGACTGGTGTAACTCAGACGGGTGAAGCGGCTGCTTCCATCACAGACTTGGTGTTATTGACGGTAACTTCCTGCTTTGTGCAGATTTGTGTTCATGGTGTTCCTATTGGCAGCTTGATTTATGAATATGTTCTCAAATGAGTGCTGTATATGTTTATGCATTCACACTTTTTTATTTTCTTGGTTCATTTGTCAACAGTACTAAAGTGTCTGCAGCTCATTGAACACTGGCCCACCTGTGAGCCAGGTGCAGCTGTGCACCACCGTGGCCTGAAGGTCAGCAGCTGCAGGCGACATATTTCATTCACTATCAGTGCAGCTGGTGTACATTTGGATTTATTTTCTTAATTTAGTACATTTGTTTTAATATATATATATTTTAATTATTTGACTCATATGATATCTATGCAGTCATGTGACTCCAAATACACCACCTTTCAGGTTCAAGGTTTTAGATATCAGTACATCAGTACAAACAAACATTCCTGAGCACCGTCGGAAAATGTAGTGCTTCCATAGAAATCGAGCAGATCAGAAGGAGCCAGCTGGAGCACAAAACCAAACAAAAACAGATTTGATTAAGTGATCATCAGCAAGAGTGAAGCCCAAATGTTGAAGGGTGCTTTCCTGTACTGTTCAGGTGTGCGCTAAAACGACGTGTTTGAAACGTTGCATCCAAACACACAATATCT
Source organism: Xenentodon cancila (assembly GCA_014839995.1). Lineage (NCBI taxonomy): Eukaryota > Metazoa > Chordata > Actinopteri > Beloniformes > Belonidae > Xenentodon > Xenentodon cancila. The sequence continues at coordinate 2,541,278 of CM026201.1, forward strand.
GTTAGAGAGACCGTACCAGAATGTATGTTTAGTCATGTGCAGTACAATGTTTGCCAAAACCCAGCAGCGACCCCTCACGCCAACTACAACTGTGTAGCGGAGCAGTAGGACCTTGCAGGACCTCCAACTAGGCGGCCTACAGTGTTCAGTTTTACTGATCCATCACATATTAAACCTAATCAAATGTCAGTTTCACAAATGACAAGAATAAATGTTTTTATTCCTGGAAATTAGGGTTTGAATGTATGTTTTTCCTAACACGACTGACATTTTGAACTGTTAAAGGAGGTTTGGAGTTTTACTTCTTTTGTAATAATTAATCGATTATTAACCTCAACTCATTTAATCAAGGAGGAATGTGATTTCAATTTTTTATTTTTATTTTTATGAAACATTTTATTTAGACAAAAGGTAAAGTCAAACTGATACTTAGAACATTGCATTGATCGTATAATGATGATAATAAATGTATTGATGCCTAAGCTGAACCTGTGTCTCCGAACATTACTGAGGTAAAACTGCTAATTCCATCGTTCATTTGTCTTTTTTAAGAAAAAGCTTTGGAAACGTTCAACGACCTGTTCATCTTTCCAACAGCATCACAATAGTAATAAAAATGATTAAAGGCAAACTGAAGTGCTGGGTCCCAGTCGAAGCCGCCTCCTCCTTACTCCATCCCAGGACACACGGACCTACGTTTATAAGGAAGGCAGCTCTCAGCCGTGTGGTGTTGATGGCTGACACACCAGCCACACCCCCTTCCCCCAAACGGCACATATATACACACACACACACACACACACACACACACACTTACACACAGCAACCTACACTCTCCAGCAGGGCATCAAGCCCCATTAACCCCCCACCTGGCTCTCTGCTGGGTCCCTGTGTGCTTAACACAGTGGTGTTAGCGTAAAAGATGTGCCTGCTCGTTCTGATGAGCTTTGCACAGTTTAATAGAGGTCTTGGAGGGGTTCACATTAATATAGTACGGCCTGGGAACAAAGGCCATGACTTACACCTCCCACTCCTCCATGCCAACACCCCGTCTATCCCCTGCTTTTCTGTTTTTATTTCTTTTTCTCTGTGACAAGTCATTTGGTGGTGTGGTGATATGTCTGTCCACATATTGGTGGTACAAGGTAAACTTTCACCCAACAGCTGGGTTACAACCTTTTCTCTCATCTCTGTGTGTTGACAGCAGTGGTTCAAAAGTCACAGTGAGATGGGAACTGATGGCGTCTTTAGCTTCGGTGCTTTCAGCAAACGGGTTAGTGTTGACGAGGTGGTTTGGTTTGTTTTTAGTTTTGTTTTGAGCTTGAGCTCAGTTGGGTGCAATGCTTGATTTTAAATATATTCATCTGGTCATTCCTGATACAGCGTAGTCTGAATACAAGTGGAAACGTGCAGAGTCTGTTTCAGCTCAGGACACGCCAAAGTAAGTATGTGCAGAAACCCCAGAAAATGAACGTGGACATTGTTAAAGACATCTGGTCGTGGAGGAAGCTGCTGCTCATCGGAAGATGACTTTAATTCATTTAAGACCTGATAAGAACGAGATGATGATGATAACTACGAACTGATATGTTGAGTAAAATAAGGATGTTGTGTGTGCTATGTTGTTTTTTCACTGTGCTGCTGTTTTGCTCCACAGCTCATTAATTTGTCAAACACCACATGTTAAAAAAGGATAAAAACCTCCATAAGAAAACCATATTGATATTATTTATACCAAAACTTAACCCTTTCACTTTGTTCTAATGATCATTCCAATAATTTCAATTAAAATAAGACAAATTACAAGCATATATGACTGAAACATGCTGCTGCTGTACAAGAAAAACACTCTTAACTTTGGAGGTTAAACAATGTTGTATGCTCGTAATTTATCTTATTTTAATCCAAATCATTTGAATGACCGGTACTGGCACCACTGCAAAATGGTGTCAATGCAGTGTAGAGGACTGTTTGGCCACAGGAGGGGGGCTTCAGCGGGGGTGGGAGGACACTCGCACAACAGCGTCCCATTAAAGAGTGAATAGTCAACTGTCGTTCATGTTTTCTCATTGCCATTATTGTTTTATACAAGTCCCGTGTTAAATAAAGCTGAAAAATCCCCTGGTGAGTGGGGGGGTTGGGGTGCCTCCTAAAAGGAAAACAAGACAAGAATGCATCTGGCATCTTCAAGTGGACATCACGTACTTGTTTATTTGCATATGGCACAGGGGAGTGAGATCCAATAACAAGCTGCCAATCGAGACACATGTCAAGTGCAAACAGAAGTACTTGTCCACCTGTGATCGGAGGAGTCGAGAAGGATAATAATACCAGGTCTAAAAGGAGTCGAGGTACATAGCCCCAACTTTGTACAGAAGTCTTGCTGTTTTACAGGTTTTTATATTCTTAACTGAAGAATGACACTGTAATTGACTAGATTACTCAGGTCAGCAAGCTTAAAATTTAAGTTGTTCACATTTTGAGCATTTAAAGAAAATTCAAATTTGATGAGCAGCTTAACATCATGTGATATATTAATGAAAATATCAAGCAAAAGGGCCTGAAAGCGTAAAAGGCAAATTAATATACATGTCACATCAGATGATGGGTTGAAGTCCAAAACTCTCCTTATTGACATTTTAAGAACGGGAATTATGGGTAATTCTATTCCTGCTAATTTATTATACTGAGAAAGAGTTTCAACCTGCCTTTGCAAAGTGTCTTGGCAGAACATCTGATACAGCGAGGCTCCGTGCTGGAGAGCAGGACGGCGGCTCGTGACGGACACTGGCGCTTACCTCATGCAGGACATCCGTGCGCCACTCAGCCCCTCCGTCAGTGACGGACTCCTTCACCCCGAATGTGTGACGGAGAGACGTTGCAGGTCTTTCCGTCCTGTCGCCATCTGACTGTGACGTCAGCACTGCCCACAGTGAGCCGGCGTGCACGCACCTACATGGACACTTCCATGTTGTAAATAACTCAATCCATTTTCGTATGTCTTGTTTATATTCTTTATTCGGCTTTTATGTTGGTTTTTTAACGTATCACCTTTGTTTTTTCTACTCTATTTTTCCAATTTCTTTTTAGGATTATCGCTGCAAACTAGACTTTCCAATATGGGAAAAATAATGAAAGAATTGCTAATCTAGATTCTCTTGCTGTTGTTATCTTTAACATCCTGCCTGTCATTTACAGGTTTTAACATCCGTGTTACTTCTTTACTTGCTCCTCTGACCCTTTGACATTGAAATGTAAACACTTGGAACAACCACTGAAACTATATTTTTCTGTATTTGCGGTTTGAAGCGTTTTGCCGCAGCTTCCAGAGTTGTGTCAATTCAAACCAAATTCCTCAGATTTTTCCCTAAACTGTACGAAGCCGAGGTGAAGCGTGTGTCTAGAGGATACGGATGTCTCCGTCTATCATACACTAGCACTGCTTCAGGTCCTGATGATCTGTAGGATCTGGATGTGTTGCAGCGTGAAGAGAAGAGATTTGCAGCCATTTTCTCACGTTGCCAGCAGACTGTGAGACCATGGAGAATGTCGTCCTCGCCCTCCACTGTCTAAAACCGGCTTGAGCGGAGGTATATTGTTCAGTCGTGGATCGTTTATTTACCAGGGTATCATATACCTTTCCACACAGAGCTCCATTTTTGCTGCCTACTGATTGTTATTTTTACTCTCCTGACTCTTTCATAATTCAGACCCCTCTTACCTTATCATCTGCGCCCATGCCCATCTCCCTCATCTTTCCATCTCCACCTCTCTTTCTTCCCTCTCTACCCTTTTCGCTTTCCATCTAGCTTCCATCATAGCCATGCTACCTTCTCCCTCCCATCCTTCCCACCCCAACATTCTTTCCTCCTGCCCCTCTGCCACCTCCTCCCCTCTCCTCCCCTGTTTCTCTTCTTGCACAGCCGTCACTCTGAATTATTTTCAATGAGCTCCTTTATAGCAGGCGCCAGATCTCAGCTCCAACTCATCACTGAACACAGGGCTGGGGAGACGCGCTCTGCATTTCGATCAGCTCTGAGCCTCCACTGTGCTATTAACCCCTTTCACACTAAACCCCACCACCACCATCCTCTTCATCCCCCTTTCTACACCTTGGCTCACTCTATTTCTCTACCCATGGTGATGCTTTCACCTCTCCACCCCATTGCGCAATCTGGATTTTATTTTTACTCCCATTATTCCGTCTATCTTCTCACTGTCAACCCATCCAAGTGCTTTTATTCTCTCGTCAGTGAATCTAGGAATTTGATCAGCATTACTTTGTGTTTTTGTCTTTACTTTATTTATCTGTTCAATACATGTTATATTCCACTGACATACAACTAACTTCAAAACGGTCTTGAACAGGTTAAAAACAACTATGTGTCCATTAAAAGGAACTAATTAGCAGGTACTATTTATAAAGCACACTACAAAGCCTCTACCGAGGTCCATTCTGCATAACTTGAAGCTTTCTAAAGGGACTGTGACCAGTCACTTTAAATTCAGTCATATAGGTGTTTATGTGGATTTGTGTGTTTAATAGGAATTGAAGGTTTAGTTACAAATAATCACGAATTAAAAATAATTGTTAGGAATAAAGAAAATGATGAAGAACTGCACGTGGGCTTATTATTTTAGTGAACAGGTGTCTGCTTTTTGCATTCGATAACTCTTGGTGATAAACCTCTGTCATAAACGTGATAAACCTCGGTCATAAAGGCAGCAGCAAAGAGGTCTGGTCTGTGCAGAGGACGATGCTCTGCAGGATGAAACATGCTCCAAGGAAAGAAATGCTCAAGAGCACTGAATAAACACAAAAAGCAATTATAATTATTTAACCCGCCTCTTTTTTTACATAAAGAAAATAAGACATTTTCAGTAAGACGTTGTTGAGAATACATTTTGTTGATCTCTTTTTAAACCTTAATAATGTTAAACTACATTTTTGAAAGGTTTCTGTGAGGGACGGAGCTGGTCAAGCAAGAGGACACAGTTGGTTTCAAAAAAGAAAGTTTACCCAAAAATGTATAAATTATTATGGTCTTTAAAAGAGGTCAAACGAACAAAATCAAACACTAATAAAATGGTAACTTAACAGAGTAATTTCAAACTAACAATGCCACAAAATCTATTCAAACAAGAAACAAAGGGGCGTTAAATACTGGCGGATCAGACCAGTTCGCAGCAGGGGTAACAGCTACTGGACAAATACCAAACACAAACAGAAGTAACACAAACTGACAGTTGGTTCAACAATTACTCAGAAATAAACAAAATAACAAAGTCAACAGAATACTTCAATCAAAAGTCAAGTATATGTAAATATTTAACACCTAATAAATCCCCACACCCCCCTCTTGAGGGCGCTAAGGTGGTTCAGCCCAGATCTGGTCTGGACACCTGAGCTCACTTCTGCCCCCCAGCGTTCACATGACTCCCAGCACCGGGAAAACACAGTTTAAAATACGATATTTAAATGTGTGTGCCTGCAAATACATAAAACACTTCAACTAAGTTTAACTTATATAAACAAACTGGTGTAGATGGGTGGGGTTATCGCCTTTGTAGGTGTGGCTGTGGATATGACCATCACAGGTTCAATAGTTCAAAAAGTGGGAAATATTGAAAAAAAAACAACTTTTATTAATTAAACAATGTATTTATTTATCACCTAAAGGTGTTTATCAGTGATTGCTTTGAGCATATATTCACCTGTTTTTGATCAAGGAGATGTTGTGTACTGTGTTAGTGACCTGGTCTTTCCTCTGACATACAGCTCGTCTGTTCCCTGTTAAACTCTTTAACGGTCCCATGATGTTCCTACTTATAGCTAGTTGTGCTTAAAACAACGACAGAACAAACATCCAACAACACATTGCTGTGACATTTATGCTAATAAAGCACTCAATTGTAATCTCTTGCCACTTGCTTTTATGCAGCCAGCAGTTCTGCACAAGCCATCATTCCCGGCATGACAAATGAGGCTACAATTTATACTTTGTAGTCAGGAACAGTAATTAATATGAAGTGACTGCCCTTATTATTTATCATGCCTGTGCTGGACTGAGTCAGTAGTGTTAAATTTGTCTGATCCAAAAATCAAGTTTCTGTTCATTTGTTTTGTTTTCATTTATTCTTTCTAATGTTTCCGTTCAGAGGACGGTGGTTTATGACTGCCAACTGTAGTAAAAAGGACACAGTTGCAGTGTAACAATTAAAGTTCAAGTTCAGATTCATAGCTGCAAAGGTCTTAAACATGTAATGTGATGGCAGCATTAATCCAGAAAGGTATATTCATATTTTAGAGCAACATGTTATGCTCATTTAAAGACAAGGAAAACAATTAACTCTTGTTTTGGAATGCTCGGGCACTCTTGTTTTCTTTTCCACACTTCCTAACTGTCTTTCATCTCTCAGTCATCTTTGCCATCATGTCCACTATGAGTCTGGGAGCTAGTTTCCTCTTTCAGCCACTGTTGAACCATCACTGTTGATGTGTGATACAGTGTCCTCAAGTCATATACTGCAGGCGCCAAGCCATCGTTGTTGCAAGAGTTCAGAGTTGTTTTGGATAGATTTTGATGACAGTGGGAATGGGAGACCACGCGAGTTTTATGATGCTTCCTAAAAATGAACAAATATTATTCGAAATGAAATTGAATCTGATATATTAATATGAAAATGCTGCAAAAAGTGACAGAGGGACAAGTGCATTTCTGCAGTGTGATGGATCACGTACTGGTCTGTGCTGATCTCTATGTCAGTCTACAATCCAAACCACACGTATGGTCATGAGCTGTAGGTGAGTGACAGAAACAATGAGGTCGTAAGTACAAACCAAACAGACAAGCTTCTTTTCAAGGTTGACTGGGCTCACCCTTAAGAGTGTCCACCATCATCTGGATAGGGCTCGGAGTACAGCTGGTGCTCTTCCACATCACAAGTAGTCATGTGAGGTGGTTTTCCCAACAGAAGACGTCCAGTTGAGCTGTTTTAGACATGTCCCATTGAGAAGAGGCCTTGGGGCAGGCCCAGTCTTTGCCAGCAGGCTAACGTCTCTTGGCTTGCAGGCTTTTATTGCTCAGCTTGCTTGGGAATACCACAGAAGTCCTGAAGGAGGTGGGCGAGAGGAGCAGTTCTGGGAATCTTTGCTTTCTCTTACTCCGTTTTAATCAACTTGAATGTGGGGCTGGTGTGGACTTGTCAATTCTGTGCTATTCAGCTTTAAAACATTTTAAGAACTGCTTAGCTTTTCCAAATACGCAAAGACACTATGACCTTGTAAAACCTGGTAGTCCATGTATCCTCTGAGGCAAACATGAATCTCCAAAGAATATTTGACCAGTATACTGGTGACAAGGTTTCTCAGGATTTATATGTATCAAACTTTTTTAATGGGTCTTAGGAGGTTAAACCACAACAGAACATCTCGTCTGATGTTGAACCTTTGGAATATCTGCAGAGGACCTACAGTTAACGAACGACACGTGAAAAAAATCAGCGCTTTGGTATTGTTACTCTGCCTTCTATGGAGGTGGTTGTAAACAAACTTGGCATTTGTAAAGGCTCATTGCTGTGCCAAATGTTTTTTCCAAATGCTGACTGTTGTTTACAAATGGCCCAAGAAACTGATTACCTGCTGTTCCGAGCTGCATCCATAAACACTAGAGGGTCATTTCGAATCATCCAGAAATGTTCATCAATGAAGATACAAACACTGTTTACAAACTCAACGTTTTTAAAGCAGCTCTTATAAATGTCATGTTCTGCAGTGGACTGGGCAACCTTCACAAACACAGACTGTTGATTCAAAAACATGTAAAGCATAGCTCCAGTTTTCCTTTCTCTGGACCTGTGCATCTCTGCAGCCAGTTGTCAAAAAGCAAAACACCTATTTACCTATTTGCCTTAATATTCTGTTTCGTTCCTAGTCAGGAGTTTGTATAGATATATGTTTTCATATTTTCCCCCCATATTCTTATAAAGAGAGCCTATTTAGGAACTTATTGTAACTTCTTCTCTTGTTGTTAGATTTTTCGGCTGTGGTTTCCTTTATTAGCAGAAACCAAACAGGAAAGGGCCAGCGGTTCGGACCTGAGCGAGCCGCCTGAGGACTGTAGCCTCCACGACCGGATATCTGACCCACCATGGCTTCGTTTTTGATTTGAAATTCCACTGCGGCAGCCATATATGACTGGCTGCACAGAAACCTCTGTGGATTCCTAACTGATGAAAACCAATCTATGATCGTCATTGTTGAATTTGGATGAAATAGCGTTTGCACAAATCTGTTAAATTACGTAAAATAAAAAAACCTTCCAATCTATATTATTTTACCATAAAGGCAAAGCTTCCAACTCATTTTTGATTGTTTAGCTTCATGTAACATCAGTGTAACCTGACTTTGGGCTAGCTTTGAGATCATGTAACGAAAAAAAAATGTAGTTTTAGGTGGACTTTGTTAGATGCTAATTGACTGGCCATTTAACTCACGTTACCTCCTCCAGTTTGGAGCAGTCTGCACTGACGGTTCACTTTATTTATGTCAGAGACAGTTGATGAACCAGGCTCTTAACTACCTGTGTTTATTCTTGCATGCAGTGAATCGTTGTGGAAAACCTCCAGGAAAACCTGGAGTCAACTTTTAATGGTAGGAATATTCTTCCTTGGATCAGGTGGAACCGATTCTTGGGCGAAACAGCAGTAGATGGACGATATCTACCTGATAAAACTGTTCTCACTTCCTCAGTAAGGAAAGCAGCTATTGGCTGTCCTAAAAGTTGCTTGAAGTCATTGAATCCTCACATAATTTGCAAAATTAACAATTTGTATATAATTGTGATGGATGCGGGCAGCACGGTGGCTTAGTGGTTAGCACTGTTGCCTCACAGCAAGAAGGTTCCCGGTTCAATTCCCGGCCCGGTGGGTCTTTCTGTGTGGAGTTTGCATGTTCTCCCCGTGCTTGCGTGGGTTTCCTCCGGGTACTCCGGCTTCCTCCCACAGTCCAAAAACATGCAGTGTAGGTTAATTGATCTTTCTAAATTCTCCCTAGGTGTGAATGTGAGTGTGATTGGTTGTTTGTCTTCCATGTGGCCCTGGATAGACTGGCGACCTGTCCAGGGTGTACCCCTGCCTTTCGCCTGATATGCGTCGGGATAGGCTCCGACAGACCCCCGTGACCCGGAAACGGATAAAGCGGGTTTAGATAATGGATGGATGGATGGATGTGATGGATGCTGTATAGGTGAGAGTATTAAAGTTGGGGGAAACATAATAATAAAAGGGAGTAAAAACACGCTCATTATGTGTTGAACTACAAAAACTTTTTCTTTTGTTGATTCTTTTTTTTTCAACCCTCCTCTGATATTCTGACTATAGTTATTATATCAATTAAATTAATGATAATTATGTACTAATAATTATTAATTCTTATGCAGCGACCCTGATCCGGTCCAGGATCAGCCAGTGGGGGATTTGCGGATGCACGATTCATTTGCAGTCTGGATGCAGAGGATTGAACATCTCCTGCTGTGACTTCAGCTGAGAGCGGTTGCCGGACGGCGGGTGTCCATTACATGCAACAAATCCTTCACAACGCATACATCCCATACTTTAACCACGGAAATTGATGAGACGTGTTTATTGCAAATGCGAGGAATCTTGGGAAGGAAGCGCATCCAGGCAGTATGTCAAAAGTTGAGCCTGGACAAGTGCAGGGTTACTCCCTGGACTGGAGCGTGAATACCCGTAAAACACTGTGGAGGTAAAGCCACTTGTGGCTGTAGCAGTTATCCCTCTGTTCCTTTATCTTTCACTGCCTATCGGGAGAATGAGTGGATGAATGGAGCTTGGAAGCCAGTGGTGGAATTTGTTGGTGTTCTACCAAAACTATAAATCCAAGCAGGAATATTCGTAGTTGGTCACAGTTATGGTACAAGTAACCTATTGATTCAGAGCGATTTTAGCCATTAAATATTTTTTTTATTTGTCCTGAGTCATGTATTTCAATTAGTTTAAAAGTTTATCATTTTGATGTGGCTTTCTCTTCGAATATATTTGTTTTGTTTTGATCCCATGCGTAAAAATGTCAAAGTTGAAATCCTGATGCAGCTAAAATATTAAAAATAGGGAAAGTGCTGCATCTGCACTGGAAGTTCCTCACCGACATGCAGCCTGAGCGTGTTTTGGTACGGGAAAGGGGCTTCTGGCTCAGCGCTCAGACTGCAAAACGCAATAGACAAAATGTTAAGTCATGTGACTCTTTGCTTTCTAAAGAGCAGTTCGTCGCCGCTGTATACTCGGGATGCTGATGGGAACAAATCACTCAAGGTAATCGAGGCTGCTCTTTGACACAGCTAAAAACATAATAACATAAGGGATATTAGTCTGTAAAAAAAAAAAATAATAAAAATTTTCCTTTGACTACCTTTATTTCCACAGCAGCATTGTTATTGATGCTAAAATAAACTTCAAGCAAAATGAGAGGAATTGTGTTTTAGAAAAAGTTTGATTTGCCTATCTGTTTATTTACATTGCTGCTGAATCTGAAGCACAATTCTTTTTCTGGTCCCACCTCCCTCTGCAATCTGGCCTCTTGTTCACCCTGCTGGGGGAAAAACCAGTGTCTGGGTGCTTTCTTGTTTCCTACGTGATGATGTTCTGCAGAGCAATAGAAACATATCACGGACTCCCTGTGACCTGCCAAACACTTCATTTCCAAGAAAGTTTTACATTCTGATGGTGAAATTGAAAATATAGATTGATTTGTTAATACAGTGATCCCCAGTCATCTGAGGATGTTAAGACATTCTTTTGGGTGTTGAGACATTTGAGACATGCTGTAGGTGGAAGATAAGCAGTTATGGTGAACTGACAAATATTCCAAGGAATACATTAAACTTACTGTAGATATAATAATGAGAACACTGCTTCCATTGGGCTTGAGTACAATAAAAAGTCAGCTGAGAGTAGCTGCTGCTTAACTGGACTCTGATAAAACTAATGTAAATCACTCTGTCAGTCATCCTGTTGCTCCAGGGTAAGATTAAACAGAAGTGTAAAAGCAAAGTCAGGAAAAAACCCTAAAAGGATTCTCCGTCTCATTCTTGCAGAGTGCTCGAAGGCATGTGCCAGCCATGAGGCGTATCTGTTATCACAGAAATGTATCTTTAAGACTTCTCGATTGGTGAATGAAGCAATGACCCATCACCTGTTCTGCTTCGCTTTTCGCCCATTTCATGTAGTAACCTATAGGAATGTAGGACAAGCCGGAGATATCTTTGCAGCAGCAGCATCCAGTTAAGAATCATTGTTAAGAATAACATCTGTCGCCTGCAGGAATGATTTGTCATCTAAAGAGAGTTCAGGTTTGGTGGCTATCACTTCCTTTTCATGTTGGAAAAGCCTGTTTGTTTGAAGATCACTTTACTGATCACTGTGCTCAATCAATTAAGTCATCCATGGCTAATCTGGGAAGAGTGTGAGGAATTGATTTTGGAAAGCAGCCAAGTGATGGTTTGGCAGTGACATTGTTTATCCTATATATGCTGAGCCTTGAGTATGCTCAGTATGATATACTTCTCTCCAAGAAGAGAGCCCGAACAGAACAGAAGTGTTAAAAGAGAGAATAATAACATACTGTACAGCAGAAATGTTTAAGAGTTTAATCATAGTTCAATATATGTGTAAGATTTATGTGCATAATTTGAGATATTAATTTGTATTCTTAATATAAGAACTGTTATTTACCATATTTTCTCACGATTTAATTTAACGATTCTAAATACATTTTAAAACATAAAAAAGATAAACCACGCTGCTACTATTATAATGTAAGGATACGGTAAGGTAAAGTTATACTGTACGGTTCAGAGGTTAATCCCAAGATGTTAATTTGTTAAATGAAAAAAATGTTAGAGATGTTCATACAAATAACTATTTACAAACTATTTAAATGTTTAATCACATCTACATTTCCAGAGGCAGAGCTGATCTCTTGAACCTGGCATTGCGCTCCGTCACGTTTGCAGCGTTTACCTGACAAAGGCCTCCTGTCGTCTCACTGGTCAGCTCTGTCATGTGACGTTCAGAGTAGGGCAGTGTTGTAGGTGTGAAGCTGTTGACGTGTGCAGAAAAGCAAACTACAATTCATGTTTCGGTTGTGTAATAGTGTCCTTAACAAAGTGCTTCCTGTCTTAACACATGCTCATGAGTTCGGTGTTGGGACGATGGGTGACCTCCTGCAGACCGCGAGCAAGCTTGGAGGTCGTCCTCTGGCACATGTATTTGCTTAAAGAAAGAAAAGAGAAGCCTATTACTAGAATCTGATTATTTTACTTCTTATTCTTAGATAATGAGAGGTTGTTTTGGGATCTTCCTTATCCTTGTTGTTATCTATATGTGCCACAAGTGCACGGAGAGTAGTACCCTCTACCCTGTGGCACATGACGGTAACTATGTTACTTGGGGGGTCATAGAATCTGCATATACTGTAGTTTGTACATTCAGGGGAATATAAAATATCTCAGATGCAGTGAAGAAATACACATGTTTTAGTAGGTCAGAACAAACTACAGTCTTGGCTCTACAAATGATCATTTATTTTTTGTGTGTGTAAGGCATCACAAAACTTCATAAACAATACATTTTGGATATGCTTGGGATGATTCACAACAAACAGTCAAGTGGTTGGTACAAAATTCTCCTGAGTGCAAAGTGAAACTGTGTTCACCCAGTATTTTACGTTTAGAATTTGCCTTCAAGTAATGTCATCAGGCAGCTTTCTTGGTTTTCTCCTATGTCTTAGTACACAGAGCAGCAATACGTGTCAAGTTTCTTATTGTTCACTTTTCTTTCAGTAACGCTGTTTAGCGATGGCTGAGGCTTTTTTATTGTCAGTTTTTATTGTATGACACATAAGTCAACAACTAGACCACGTTTTTATTTATATATGTAATAAACACTCTTTTAAGATTCCTGCAACCCGGTGCATGGAAGCCGCTCTTTCTTATAACAACCAAATTGCCCCAAAATGACTTAAATTTGAGGCTTGTAGTCAGTCACTGTATGTTTAAAAAAAAAAAAAAACCCTTGTGAGGGCCGGACCGTCCTCAGGCCCTTCAGCAAAAGTGTCTCCATTACACTGTAGCGCTACACAAGAACCATTGACCAAACAATTAACACTGCTCATGATGTGATGACGGTAATGCGCAAGTTTTAATATTTGCAAATGGACAATGAGATAAAAGGTGATGAAATAGAGGAATGAAGCAAATGAAGAAAGAGATGAAGAAACATGAGGTTTCTTGCATTTTGTTTGCTTTTTTAAACATACGCCTAGGTGGTAACAATTGACATTAAAAGAAAACACCCCAAAGAACCTTTTAATTAGTGTAATACACCAACAAGTTGAACTTGCCCATCAGTCCATCTATTTCTTTTTCTTGTTAAACATGTTTGTTATGGTTTGGAGATAATAGTGAAACACACGGGATTTCTATTCAACTGGTATAAATCCACCAAACTTGTGATCTTCATGGCATTGATACAGAGTTGTGGAAACATTAATGAAAACAAAAGGAAGGCTGGAAAATGGCAAACGATGTAAATAAAGAAGAAAAACAAAACTTAAGGGGAAGACACCAGCTCCACAGACGCAGCTATGCTGCATTTAAGAACATTTGGGAAACAAGAAACAATAGCTTTAACCATCTACTCTTACACCATGTAATTCCAATAATACCAGATAAACAAATAAACATATCAGGTATAGCTTTCTAACACAGAAATGCCCTTGGGATCATGATCAGCAGGACACTGGGGTTGATGGGATCAGGGTCAGCTGTGTTAGAAGAGAAGCCAATTGGCTTGGCATTCAAGGTATCCTCAAAGGCTTAAAGGCTCAGTTGCAGTCTGCTCCTTTAGTGCAACTTTAAGAGCTGCCCTACCACCTTCACTTCTTTCTCTCATGCTCCACCAAAGTGAGGAGTACTTAGCTCCAGGGCTTCACCAACAAAGTTAGTCCCATTGTCAGATAGAAGCCCCTTCTAGCAAAACCGCGCAGCAACATCAGGAAGGGATAAGTATTGAGACACATTAAGAGGTCTTAAATGCACACATTGGGTTGTCATACACTTCAAGACTATTCCCCATCATTTTTCTGTTCGCTATCCGATAACAGTAAAAGGTCCAAAACAGTCCCCCCACCCCCCACACAACTCCACTAGAACTCTTTCTCCATCCCAGGTGGGTGTCACCTATGTCCTGGATGATGACTTTGGTAAAAGGATTTTTAGGATCAAGTAGAACAAAGTGGATGGAATCTGATCTTAACTGCTTAGCTCATCCGAGTCTCCCACCAACTCTGAGAAGACCTGTCTCTATCATTCTCTAGAACTAATGAGCACTATTACTTGTCATAAGTCCACTGACTTCATCTGGGAACGACTCCAACTATGCTTGTCTCAATAGAAGCCTTCTCCAGCAGGACGTTATCTGTTGCTTCACTGGAGGGGCTTGAGTTTGGTCTGCTGCCCCATGAAGAGATCATCACCTGCATGAGATCCTTTCATGTAGAGATTTGGTGGCATCAAAGAGTTAATCAAAGGGGTTAACAACCTCTCCTCTCTCTTCTGGTTCCAGACAAACTGGAGGGTTTGTTGGCCAGTAATCCTCACTATGATGAATAAACTCAAGCCCTTGGTGCCAGCATTGAGGTCCAGATGGTTCCCTCAAGGTCTTACCCCAGATAATGTCATCAGCAGGGTTATTACCGGAATCCACATTTTTCCAATTGCCTACATTAGTGAGGCTCTAAGTTTCGGCCACGTGTTTCCACAAAATTCTGTAGTAACAGGATTCTGATTTGGATTCACCTCAGCTCAAAGGGTACTGGCTAAGTGAGCACCGGTAAGAGCTGCACAAAGCTCCAATCATGGCATGAAGAGGTTCTTCTTCAGTGCCATACGTAATCTGACTACCACAAAACAGGCATAAAGTTCCTTCTGAGGGGTTTCAGTCTTTAGCTAAGCAATTGACCCATAGGCTCTTTTGAAGCATCACAGAATATGTGCAAATCTCTTATTGAGAATGTTGAGTCTGCAAATGGTAGAGCACAACAATGAGGGAGTTTGATTTGGGCCAAGTTTAGGGATTTCCTAATTACAGGAAAACCATCTTTCTGGCATACTTAGAGGTTGTACTGAATCATCCCAGCCAAGTTTCTCTTCCCAAATATCCTGGAAGAGAACTTTGGATTGTGTTGTAAATGGCACAATGTAACCCAATGGGTAATTTTGGCAGGCTAGTCTCATAGTGGGTTTGGTAGACTCCACTGATGGATGCTTATACAACTGAGTCTTGTATGCAGTCCTACTCCAGTCTAAGTGTTTGCTCCTAAAGGTCAGTGTTAGTTTGAGTGCTGTCATACTTTGGTTTAGGGGAAAGATTCTCAAGGACAGCTGGGACATTGCTGGCACTGCTATGGAGTACTGACAGAACCTGATGAGGACACCTAGCAAAAATGGGCCCAGGATTGGTCCAGTCGGAAGATGGTCATTGAGAGACTGTATTATACTGAAATGAGCAAATAAAGACTAATCCGTCTTTGCCATTGTGCCTCACCATTTGGCGCGGGATATACCATGATTCAGGGGATGTGTTAGGTGTTAGGTAAGCCCATCTCTTTCAACCTTTGGTTCTCTTGGCAGTATACTGTAGCACGATCTGGGTCTTTTGCCAGCTCCCAGAGTTGATGATATTTTTCACAGGAACTTGAAGGATGGGTGCGCTAACTCACTGGAGCAGCAGTGTACCTTATCTCTCTATGCCATTGATGTCGACCTGAACAGTGGAGGTCTGGAAAGCTCCATGGCTCACTGGTCCTGCTTTGAGCCTTTTATCTGTTTCTTACTCATATGGTAGAAAGGTGGAAAGAGAGGTACGTTGAGGATATGTTTATATTGCAATTGTAGGGTTGTCACTGGCTAAGAGTGTTCTGAGAGCTGCAGGTATTCTGAGGTAAGGGTTTGATGTACTCAGTACGATTTTGAAAGGTTTGCAAACTGTCCTAAGGATGAGTGTCTCAGGTGCTTGGGTGAGCTTAATGTGTTCTAAAGCAAGAGGCTGTTTCTTTCTGATCCTTCTCTTTCATTCAGCACTGCATATGTCTCCAGTGCTTGGGTTCTGTTGTACAGCAAAACCAAACCACTTTCAACATTACCATTGGGAACCTGTGCACCTTGGGAGTGGAACTGTTACCATGACCACACTCTTCTGGGTTTGCTGAACAGCTTCATGCAGGACTCTCAAGTGTTGCTCTTTACAGGTGTTGCAGGGTCATTTTAGTGTGCCGCATGGCCTGCTATGCGCTTTGCTTAGATTTCATCTGCAGCCAGGATCCCAAGTCATAAAGCGTGTAGGTTTGGTCTGTGCCAGTCTTCAGGATACCTGATGGTAACTGGGGGGCATCTTGCTTAATAGCTGGTAAACAAGGGAACCACACCTCAGTTCATAATCCTTTTGGCCCTCTAGAATTCTTAGCACCCCTACCAGTGATAAGCAAATAGCAAATAGTTATATAATACAATGTGGGCTTTCTAACACTTCTAATCTTTATTGCCATCAAATGTACATTGAACAAAATGTTTCTGGTCCAAGTGATTCAAATGAATTGTGTTCACATGAAAGGCATAACCTAATTTAGAATACCTGATTAACAGAGATCTCCCCAGGGAGAGTTCCTCTTAGCTGATTAGAGTACTTCTACTACAGGAACATTTCTCCCTGGAAAAAGTTTCTGAAGGCCACTTTTGCAGGGCTGTTCCTGGTAATGGAGACGCATGTCAAAAATCCAGCCTACCCAGAACCCCCTCTAATGGTGATGCATCTAATGACGATCTTCCAAGTGAGATATCAGGCTTGTGTAAATACCTGCAAACTTCTTTCCTCATGTAGTTTTTGTTGAAAATAATTTGCAAAAAGGAGCAGTGCGGTCAGCTCCTGTATTGCTGTTAGTGTTCATTTACAATCCGGCAGACAATGTTCCAGTAAAGGCTTCTAAGATCATTACATTTCAAACTGTACGACTTGCATCTGCTTAATCTTGGGTAAGACATCAAGAATGATGTGCACAGACTAGCGCCACCCATCTATCCATTTACTATACCCGCTTTATCCTTTGCAGGGTCACGGGGGTCATTACAGCCGAGACACAGAGGTCCACTCTGGACTTGTCGCCAGTCTATCACAGGGCCACATACAGAGACAAACAACCATGCACGCTCACATTCACACCTACAGGCAATTTACAACCATCAATCCCCTTAGTATGCATGTTTTGGACTGTGCTAACCACTAAGCCACCGTGCTCATCAAATGGAAGCAGAAGGTTCCTATGGACATGTCATGTGCAGCATAACAGTCCATGTGTCGGGGCAGCTTGTTCACTTAGAAAAAGTGCCTACTGAGTGTCATTCTCCACTTCCACATGATGGTATCTACATCTGCTTAACATTTCTTTTTCCATAATCAAGGTAAATTAACTTTATTTGTACAGCACAATTCAACAACAAGGTGAATCAAAGAGCTTAGCAATACATGAAGTCTGTGCGCAGGAAACAGGCGCACAGTATATTTCTGTGACTGAGCAATATTTTTAAGAACAGATTTCTAAAAAACATTACAAGAATTGCCTCACAGCATAAACAAAAACTAAAATGAAGGACGCTTTATTCCTGAACCTTATATCCTAACACATATTTTTAATAATGTTTGCTGAGAGGCAAGTTCGACACACTTCCAAACAAAAGAAAAGAGAAAGAATAATTCATTGCCATTCATTCCAAACTATTTGGAAGTGAATGCAAGTGAATTCTTATTGACTGTCAAAACAATATAATGAACATGTATGAAGGATGGAAAAAAGGAGGATTGTAATCTATTTTCCAGCTCCACAATCCAATTGACAGAATGCAAGTTCAGTTTCACTTTAATAAAATATCTTGCAGTTGTTCTATAGTCACCATTTATCAATTAATCAAACATCAACTGAGATTTAGGATTATTTTATAGGACACAAATAAGAGTGTGTATTTTAGTCATATATACATAGAAGTCTTACTTCTGTGCTGATGAATAATTATACTATTGTTTCTTGTCTTGTACCTTTGACGGGGTGTATTTGTGTCTCTTCTCTCTTTACTTACCAGGAGGGTCCCCCCCTCATGATCCAGGTCCTGATCCAGGTTTATTCCCTCTTAAAGGGGAGTTTTTCATGCCACTGTTTGGTTTAAGGTTTTTCTCCCACTAGGGGAGTTTCTACTGTTGCCTCACAGCAAGAAGGTTCCTGGTTCAATTCCCGGCCTGGTGGGTCTTTCTGTGTGGAGTTTGCATGTTATCCCTGCGCTTGCGTGGGTTCCCTCCGGGTACTCCGGCTTCCTCCCACAGTCCAAAAACATGCAGGGTAGGTTAATTGATCATACTAAATTGTCCGTAGGTGTGAATGTGCATGTTTGTCTGTCTATGTGGACCTGCGACGGACTGGCGACCTGTCCAGTTGGACCCCTGCCTTTCGCCTTCTATGCGTCGGGATAGACCCCGTGACCCGGAAACTAAGCGGGTATAGATAATGGATGGATGGATGGATGAAATTGAATTGGGTTCAGATTGCTTTTCTATTAAACCTGATGCCACCTTCATTTTTTAATGTGCTCCTGATTCTTAGTTTAAAAAATTTTGTGTAATACAAAGGGTGTTTCAGATGAAGAGAAATCTATAGAACTTTAAACAGCAAAGAAGGATTATAGAATAAACATAAAATACATGCCTATTTCAACATTAAAAAAACAGTGTGGAAATCTAGATAAGTGCCTAAAGGTGATCTCTGTGCTTTGCTTTATCATCCTGATAATATAACTTTCCAACTTCATCTTTTATGATGGCGGCGCGTGCACACGCAGCGGCTCCTCTCTGCCTTTTGCTCGGTGTTGGTCTTACTCGTGTATTCCTACTGTCCTACTTCGCTATTCTAATGCGAAGATACTCCCGTGAGGTTCTTCTTTCCATCAGCGGAACCACATTAACGGACCATTATCCGACCAACGTAGACAAGCTACGTGAATACTGTCTGCTCCGGAGGCCCGCTCCAACACCGACCCCCACCCCTGCGACCAGCCCAGAGTGGAGACGCCACAGGCGGTGCTTGAGGAAACAAAAGAGGTGGAAGCGCGGAGGCGTCCGAGCCAGGCTAGCGGCTAGCCCTCACCGGCCAGCTATCCCGACCATCACGCTGGCCAACGTACGATCGCTAGACAACAAACTGGACTGCATCCGCCTACTCCGCACAACATCTAAGTCGGTGAATGACTGCTGTGTCTTTATTTTTGTGGAAACATGGCTAACTGACAGTGTCCCAGACTGTGCTATTCAGCTAGCGGGGCTAGCATGCTACCGGGCCGACAGGACGCTCTTCGAGGGGGGGAAGTCCCGCGGAGGAGGTCTGTGTGTCTACATCAGTGATTCCTGGTGCCGTGACGCTCGTGTGGTTCATCAACACTGCTCACCACTAGCGGAGTTTTTGATTGTCAAATGTCGGCCATTCTACCTGCCGAGGGAAACTAACTCAATACTGGTGGTAGCAACATACATCCCTCCCAGCTCCTCCACCAACAGAAGTGAGGCTCTGTATGAACTCTACCAGCACGTCAGCGAGCAGCAGACAGCTCACCCTGATGGCTTCCTCATCCTGGCCGGGGACTTCAACCATGCAAACCCCAAAAGTGTGTTTCCACAACTCCATGGACATATTAACTTCCCCACTAGAGGTACTAACATCCTGGACAACGTCTATACCACAAACAAAGGAGCCTACAAAGCCCTCTCACTCCCCCACCTGGGCGCCTCAGACCACTCCACGGTCATGCTAATGCCAGCATACAGGCCTATGGTAAAAGTAACGAGACCAGCTACAAAGGTGGTACGGGTGTGGCCCGACGGATCCATGGAGGCTCTTCAGGACTGCTTCTCCATCACCGATTGGAGTATCTTCAAACAAGCAGCCACCTACAATAATATCACTGACCTCCAGGAGTACTCAGAGACCGTCACATCCTACATGAGGAAGTGCATGGACGACGTCACAGTCACCAGAACTGTCACCCTTCGGGCCAACCAGAAACCATGGCTAACAGGGGACGTCCACAGACTCTGGAGGGCTAGGAACGCTGCCTTCAGAGCTGGAGATGAGGTTGGTCTGAGAACAGCCAGGGCCAACCTGTCCCGTGGAATCAGACTAGCCAAGAGGGAGTACTCCAGGAGGATAGCCGACCGCTTCAGCAATAGCAGAGACACCAGGAACCTGTGGCGAGGGATTCAGACCATCACAGACTACAAGCCCCTCCCACAGACCTGTGAATCCTCCGCTCCTCTGCTGGAGCAGCTAAACAATTTTTTTGCTCGCTTTGAGGCTGACAACTGCACCCCAGCACAAAAGACTCCCCCTCCACCCGGTGACCTGGTGCTGACGCTATCCCCTGACAGCGTGAGACGCTCACTCAGAGGGATAAAGGTACGGAAAGCCCCAGGACCTGACAACATCCCTGGCTGTGTCCTGAGAGACTGTGCTGACGAGCTCACAGAAGTCATCACCGACATCTTCAACATCTCGCTGATCCAGGCTGTTGCCCACATGCCTCAAAGCCACTACCATCACTCCGGTCCCCAAGAAGGCATCACCCTCCTGCTACAACGACTACCGCCCGATTGCACTCACCCCCATCCTCATGAAGTGCTTTGAGCGGCTAGTCATGCAACACATCATGTCTGGCCTCCCCCCCACTCTGGATCCCTACCAGTTTGCATATCGGTCCAACCGCTCCACTGATGATGCCATCTCCACTGCCCTCCATTCAGCCCTCACCCACCTGGAAACCAAAAACTCGTACGTTAGAATGCTGTTCATCGACTTCAGCTCGGCATTCAATACCATCATCCCCCAACAGCTCATCCACAAGCTGGACCAACTGGGTCTTAACACCTCCCTGTGTAACTGGCTGCTGGACTTTTTGACAGGAAGACCACAGTCAGTCAGAGTCGGCAGCAACTCATCCAGCACCATCATGCTGAACACCGGAGCCCCCCAAGGATGTGTGCTGAGCCCCCTCCTCTTCACCCTGCTGACTTATGACTGCACTCCTACTTCCAGCTCCAGCCTCTTCATTAAATTTGCGGACGACACGATGGTGGTTGGTCACATTAACAACAGTGACGAGTCAGCCTACAGGAGCGAGGTGAGCAGGCTGGCTGCGTGGTGCAAGAGCAACAATCTCCACCTGAATGTGGAGAAGACGAAGGAGATCATTGTGGACTATAGGAGAGCACACACCCAGCACGCTCCATTAACCATCGATGGTGCTGCAGTGGAAAGGGTGAACACATCTCCGAAGACCTCTCATGGAACCATCACACCACATCCCTCGTCATAAAAGCCCAACAACGCTTGTACTTCCTCCGCAAACTGAGAAGGGCAAGAGCTCCACCCCCCATCATGCTCTCATTCTACAGCGGGGCCATTGAAAGCATCCTGACTAGCTCCATCACTGTCTGGTACGGTTCCTGCACTGCGACCTGCCCGAAGTCCCTACAGTGAGTTGTGAAGTCAGCTGAGAAGATTATTGGAGTCTCTCTCACTGGCCTGTCAGTCATTTATGACTCCTCCCTCACCCGCAAAGCCATGAGGATAGCAGGTGACCCATCCCACCCATCCCACTGCCACTTCAGGTTGCTGCCATCGGGGAGAAGACTGCGGAGTCTTCGGGCCAGAACCAGCAGGCTCAAGGACAGTTTCCTCCACCGGGCAGTCAGGAAACTCAACTCCCTCCCAGTCCTACCCTCCCTACCCAAACCCCCTGCTGCTACGAACTTGGACTGAACCTTACACCTGTACTCTATCTTAAACCTTTCTTTGCACTATTAGCACTTTATGGGTTGTCACTTTACGGGTATTATATTATATTATTTTACACTGTGGGTTGAGAGGACTGCAATTTCAAATGCGTTGTATTCCATGCGTAGATAGCACACTTGACAATAAAGCTGACTTGAACTTGAACTTTTATGACTAATTTGATTAAATTACTTCCTCAAATGAATCCAGTTTTTTAAACTTGCTCAGTTCTGCACTATCCAATACTATATTATATCACTCACTTAAACCAAGACATTTTATTGGCTTATTTGTGCATATAATGTCATACAACTTGTTTATTGTTATTTACAAAAGCCTATAGGTAAATTGCAAACACTTAATTGACAAATAATGCTCAAAATGCCAAGATCTCTCCCAAATGTCTCTCTGTTCAGGAAATCAGTTCTTCTTCTGGTTTATATTGCCAACAAAATGTTCATAAAAGAAAACATTTCACATTTTTGCATTTTTCTGTCTGTTTATCTTGTCTCAACTTGTACTGTCAGTCTCCGATATACAGGGACATCCCATTAAGTGCTTCATACGATGCCACACCATGCCTTGTTTGTTTTCTTTCTCTTGCTCAGGCAGGATGATCAGTGCTAAGGACCACTCACCTCAGCTACACTCCACATGGAGGACCATCACTTCATATGTAGATTACTGTAATTGTTTCAACTTTGCTCGGTACCTGATAGAACATGATAGTTGTCAATAAGAGCACTCTTAGATGGAGGACTATGGCCATTACCATGCATCAAATTGATTTTTGTCTGTCAGCACTCCACACTTATGCTGTGTATAGCTGAGCATAACATTTTGGTTGTGATGACTTTTGCTCAGCTTTGGTGTCCATAATAACTTGCCAGAGACAGTTAAATATACTGTGGGAATTTGTATGACCATATTATTATTGGAATGTACTTTGAGAAGTACACAAACAAACTTTTTACACAAATGTGGTATTGTCACTATCTGTGTTTAACACAATGGAAATCAGCCCATTTTAATGTTGACATTAGCTCTTGCTACATTTAACTGGAAGCTAAAATATTATTATTTAATAAAAAAATATATAAAAGTGGTATCACCAGGCAGTGATTCCATTTTAATTCCAATTACCTCCAGTTCAATTGACTATTGAACTGTGTTGACCTGAGAATAAGTCCACATTTGCACCACAGTGTTTGTGTAACCCAATGAGAGTATGGATGCCACCCATGTATGTAAGCATGGATTTAAATACGTGGAAATCAATCAGATGTGAATCGGACATGCGTGTTTGCATCTGCCATCTAAGTGGACAGATCAGATATTAAAAATGTACACATATTGTAAAACTTTGGGGAGGCATGTCAATGTTGAAAAAAGAATTAGGTTCTCTTAGGTATCTTCTAATATATGAGTGTGCATTGAAATATGGCCTGTTTTTCTCCTTCCCTGAGGTGTTTTTAAAAGATGATATAAGCTACTCATTACAAAAAAAAAAAAAGCTGATACAGCTAATGAATATGATTTGGCTATCAGAACGTGCATTGTAAATGCAGCCCAGAGTCTGTTTTATTCCCTTTCGAGTATGTTAGAGAAAGCTAGGTCATTTTATTTTCTATCAGTACTTTTAAACACCTACATCACTACATCCACAACAACTGGTGGTGCAGTACCAGCAACTTGAATGTTCCTATTGCACTTTGAGTCATATACATAACACCATGACAGTTCCAGAGTCCTGAATGAAGCAGATCCAAATCAAAGTGAGAGATTTTTCAAATGAGATTGGGTAAGAATTTTGTGTTTGGTAGATTATTTCTTTGTTTTAGCAATGCTTTTTGGCAATAAATCATATACACTTGGAAAGCCTGTTTATTTCACTTTTAAAATGTTTTTTAAAAATTGCCAAATCTTCTCTGCCAATGACAAACAGCTTATTGTGCAGTTGCTATTGACTCTCGCACTGTTGCCACCCTACTTCCTCTTATTAGGCCGTCACCCCAGACTTCTCATAGATTTCTAGTTTGACCTTAAAGCAAAGGACCAAACCCGATCCCAAAAAGATTATGCTGAATGATGGAGGTCAAGATTGGAGGTGGCCTACCACTTGACTGCTAAGACAGCTAATAAAGAAGCAACACAAAGAAAGACTCTTCCTGAGAAAAAAGACATGGAGCCGAGTTATATTCTAGTTGTAGAGTGCTAGTCAGAAACATCAGTGAAAAAAGATGAGCTGGGAAACTGAGATTGTTTCAGGAAGATCAAGTGCTTTTTTTTGTCACACAAAAAAATACCAGGTAGAAGGGCATATTTTAGCTGATGGCCTCATCTAGAGTCCTGTTTCTTAATGTTTACAGGCCTCCCCAAATACTGTGCAGACTTCATAGATGAGCTCAGTGAGCTGCTGTTTCTGATAGGTGTTGGTTTTGACTCTGTCATTATTGTTGGATATTTTAACAACCATGAGAACAACCCTCAGGACAACGGGACTAAAGACCTGAGCAACACTCTGGATAGCTACATGTGACCAAGCCCACACACAATAGAGGACACGCTCTAGACTTACTGATCTCTTAGGGCCTGAGCATTTCAAAGGTTGCTGCAGTGGTTCCCAAACCTTTTCTGGTGGGCCCCACTTTGGTTTATAATAAAATTTTAGTGCCTTACCCTCCAAAAAAATGTCTCTCTGTGCAAAATATTTTTAAAAATGAATTTTTGTCCAAGATAGTTATTTTATTTTCATTCTGCTAGCTGAGTAAACAAGTTGATTGCAGGTGTCTTTATTGTGACGATCAACATTAACAGGACAGACTGAGCTGCTCTGAGCTAAATTAGCTTATGTTATTATTATTATCTGAAATATTTACTCCTTCCTTGATCCCTTTATTCTTTTTGCTGGTCCTGCTTTGTTTTTATTGTTGTTGTTTTGCCTTTTGTTTCTTACAGCCAGATGGATAGCATCTCTTCATTTTGATAAACCCACTGTCATCAGGTTTGTTCACATATTAGGCATTGAGAGCAAGAAGTAGAGGCGGCTCCCCCTGTTGGGCAGCACTTCGCCGGCCAACCACAGGTCATTGCAAATTCCCCTTTTAATTGCGAATTGTTGCGACTCAAAGTTGGTCGCCCTCGGGGGCCCCCTTATGGCTCAGGGCCCCAAGCATTTGCCTGTTGGAAAGCCACACATTTGATTATGCTACCAGTGTCCAAGCATTCAATTTTTCATTCATTCATTCATTCATTCTGTGCCTTCCCCGCAATGGCTCTACGCCCTCTGGGTTACTGTGTCTGATGTGGGTCTTTCTGATAATTCCTGTGTTTTCTTTGAGAGTATGACTTCTGTGCACACAAATACTTCAACAGCAGTGATCACAAAATAGTGTATAACTGAAAATACTTGACCCAGTCTTCTCTTTAAAACCTGCCCTGTCCTGGAGTTCAGTCAATGAGCTTGTCAATAGCTTCAATGGTAAAATGTTAAATGTTATGGATACTAGATTTTATTGCTCTCGCTAAGGTAAAAGCTATCTTTGGAAGAAAGAAGTGTTGGAAAGCTGAGAGTAGATGGAGAAAACCAAATCTTCAGGTTGATTATAACATCTTATAAATTACATAATACATGTCTTTGGAGCTCCCACTGGCACAGAAGATAAAGAACAGCAAAACAGGTTACCATAGCTATGCCAAAGACACGCAGATATATATTACAATATCACCAGGAGGTTGAGGTCCTGTACATGCTCTTGGTAAATGCAAGGAGGTTAAAAATGACTGGATGTGCCAAAACTTTCTCCAGCCAAACAATAACAAAACTAAGGTAAGTGTCTTTGAAGCCCAAAAAAAGCCACAAGTCACGACAGAGCTTCAATCTGTACACCTAAAAACCACCAACTGGGCCAGAAATCAGGGTTTAGTGACTGCTCGACTCCTCACTAAGATCAAAACACTGGACCACATCAGTCCAGCTCTGAGGTCTTTACACTGGCTGCCTGTCCATCAGAGGTCAGACTTTAAAGTTCTGATGCTGGTCTATAAAGATCTGAATGGTTTGGGACCAAAATACATCAGTGACCTCCTGATCCAGTATGAACCTTCCAGACCCCTCAGGTCATCTGGATCCGGTTTTTTATCAGTTCCCAGAGTCAGAACCAGGCATGGAGAAGCTTCCTTCAGCTTCTATGCTCCACATGTCTGGAACAAACTCAGATCAGCTGAAACAGTCAGTTTATTTAAAACCAGGTTCAAGACTCACCTGAATTTGAACAATATTTCTTGCCTTGCTTCACGTAAGTAAGGGACCATAAAGGGGCCACATTTCTCAGTCCAACATCCTTGTACACAACTCCTATTAAACTTTAAAAAAAAGTCTTAGACTCTTGAAATGCTTAGCTAATTTTAAACTTTGTTTTATTATTATTTTGCACAAAGTAGAGCTTCCATACCTATGTTTTTGTTGGCACTTGAATCCATGACAAATTTCCTTATGGGGATGATAAAAAAGTGTCTATGAGGGATCAAAAATCAAAAGATGAGTATCTCAGCAGCGCTGGGGTACAGTTAGATGTTGTATTTGCACTACACACAAATACAGATGCACACATGACTGTGCACATAGGGCTGAGTTTTTCAGTTTGCAAATTAACATTGCTGTTTTTTATAATCTACACTGGGTGCATGTGCATATTTGTACATTCTGCATGTTTTAAAGTAGGATGCATTTACATAATTGTTTTCCTCTTTACATACATGTTACGTTTGATCAGCAACTTTATTGGCTTAAAAAGGAGAGCAGGACCACATACTCTCTCTATGCCATCTTATTTCTACATGTAAGAAATATGTAAGTATTTCCCTTCCATGAAAAAAAAAATCAAGGGACTAGCCAGCATTTGCATATATATATATATATATATATCTATAAATATTTTTCGTGTCCCAGTTGTGTTACACTCCCAGTTTTCAACACAGTGTACAAACAGAAGTTTAAAAACTCATTGACTGAATGATGTATGTGTGCTTCTGAGTGAGTATACGCATGTGGTTGTGAGTGTTTGCTGTTCATCTGAAATGAGGATAGCAACAATTTCAAACAGTGAAAAAGAGGGACTGCTGCAGCAGAAATACATTTCAAAATTGCAACTGTACAATAGAGGAAATTGTAGTTTAGACAAAAGAGGGAGAAAAGTGAGCATTCTGTCAATATAGGGAGCAGTAATCATGGTAGAAACAGGCAACTATCACATCTAATCCTCCATCTCTAACTGACTTCCCAAATCCTCACTCTATCACACCACATGCACCCACCCACACCCACATACATACACACAAAGCGTGTCTCCCTGTAATAACAGTTTATGGAGCAACATTGTACAGCCGCATAATAGCCATGTTATAATTTGCTCTAACAACTCTAATTATGTCCCTTATTGATTCAGGCCCACATTTTAATAGGAACAACCACGCCTTCTGTATTACCAGCCATTGAAGTTGTTCAATGGTGAACATTTGAAGCTTCTCCTCCTCTTCACCCCACCTGGATCTTCCCTGACAGTGTAATTTGTTGCTCAGATTCTGAGGCCACTGTAAACATTGCACAACAACAGTCATTTAAGCACTCAGAGAGTGCGTTGTCCCCTCTCTCCAAACAAAGCAAACAAAGCAGAAAGAAAAGCTGGTTCAGCTAGTTTATTGTTAACTGTCAATCTGAGTTTTTCAGCAAAGGCTCCTCCTTGTTTTATTTCTAATTGAGGTAGTGGAATTAGAGTGCTGGGCATTCGGGAGGAGGAAATGTAGACATGTGCTTTTCATTTATTTCTGCTCTGTGTGGATTTCCGAATCCTCTTGTGGTAAGTTCACACTTTTCAAACTTGTCCATAAGCATGTATCACTGATGCACTGAGGGATTCAAAAATAAACAGACAAAAGGAAAACAACATAAGCCAAGATGGCATTCCATCAGGCTTATATTAGTTAGTGTATGAAAATAACATAAGTGCACTTCTTTATATTTAAGACTTTGAAGCAGTTAATTTAGTTAATTTCAAGGACCAACATTTTTTTTTCCCCAGACAACCTTCAGATTTCCATTTGATGTGCAAATAGCAAATTGCAAACTTGTGTTGGTAACAGAAAAAAAACACCCATTTTAACGTTATTTTCACATCTCTAAACATGTAGTCCTTCCTACAGCGGCGTCATTTGTTGTTGACAGGCTGCCTAATAATCAGAAAGTATCATTCCTGACTGACACACAATCATGTGGCAGGTGAAAACCAAATATCCATACTCAATAAAGTACACAGTAAATAATTATCCTTATGGATATAAATGTTTAATAGAGTTATGTAAGTAAGGCAAACAGCAGCAGGACAGCAGGCAAACCTGTTTCACATGATGAAACTGGGGCTTCACTGTGAAAACGGTTACATTCATGGCTCTGCTGTGCTAAAATCTATGCCTTATCATCAACCAGCAGTACAATATGAATATGATAGAGGCAACAAAGTCCTATTTCAGGAATGTGGTAGCAATTATTATAAAAATAGTGTTGAATACTCTTATTGCTATTATTGGGACTATGCAACCCATGCATGGAGTCTTACTCCCTACTTCTCCTACTACCACCTGCAGATTGTGTGTGTGTGTGTGTGTGTGTGTGTGTGTGTGTGTGTGTGTGTGTGTGTGCGCGTGTGTGTGTGTGTGTGTGTGTGTGTGTGTACAGATGATCCATGGGTACCCTAGGTAGCACCAATCCTAACGTGTAGCATACTAAAATAAAACTCAGTTAAAAGCTTCTATCAATCATTGCTACCAAAAGGAAACACAAGCTCCCCCACATCAGCTTGCTGCTGAGAAAGTTTTATGATGTGCAGCTTGGTAACGAGTGGCTCAGCCAACTCCCATTGGAGTATGCCCAAACTTTAGCCTCTTTGTTGAGAATCCATTCAGGCAGGATTTTATTTTGATGAGCACACGGTGCAGCCAATCACATGTGATCATACGAAGCATGTGAAAGGGGGACAGACGCTCTGAAGACAACGAGCGCACTGGTTTGGACCTTATACAGAGCGTGACAGTGTGACGGAGTCTGATTTAAATGCAGATTGGAGAAAAGTGATGAAATGAGCAAAAACCGATAAAGAAGTAGCACTTTACTGCATTTCAATAATCTTGGAGACTGCAAAGTTGAGAGTGAAGTTTGTAATGTAAATCTCGGTGAGAGCAGGGTCCACAACAAGTCATTTTAATTGTTCATTCAAAGGTTTGATTAAAGGTGAAACAATAACATCATAGCATGCATGTTTACTGAAGTCACCACATATGGTTAAAGGGTTAAGGAAGTGGAGGCAAACAAATCTAATCTTTGAAGCAGGACCTCCGTTACTAGAAAGTCTCATACAGATGTGTTGGAGACGGGAGGGAAGGTGATATAAACATCTGGATCTCAGGCCACTGATGCAATTAAAGTAAATTGCACACCAAATTGTTTCTGAATAAAGTGTACTTCACACATATGGGTTAGGTTCTATGTTTGCAATCTCATATACATGTTTTTAAGATTTTGTGAATGAAAAACAATAAAAAAGTGGAAAAAAAGAAAACCCACAAGTAAAGGTGAATTAGTACATAATGACAGCCGATAGATTCTTTAAAATAAGACATTGAGTTTTAAAATAAAACAGTTGTATTTGGATTGAATTAATAAGCTTAGTGAAGTATTGTACAGCCGGAGAGGTGTGAATTGGAAAAATACTGGAGAACTTACAATAAGTTTCAGATTTCCGCCTTTATTGGATATTCAACACCGCATCACACAACACAGAGGGGCGTGAAAGGCTGCCACACCCATCTCACCCATGGTGTACAGACCACCAGGACGCCACCTGCGGGAGTGAGTAAATCATTGTAACAGGGCGATTAAACAACAACAGAAACTACAAAACCACACATATACCCAGACTCAGAAAAAAGGAAAAGTCCTGGGGAAGTCCCTGCGCCATCCCGCCCGACAGCGCCACCGGCATCACTCACTACAATATAATTAGTTTTCCAGTCTCATCAAATGGCACATTTAGTGGTTCTGCCTGAACATATCTGTGATAAAACATCTGTAAAACTGCTCAGGTATGAGCAGTTTTACAGATGTTATAGCAAGATCAAACGCATATAATAGTTTTAGCAATAAGAAACGCATAAATGATTCATAGACTTGTCATATCATTATCAAACTGAGCATACCACATGAGGCGCAAGAATGTATGTAATGAAACCAGATTTAAAGGTATTCAGTATTATTTATATAATGACTGTAGCCATATTCTTGAAAGTCAACATAGAACTTTGTTGTCTTTTGTGTAATTTTATCAAGGAAACCCTAGTTTTATCATTCAGGAAATGATACTGACAGGCGCAAAGGCAGTGCTTTTATTGGGAACGTGTAAGGAAGACGCTTAGTTTGGGGAAACCTGAGGAGTGTCGCGTTTGATTCCTCTTGCGGTTCATACAATGTGTTACCAACCCCCCATAAACCTAAAGCTCTGGGTAAATGGAGACCCATTATGCACATTGTGTTCAGACACTACAACATTAAAGCATAGTCTGTCAGTAAAATAGCTTGTCATAAGGCCAGCATCTCCTGCAACACCATGGAGCTGATGTTCTGCTCCCACTTCCGATCCTGAGAGAAGATTGTGCTATCTAACTGATGTAACAATGCTGAATAACGTATGCTGTGTTCTTTGGCATTGATTGATTTGGCTGCATCAGCAGCCTAGTCTCACTGTTTCGCCTTAGTGTGGATGAGGTAAACATTAGTCGGGATTGTCACCATGCATCTCCATACAAACTGCCTATCCTCATTCTCTGTGTCCCTTTTCACCTACATGATCTTCTCTGCTTCTTCTTAAGTCTTGTCTCTGCTCCTCAACCTCATTTCTGCTCCTCAAGCCCTGCATCTCTGTCATGATCTTTGGTATATGTGATGGATTTGGGTTATTTCCTGGTTTTTACATTTTTCTAGTGCTCCTGTTTCGAATTGTTTTCCTGTATTACTGATTCCTTACTTCCTATCTTAGTTTGAAAGTTTGTGTCTTTGTGTTTAGTTCTGGTTTTTCTTCCCTAAGTAACTTCTCCCCTGTCTTGTCAGCTGATGTGTAATACATATTGTCTTGTCTTTCTTTGTTTCCCTGCCAATCCATTTGTTTGCTATCCCATTATGTCCCGGTAATGACCTGTTTTTATATATATATATATATATATATATATATATATATATATATATATATATATATATATATATATATATATATATATATATATATATAATTTATTTATTTTTTTTTTCCTTTTTTTTTTTTTCCTATTTTTTTTTCCTATTTTTTTTTCTTTTTCATGTACTCATTCATCTTGTTTCTGTTCTGGTTTTCCTTTTTTTGGCTTTCCAAGGTATTTTCCAACCCTGCCCATCCGTGCTTATTCCAATAATTTTATGGTAACTAAGTACTACGTACTACTGAATCTAATGTATGTTGATATTTGTGTTACTTTGTCAGTCACCTCCATTACTTAACTACTACTGATACTATTGTAGCTCCTTCCTCAACTGTCAAAATGAACCACTATTAAATCTTTGAAAATACTACCAAAACTACATGGTCGTGTTGAACTTATACTTATACTGGTTGTAAAATCTTCAAACACATCTACATATGCATAGGTCTCTAAGTCCCACCTCATCATTTCAGTTACGTTTAGGTCTGGACATTTATTGGACCATTCCAAAAACTTGATTCTTTTATTTTTTCAGTAATTGTGATATAGATTTGCTGATGGGCTTTATAATATTGTTCTGTTAGATGAGCCCATCGTAACCAAGCTGTAGTTGTCGGACAGATGGCCTCAAGCTTGTCTTCAGAAGCCTGTGACTACAAAACATTTTTGTCCCAGAAGCCTTCAGACACAACTTCGTGAGCCTCAGTCAAACACCCAAGTTCTTTTTAGACAGAAGAGGTTTTCTTCTGGCACCTTTTACAAACAAATATAATAAGCAAGTGTGGTTTGGTTAATAATCATGCTGTCATGGACGTCAACATTTAACATACTCAGTAAGGCCTGCAAGGTCTGAGATGTGTATTGTGCTTTTATTATTATTATTATTTAATTTTTAGTTTTCTATTTCTCTGAGCATCTGACTGTTTCCAAATTGTGTCCACAAATGGCTCCTTCTTTGCACAATAGAGCCACAAGCTCAATTTGTGGATTTCACAACAGACTTGTGTTCCTAAAAGACATGCAGTGATTTCCATTAGAGGACCAGGCCTGTTTTTAATGCAGTGCCACCTGAGGCCAGACTATCACATATCCAGTTTGGATCTTGGTGTTTTTTTTGTGCACTAAGATTTGTCCTGATTCTCTGATTCTTTTCATGATATTATATTAGTAGATGGTCTTTACAATCTTATGTTGTGGAACATTTTTCTGAATTTTTTAAACAACTTTTTGTAGCAGTTGTTGCAGATTGATGAACCTCTGCGCACCTTTACGTCAGAGAGGCTCAACGTCTCTGAAATGCTCCTTTTATACACACTCATGTTAACCACCTGTGTGATGGAAAATTTTGGTATAACCTGAATTAACCTTTAGGATATATTCTGGCTGTGTGCTTGATGAAAAATTATTGAGTGCGTGACCATGAAAAGTACAGCTTGACTCTTTCTTATAGTTTTTTCTACCTTAGCCACACTGTGTCTTTGATAACGGAGGTACTACTCACAGCCAAGGAAATGCTGTAGTGTAAAAGTGCAGATGAAGGAGAGGCTTGTTTTTCTTAACTGTAGTAACCTTGGCTATGCGAACTCCTTTCCATCAAGGACAAACGCACCCAGTTGCAGCTACTGACAAGACCTGATCTAAACAAGTTTCTGCCTTAATAGTTTTTAGCAACAAAGAATAAGCTCCTCATTTCTCAGGGTGGTTCCCATTTCTAGGTATGACTATATGTGCATGTAAGTCTAGTGCAGCTTCGGAGTAGCAGAGACAAGATGGTGTCGTACTGTCGTACTTGTACGGTTCCTGTCCTTTATTCACAGAATAAATTAATATAATTATATGATGATTCTTTCAAAGAAAAAAAGTGTCCCTAAAAAAGTTGTCCCCCAAAAATAAATATATAAATGGATGAAATGCTGAACTTAAATCTAAATTTCATATTTGGTGATATAAGAGTTATGTCAAACAAATGACTCCAAAATATTTGACATTTTAAAGACCAAAATTATTTTAATTTAAGAAATTGTAACAGTTCCATTTTATTCACCAAAACCCTAAATAACCTGCCAAATCTTTATGAAACACAAAAACAACACACAACAATTTTACTTTTTTTTTCACCATAGCACTTTTCATTTCATGAAAATAAAAAGAGCTCACAATAAGAAGTAACATAGGAGTCCTCCAAATCATGCTCACAATATTCAGCTTCAGTCTAGCAGAACTTAGAGCTCTCTTTTGAAAATGTTATTCCTTATTTTCTAAAGGAGAGGTTGTCTTGGAATCACCAATCTAATCACACATGCGACCCCATGGATAGACTCACCAGTGAGGTAGCCCTATCGTAGACTTCCGCCCGGTACGAAACTGGCACATATTTGTCCACTCTTGACTCAGCCAGTAGCTACAACCAGGTGGCCATAGCTGAAAAAGACAGGGCCAAGACTGCTTTTTGCACTCAATTCAGCCTTTTCGAATGGAATCGAATGCCATTTGGGTTGTGCAACACCCCTTGTACCTTCCGGTGTTTAAGGAAAAGGGATTTTTGTAGATCGGAGAAACCAATCTGTTTTCCTGTACTTTGATGACATAACTGTCTTCTCATCTACAGGTTAGCAGCATTTTTACAGACTGGGGGAGGTATTTTCCTGGCTCCAGGGCCAGAGGCTAAAAGGTGAAACTCTCAAAATGTCAGTTTTTCCAGGAAAGATCGAAGTACCTGGGCCATGTTCTCAGCGAGGATGGGTCGTCTACAAACCCAGACACAGGGGCAACTGCGCAAGAGTGGCAGCATCCTAAACATCTGGCTATGCTGAATTATTTCTTGGGATTTGCCAGCTACTACAGAAGGTTTATCAATGGATTTGCCCCATTGAACCACCTGGCAACTGAAGTGAGCATTTCAAAAAGAAAGACCAAATGACATACTAAAAACAATAAATAAATGGCTATAAAACAGCTGACAACCCCACTGTGCACCAGCTTCTGCATTACAATGAGATAAAAGTTGCTTTCCAATAATATCCAATGTGTTCAAAGAAACATACTAAAAAGGGACAAACTAAAAATAATAAAAACAAAAGTAAAATCTGAGTTTGGGCTGGGCACCCGACATCCCTTCCCAGTAGCACACGGCTACGATTGCACCTGTCAGCGCTGCTCACAGGAGCCTCTGGTGGGCCTACAGCTCGGTCTGTGCTCTGCTCCTCATCTACCATGCTGAATACAGCAGAGGGCCACACAGCTGCCCCTAATTACCTGCACCAGTCTCGGGGGATTTCCTGTGCCTACATTATAGTGTTTAAATAGATGGTAAATTTAGAAAGTGTATGTACTCACAAGCAGGTGTTCCTACATTTGTCTTTGCTGAAGACTTCTTGTCCTTATTAAAGTCTGAACGAAAACTCCCCATTAACTCATAATCACCACAATACTAACTGGTAATGAACTTGCGACTAATCACTCATTTCCAACATTGCAGTCATAGCCAGTGGACAGTTTTCTTTAAAAGCCAGCAAGCAAACAAACAAAAAAACACGAAAAAACACAGTCCAATTTATATACATCTGTAAACATGTATGCACAAATCAGTATGCAATTATCTATGTATATTTAACTACATGTATATATTTTCATATTGGTATGTTCACATATATATTTGAACATCAAAAATGTATATAAAATATGTATATATTACTTTTATGAAATCTATTGATATGTATCCAGCCCTCCCTCCAAATCTAGACACAGATATTTAGATATACTGACACACATCATGCACACACACTAATTACACACACACACATACACGCACACACACACAAGTTATACAATTACACAGGGAGTACTCCTGTCTTTCTCGTCCGTGTATATCTGTTTGACCGACATTAACATGTCTGTCCTTTCAATCCAACACACTTCACTACACGATAATTTAAGTACATTACAACACACCACACAGTCACCACACTGCACCCATCACTATCCTGTCTTTTTTCTTTCTTTTCTGTTCTTTTCTGTCTCAGTCATCAGTGATTTTATTCCTCTTTCACAGAATCAGGGTTTTAGGATTTTAATAAAATATGGTAGACTGCCAAGAGGGCTGCTTAAGGCTGGCACACACACACACACACATGAATGCAAACACACACACACACACACACACACACACACACACACATGGATACAAACACACACACACACACACACACACATGTACAACCCCCCCAAAAAAGATCTGTTGTGAGATCAAAATCCATACATTTGTGACTTTAAGGTTTTGCCAAATTTGGTATTTACCATTGATATATATGCAGACAGTTGTTAAAAAAAATAAAAACAAAACCACAACAACATTTTGCCAACCAACAACCTACTGTGGAGCACGTAGACAAAGGGGGAAAGAAAAAAAGGTAGTGATCACGGGTTGTCTGCTGTCTCTAGGGACATATAAAAGGGGGGCTTTCTGCTAAGGTAACAGCAGTTTCTAACCTTGCCATTAAACAGCAATGGATCAACACCAAGGTTCCTATCAAGTGCCATCTGTAGCAAGATTGTATTTACTGTAAAGGATGTTTTTCTGGCCATACAGCTGATGTGCACCCAACTGACAATACAATGATCTTTATTCTTGTTTTCACAAAATGATTAAACCACACAAAATAAGTGTTAGATCAGAGCCATTGTTTAAAGCTTTTTATTATTTAAAAATATTACCTAAATTATTTTTGTCCCATACTCTTAAATATTTGCAGTGAGTTCCATTGCCAGTAATTAACAAAAGCATTACATCTGCAAGCTATGAATTTCTTTCTAATATAATTAATTGGCAGGTGGCTCAGCCAATCGCTGGCCAGGATCACTTCCTCATCCGTGATCATCATGCTACTTGCTTTGCAAAGCAACTACCTGTTTGTATTAACCCAGCTAAGTGTGACAGTCATTTTTGATTGAGTCAACATGTTAAACAATATATTCTCCTGGAAATCTACTGGACGGGGTTTGGCTGATGGAGCTGGGAGTAAACCAACTTTGATTGACAAGTGGTGGTCGGTTCCTGTCGGCCTGCTGAGCAACATGGCTGTGGCCTGCACAAAGAAAAAGAGGCTTCAAAACCAGTCTTCTGAAATCAATGGGTCACGTGACCAAATGGTTTGTCCATTATTATATACAGTTCATGTTGTAGAAGCAATGTGAGGGGCTATGCTGCAAAGTTGTCTCTAGGCGCTTTCCAGAGAACCAGAACACGACCCCCGAACAAGTATTACATAAACAAAAGCCAATCTCAAACCAAACTGTGGAAAAGAAAAACTCCCCTTTATGAGGGAAGAAATCAGGAGCAGGACCTGGCTCTTAAGACCTCCTGGCAAAGGCAAGGTGGGTAGAGCAGGAAAAGGGAGATAGGAAAGAGAGAATGAAGAACAGAGAGAAGAGGGGCACAGATATATTCTCAAAGGTATAAAAGAAAAGATGTTTTAGATTTAATTACCCATGAACAGGAGAACTAAGAGTTATATGTTCATATTATACCTGGTTAGTTGGTGGACTACAGAGACGACTATATAAACAGGTGTAGACAGCAGACACTGAGGTGGTCAGAGGGTGGGACTGCAGGTCAGGATGTCAGCAAATATCCAACAGAGACATTTACACAGACAGGTGGAGGTAAACACTGGGATGGTCAGAGGGTGGGACTGCAGGGCAGCAAGCAGCTCCTGAAGCTCTGGCCTATGAATTAGTTTTTCAGCATCACTCTGGGAGAGGATGTTCCTAATCTTTTCGATATTACAGAGATGGAAAAATGCAGTCTTACAGACCTGATTAATATGCTGTTTAAATGACAAATCCTGATTGAAAATAACACCAATACCGCACAGTTGTACTGGAGGCCATCGCAACACTATCTCATCCCATCATCTAATTTTATTGGAATTTAGAAGCAAAAGATTTCTGGACATCCAGCTGCGTATCATCAGCATAACAATGAACATTAATGCAGTGGTTCCGGATAATACTTCCCAAGGCTTGCATGTATAAACTGAACAGGATTGGCCCTAGCACTGAACCCTGCGGGACACCATAGCAGACCCTCGTCTGTACTGAAGAAACCTCATGAACATGAACAACCTGGAATCTATCAGACAGATCTGATTTAAACCAATCTAGAGCTGTCCCTTTAATCCCAACAACATACTCTAGTCTCTGCAGTAAAATGTTGTGATCTATAGTATCAAAAGCAGCACTGAGGTCCAGCAGAACCAGTATGGACACTAATCCATTATCTGAGGTCCAGCAGAACCAGTATGGACACTAACCCATTATCTGAGGTCCAGCAGAACCAGTATGGACACTAATCCATTATCTGAGGTCCAGCAGAACCAGTATGGACACTAATCCATTATCTGAGGTCCAGCAGAACCAGTATGGACACTAATCCATCATCTGAGGTCATAAGAAGGTCATTAAGAAGATTGGAAATTGGTCTATAATTAGCTAAAATGTCTGGGCCAAGACAGGGTTGTTTTAAGTAAAAACTTAATTACTGTATCTTTACAAACCTTTGGCACATACATATCCTGTGATTAGGGATACCATGATCTGGTCCAGTATTGCTGTACCAATAAGAGAGAAATCATTTTAAGTGTTGATTTTACTGGGTTCCAAATGCTGTTTATGAGAGTTGAATCCCCAGATTGGTAAGTTACTGTGATAAATATTTAATACTACAATAATGAAATAATTAAATGCTGAGTAAAAGGTGGCACACTCAGTTGCCAGGTCAGAGCACGGTCAGCAGCGCTGTCTGTCCCTACTGTGACGTTGCTTGCTGAATCTTAGAGTGGAGCAAAATTTTATGCAAAAATATGCTAGTTGCAAGTTTTTATATTTTGTGCTTAAGTTTGTTTTTTTAATTCATCTTTGAAGCAATGTGATGTGTTATTTGATTGTGTTGTTGATGTGATGATCAAAGAGGATGTGGTCTGAAAAAAAGTGCAGTTTTTCTGCATTGTTAAAAATGTGCTCAATGGGTGTTTTTTTTTGTTTATTCAATGTTATTTTTGTTAATTTGATATTATTTCTGTTCATTTAAAACATGCACAATTGGGCTAAAAAGGAAAAAAGGCTTTTTTCCCCCTGAATTCAGAGAAACATGATGATTAAGCACAGTAGAGCAACTGATTGTCTCTGGCCACGTTCATGCATGCAGGCCAGGTTCTTTGGTTGGGCTCAATTCATTAGTGGTGAGACAACCCAGATGAGACCTAGACCTAGACCCCAGCACCTGTGGATGGATCGATCCTGAGTCCTGACTGGCTACTTGCATCCTGTCATGCCACAGTGGTAGGATAACAAACACCCTGAACTGAATGAGCCAGCGTCCTCCACATTGCAGTTTATGACTTTTCCATATTTGACTTGACTGACAGCCTGACCTGGAAATACAGTCCTCTGTCTTCCCATCACACAGCCTGTGGAAGGGCTGAAAATAATTGTCCTTAGTGAATGTAATGTGCATGAGTGGTTTTTCTGCTCATATGGATGAATTTGGGTGTAAGATCTACTGAGTCATGAGAGGTACATGGGCTTTAGGGATTCTGAGCTGACATGTTTTAACACTGTCACAGCCCTGTGATGGATTCAACCTTTAAACACTTTTGATTTGGGAAATAATAAATAAGAGAGTGCTCAAGCAACCATAAGAACTTTTGCAGTTATTCATCTTGAATAACTGAGGTTTTTGAGAATTTCCTGAGTAACAGAAAATTTGTTACCAACGGCCAAAGATTTTTGGAAATGTTCATTTTTGTGAAAGAACCCAGACTGTTAAATAGCAGTGTTTTTCCTTTATAATTTCCAAATAATGTACACTTTCAATACCCTCCATCTCCCATTCAAGTCAAGCAACCATCTGATCAAAGCCCAATAAAACACAAAGTGTCAATAATCAGGTAATTTACTAAATTACTTTACATTTTCTACTGTACTAGGAGACACGTATTACATGCAGATATGCACAACCACATTTGCTTAGGCCACAGGCAGTTATGGGAGTCCCTGTTTAATTTTCAGACTCCCTGTGAAGTTTGCAGAGGGTGCCAGGACTGATGACATGCAGGTATCATCACCAGCAGAGAGGATCAGCTGCAATAAGTGGTTACCTGGCATGTCCAACCATCACAGCACCCTGCAGCGTTATGCCCAGAAACACAACCCAGTACCTGCAGCATATCCCAAAACAGTCAGAGCGAGAGAAGATGGAGTTTGTGGAGACAGGAAT
This sequence comes from Xenentodon cancila, assembly GCA_014839995.1. Classification (NCBI taxonomy): domain Eukaryota; kingdom Metazoa; phylum Chordata; class Actinopteri; order Beloniformes; family Belonidae; genus Xenentodon; species Xenentodon cancila. The sequence goes on from CM026201.1 coordinate 2,580,778, forward strand.
ATGGCCCAAGAAAGGACAGAAGAACTGGTGAGAGATTGAATGAATCTGTCTATCAAAGTCTTGAGCAAATTAAATAAATTGATTAACCAAGTACAATATCATGGAATCATGTAATCCATGACACACCACAAAAAAGTAAAAAACAAATAAAACAAATAAAACGCTATGTAGCTACCACGGACACAAACTGGCCTGAAACCTTTGTGTTGTGGATAGCTCAGCAGATTCTCTCGTGACTGTAATATGTAACCCGTTTGATAATTTGGCATCTTTGTAATGTGAAATTATTTTGGTGGAGTCAAACATTTATGCCCTTTCAAGTACATCTTAAACAGTGGTCCGACCAGCACATATGAACAACGTATAATATCCGCGTTAATCTGAAGGTCATACTGTGGTAGCCACACCATGAAGGCGCGACGGAGTCATCCTGTTTTCTGGACTTACTTCCCTCTGTAAACATGGAGATGTGCCGTATGGCTCTATAACTGGCACCATTTTACATGTTGCTACGTGATGGTGCGTATATTTAATATACACTCCCCAGGCAGGAGTGTATGTTGAAAGCGTTACGTAAGTTCATCAGCCGTACACCAGTAGTATCAGTACTTCACATCTGTCAGAGTTCTGCTTATAATATCAGTGTGCTTTTGAAGGCAGGCAAAGCCACACATTCATAGAGAAAAGCGCTGTGGAATTAGCAGTTATTTCACGTGGATTGCACCACAGTGGTTGTAGCCAGTTGCTTCAGCTCTGGTCATGTTGTGCTTTTCTTTGTCACATCCCTACATTTCTACTGTATTTTTTTCTTTTTTTTCCCTTTAAAGCACTAATTTTTGAAACATTTTCCAGCCTGGTTTTCAGTCCTTATCTTTTAAGCCGTGCTGCTTAAGAGATATCCACTGGCACTTTTTAGCATCTGTTATGGTGAGTAACCATGACAACATTGGGGAGAAGCTGACTGAGCTTTTTTAAAGCCCATGTAATACCCACATTGAGCTGGGTTGAAGAGGAGGGGTTTAGGAAATTGAGTAGATTAAAAAGGGGAGCAAGGAGGAAAAAGTTTATTACCTTTCTTTTCTAAATTGTCATGGAATAGGTAAGATCGTTAACACAAAGAATGGAAGAGCTTGGCGAAGATGAAATGGGACTATTGGGAATTTAGTGCAGGGCTATGTGTTTCACCTTGATGTGGCTGCTGGGGCATTTATTTTGGACCGCCCTCTTCCCAGCTGTTATACAGAAACACAGAGACTGCAAAGACAACAGCGAGACTACGCGGGGGGAAGAGTTGCAATGCTTGTTAGCAACAGATGGTATCATCTGGACATGTTACTGTGAAGGAGTGTCTCTGCACTCCTGATGCAGACGTGCAGGCTAGCAGATCGGGATGAGACGGGATAGGCTCCAGCAGACCCCCGTGCCCCTGTACCCACATCCCTGATGGATGGATGGATGGATGGATGGATGGATGGATGGATGGATGGATGGATGGACGGATGGACGGATGGACGGGTGGACGGATGGACGGATGGATGGATGGACGGATGGATGGATGGATGGGCGGACGGGCGGACGGACGGACGGACGGACGGACGGACGGATGGATGGATGGATGGAGTAACATTTATTTCATGAACCATTCGATGAATTGGTTTTGTCATCTGACTTTACAAACCTTTATTTATTTATATATATGTCCACTGAAATACTTTTGGGGCAATTAACAGTTAAACTGTCAAATTCAATTCCCAATATCACACCTTTTCAAAGGAGGGTGTAAAAAAAAAGACAAAGAAACAAAATCATCTGGAGAAAAACACACACGTACACATGCAGAGGATGATGAATGATTGTCTCTTCATCCACTGCTGCCATGGTTAAACACTGGCCAGCAGAGGGCCCAGCCTCATGTCTGCATGTCTGTGTGTCAGACTGTCTGTCAGTGGGTGGATAAACACTCTCTGCCCCCACATCTCCACCCCACTCCAATGACACTCCCGTCTTTAATCCCTCAACTTCTCCCTCCCCCTTGAACTTTATCACCTATTAACTGCAGACCAAGTAAATCTCACACAGAAAAAAATAGGGGGTTGGACATACACACAGTTTCAGAAACACACACCAGTCTGCAGCCAGTATGCAGACATATAGGTGCCCTTGCTGTAAGACATGATGGAGGGAAAAAAAAGCTTTGATTTCCTTCTACCCAGCTTTTCAAATTGAGTCTTATACATAACTGCCATGACAATTTTATTCTCTGCTCTTTTTTTTCTCCTCCGACTCATCAAGCCGTTCACACTGCACCATCCATTTCCCTGGCTCTAACTCTTTCATTCTACAACTTTTTGTTTAAACTTTGCCTACATTAGCATTTAAAAGGAATTGTCACTAAGGGGTTTGGTGGCAGCTGTGACTTGGAAAGAGCTGATGAAACTTGCCTATTAGGATCAGCAGTAATGAGGGACGTGATGATGATAGCACATGCTTTACGTTACCGTCTCAAACTAGCTTTTTCTTTTTTTTACCCTTTGTTTGCATATATGTTAATGTTTAATACCAAGTTTAGTAAAACCCATATATATATATATATATATATATATATATAAATAAAATATATATATATATATGTAATTTTTCTGTCTTTTTTTTTGTATATATATATTTACACTGCCCCCCCCACACACACACACACACCCTTCAATATGCTCACAGTCCTACTTGCATCTAAGACACACTGCGCACACACTACACACACATCACACACCAAAATAAAACAATGTTAAATAAAATGCTCCTCCACCTTTTCTCTGTTTTCTTCAGTTTGTAGAAACCTCGTTGTCTATGTTTACTTTTATTTTAACACAACACGTTATAGACTCAATCACACACACTACAACACATCACAAAGTCACCAAACTGCACCCATCACTGTCTCGTTTTTCTGTCCTAGTCTTTCACTACCCACATACAGTGATCATAGTTCTTGTTGGCAACATTTTTTCCTTTTAATCTCTTTTGAAGGGAACACAGTCACACACACCCAGGAGCACATAAAAAACACTCATAAAAAAAATAAATAAATAAATCAATAAATATATATATATATATATATATATATATATATATATATATATATATATATATATATATATATATATATATATACACACACACACATACACACACACACACACACACACACACACACACACACACACACATCCAGTTCTCAATGACCAATGTGTCTATCGTTTATTTGAGTACGTAATCGTCCTACTATGCATGGATGTCAAGTACATACACACAAATACGAATGTATTGCAACCAAAGACTGACTGATACGAAATTCAGTAAAACTCTAGCTATTGAGTAGTCCATTTAAATTAAACTTCAAAATATGTATTAATGCGACCTAGTGCAATGTCTTCAAAAACCAAAAAATCTAAATGTAAAATAAACTAGGCTTTATGAGATTCTGAGAATGAATCAGAATTGGTGGAATTGTGTTACACCACTTAAACATGACAAGAAAGACTTTTATATCTTCTTCGTGAACATACATTTTTTTTCCCTACAAATGTGCCTAAATATACATACGTACAAATATACACTATATAAGTGACCTCCCATTCCTGATCTGTAGGGTTCAAGGTGACATCAATCCACCCTTTGCAGCTATAACAGCCTCAGCCTCAGCCTGTCCACAAGGGTTAGGAGTGTGTTTATGGGTATGTTTGACCATTCTTCCAGAGTACATTTGTGAGGTCACACTGATGTTGGACCAGAAGGTCTGGTTCTCAGTCTCACTCTAAATCATCCCAAAGGTGTTCTATCGGGTTGAGGTCAGGACTCTGTGCAGACCAGTCAAGTTCATCCACACCTAATACTTTTGGCAATATAGTGTATCTTGGCAGAAGTCTACAGGATGTACTCCATAGCTTGGAGTGACACCCATCAGAAAGTGCTGAACTATTTGATTGATATTCTGACTAACCCACCTGTCATGGCTTTTTCAGGGTTTGAAGATCCCTTCATCCTTCACACTGATGCATCAGAGCAGGGACTGGGAGCAGTTTTGTATCAAAGGCATGAGGGCAGATTCAGGGTTATTGGGTATGGTTCACAAATATGACACCAGCAGATGAAAAGACTGTTTACACTCAGGTAGCTGAAGGTTTAGGCACTCAAATGGGCTGTTACAGATAGGTTTAGAGACTTTTTATTTTACGTTCCCTCTGTGACCATATACAGAGATAATAATCCTGTTACATATGTTTTGAGTAGAGCTAAACTGAATGCAACCAGACATCACTGGGTATCTGAACTTGCAGACTTCAATATAACACTAAGGTATCATCCAGGAAAAGCAAATACAGATTGAGATTTCCTGTCTTGCAGGCCTGTGGATATGGATTCTTATATTAGTGAATGCACAGAGCGATGCTCGCCAGAGGCTGTAAGTGTCATCTTTAGCACAGCTGAAACAGAAGAGCAGGAAGTGGGCAGGATCTCTGCTATATGTCGACTGCTATGTGCAGTCCACTTATTTAGGTGTTAGCTGTCAGCTGCTGGTAACCAGCCAGAGGTGAAAAAAAAACACAGCAGGAGTTACTCCAGGCACAGTTACGAGACCCCGTGTACTCCAACTGTAAGGAGCTTGTGAAAAACCAGACAGAGGAGTCATGTACATGGGGACAGCGCAGACTAAGCAACTATTCCATGAATGGAAAATACTATGTTTCTCAGGAGGGTCTGTTAATATGCAATGTTCTCTCAAGTTGTACTTTCAGAAAAGTACAAAGACCTTTTAAGGATATGCATTGTGAAATGAGACACCTAGTGGTAGATTGTGTAGTATGACTTGCTAGGAAAATGTTTTATTGAAATGGAATGCAAAAGGATATTGAGTCTTTCCAACAAATGTTTGTAAATGGAACATCCAGAAAATCTGCTGTGGCCAGCTGAGCTCCCATGTGTCACCTACCTGCAACAACACCTTTTGAAGTGGTCTCTGTTGATTATCTTCACCTTGAAAAAAGGAGGGGAGGGCATGACTATATTTTAGTTATCATTGACAACTTCATGAAATCTGCTTTGCCAATTTAGGAATCAACTCAAAGCCCTTTGAGAGGACACAGACAGTCCAAATGAGGAGGACAAACTTAAGCACCTTCATCACTGTGAGGAGCATAGAAAGCAAATGTTGCACCCCCATCACTCCTGAACTATAACCTCAGCCTGAAGCAGAGGAGTTCAGAAAGAAATGTGTGTTGACAATGACTTCACCTGATACAACACAATTGGACATGACACCCAAGAAGTCATGCAGACCTGCCCAGCATACAGGAGCCAGAGCCACCTGAAACGCTGCCACGCAGGTCACAAAGAGAGATGACCTAGAGAGACACTGATATATGACTCATTAGGCCCACCCACTCATTGTGTAGTGGGCCCTTACACTAATTTGATGTATGTTAACACACTGGCACCAGTGTATGGGCAATGTGGTGTACCTTGGTTCATCTCACAGATGTTTGGAACACACCTGGTTTATCCTACTTTCATTTTAAAGGATACTACTAACTGAAAAAAATGGTCTTGGTTTATTGTGGACTGTGGTAAATGATTTCAGTGAAAGAATGGACACTGTGATATGGGCCGTTTGTGAACAAAGTTGTTACTGTCCATTATGTGGGCAACAGTACAATGAAAAACTGAGATAAAGTGAGAAGGGAAAGGTTTTTCTAAGTTATCAGTGAGACAGGACTGTGAGAACGCTCTTGCTGATGTAAGTGGATAGAAATTGTAATCACAACCCAGATAGTTTGGATTCACAAAAAAGATATAAAAGATATTAAAACTTTTAGATTTTTTTTGTGTGTGTGCATTTGCCAGTCCTGCTGGTGAAAATAAACTTCATTCTGTTCTTGCACGGTACCATTGTCATGTTTCAGTGGTGTAACACAACTCCACCAATTCTAATTCATTCTCAGAATCTCATAAAGCCTAGTTCATTTTACATTTTTGTTTTTGAAGACATTGCACTAGGTCGCATTAATACATAATTTGAAGTTTTATTTAAATGGACTACTCAGTAGCTAGAGTTGTAGGAATTTAGGCATGGTCAGAATTTTATATCAGTCAGTCTTGGGTGCAAGACCAGTGACTGTGGTTGTAGCATTACTCAGATTGTAAGACATGAGACAGCTGATTTGGATCTGCAATGATGGATATTTCCATGATTCTTTCATGAAAGCCATCTTTAGCTAGAGATGGCCAAAAATTGTGCAGTGTGTATTAGCCTAAAGACGAGGCGGAGATTTCAACTCTATATCCCAGATTTGTGTATAGATTAGTACAGCAATTTTCATACATATGCATCACCCATGAAATGTTATGTTACCTAAAGAAACTTTTACTTCAAGCAGCAATTGTCACATGAATTCATGGCCAGAAAGCTTATACTCTTATGATACTTATATCATGCAACATTCATGAAACTGGAAGAATATAAACATTTGAGAAGGAGGACGTAGGGCCATTTAGCCAAAGGTGTTAAACAAAATGTCTAATGACAGCAATTATCTTCATCCTCAACAGAGTTAATTAAAAAAACATTCAAGCAACAGCAGGACTTAATAATCAAATTACAAACATATTATGAAAAGGTGACATACTTTTTTACATGTCTTGCCAGCTGAATGCTCTGCATGTGCCAATTATCACCTAAATCAAGCTCTATTCATTTAAATCAGGTGTGTTGAAGCAAAAAAAAAAACACCTTAAACATGCAGGGCAGTGGCCCTCAAGGACCAGAATTGGTGACCACTGGCCAAGACACATTATTCCCTACTTGATTGTGTATTAGTATTAAGTTTGTGTGAATTAAGAGGGGAGGAGCCAAAGTAAAGCAGTGGAAGGGATAGAGGCTGCATTTAGTTCCAGAGTAGTAGATTTCACTAACTTGGAAAGTCAAATATAAAATATATGAATGGGTTCTAAAATCTATTTAGACATCTATTAATATACAGTTTTCCAATTACATATAAGAGTGTGAGAAACCCTAAACCATATCAACTTGTTTATTTAGTTATTCTTATTATTTCTGAGAATGAAATATTTACAGCAAAAGCAACCTGCAGTCAATGTGTTGAAACTGCATTGGTGGAGAACAGTGAGTCTAGGTTTGTGTTTGGTAGGCATCAACAATGTGTGGCTGAACTGTGGCTGTATCATGTTCACAAGTGCAAAAACTCATTTTTCATTTAGGAAATTATTTTAGTGAAGTTGTAGTAATTTTGAAGAGCACAGTGTCCCTTGCCTCGGTGTGGGTTACAGGGGTTTAAACCTGGAGGGTGGGGAAGATACTCTTTTACAAACATCTTCATCCATGGAGCTCAGCCAAGCATAGCCAACTCTGTTGAGGATGGGAGCTGAGCTTGAGAGGTATCAACTATATATAGTCCAGAACACCTCAATGCACTGCACAGATCATAGAACCAATCTCCTAAGAAATGTTGGACCTTGTTCCATTCTGGAGTTTTCCATGGTGAGAGGCATCAAGCTGGAGTGGGAATATTTCTTCCTCCACAGCTGGGAGCCTATACGTAGGAGTTCCCCCCAACAGATAAGAGAAAAGTATCTTTGCACCTTCAGTCTGGGGAATGGACTCTATCTTTTGTTTTGGTTTACTCACGTAACAGGAGTCACAATATCCAGTCTTATGGAGTCCTTTACAGGGGTACTGTAAGGATATTGTATTGTTCTTGACAGGGTTTTTGGGTTCCGTACTGGTTTTTTTTTTTTTGGTTTTTTTGTCTTCATGTTGTAAACGTTGTCTATAGGTGCACCTGACACCAGGATACCCTTTGCCACATTTCAGTCATCAGCTTTATGGTTGCATGGTCAGATTTGCAGCCATATTTTCTGGACACTGATGAGAAGAATACATGGAAAGAGAGGAGCTAAGCTAACAACTAATAACTACCTGGTAGCAACTTGGATTGGATGATTGGGGTGGATGGTGGACAGACCTGGTAAGCCAAAACATGTAGGAAAAAGTTTTTTAGGAAGGTCTAGCAGAGGAACCTGTGAGAAAGATCTTCAACTCCCATTTCCGACAGAATTTCAACTTCCTCCAAGGGGAGGCTTAATGAGACATGTTCCGCACTTCTGTTGTTGAGGAAGCTGACCAACATTGCAGCTGAATGTCATTGGAGCATTTGCAGCAATCCTCAAACCAGGTGGTAAAAGAGGCTGTCAAGCTGTAAAAAGAGTCCTATGGAGCCTGGATAACTTGTGGGACTGGTTGTTGCTAAGGCAAAACATACATCAAGCGTCTCGATGCCGGAGTGACACAGAGTCGTCAGTACAGCAGTTTTACAGAACAGAGCCGCTGATCTTCAGACAAAATAACCTGCAGTTCTCAAAACAACAGCTTATCAGCTGCGTCAGACATCTGAACCCAAACTGCACAGACACAATACTGGTCTGATCTGACTGCACTCATCAGGACCTCACAGAGGGACGCGACATTTCCATCACAATTCCACACTTTTTTATTGCAACTAAAAAAACTAATCATCAAGTTTGATATAATGAGTATCATAGTAATAAATCTATTACTAAACCACAGAGGGAAAGGCTGCTGCCACAGTTGAAATTCACTGAATGCCCACAAGACACAAGCCAAAATGGAAATCAAAAACCCAGCACCATTGTCCTCTGTGGCCACCGGAAGCCAAACACAAAGCCCCAAATGTCAAGGAGCAAGTAAAAGACAGACTAACTACACTCACTATTGGGTAAAACCCCAGCAGGGGAAAAAACCCAGGACCACTAACTACAAAACCAAGAAAATAAGGAAGTAAAACACATCACAGTTCTGTTTCTGTTTCAGAACTGGAGTCAGGTGATTATAAAGAGAGTTGATATCAGGCCTGCTCCCACTATTATCTAAAAAAAACAAGGAATCACACAGCAACACAAAAAATGAGAACCACACACAAAAGAATCAGAACCCCATCAGTAACACCTCAACACCCTTTAAGTAAAATGCTTTCAATGACACAGGATCCCAGGAGGCAGAGTCAATTTAGGCGCAGTATTTATCTCTAATGATATGACTAAAAACGCCCTTTTTACTTATATATATATATATATATATATATATATATATATATATATATATATATATATGCAGTTTTACAGGACAACATTACTGTTCTAGTTCCAGTTGACTAGGGGGAGTCTAACCCCCCCCAGGGGGGACAACTGTGAGACACGAGTCTGATCAGACCACCAACTACTTCCGTTTCTTTTCTGTCTCAAAACGGACAAATATTCAATCACCATAGAAACAGGCGGTTTGTGACAGCGCAGCAGTCCTGGTGGTGTCCCAGGAACTGTCCTTGTGATCCACACTGCCCATGGAAACAAACAGGAGCTTTAAAAATAGTAGGAGTGACCATGACAACATCAAATAAACATTTGAGTTCTTAATTTTAGGGGCAAAACCAAAACCAAATCACAACCGAATACTCAGAAATAACATATTCAGACCTTACGATTAATGTGCCATCGATGTGCACCTGAATGTCCATCATAAAAACCAACAGCACTCCCAGAACCTCAGGGCCCCTAAGGGTGGAGGAGTGAGGGCAACGGAAAGGTTTAACTCCATAATAACAGTTATAAGTGACACAGAAAACATGAACCAAAGATAATAGATTCCGGTACCAGCTGTTTCCGTGAATCCTGTGTGATTGAAGAAGTGATCAAACCAAAATGAAATAACCAGTAACATTAACCTTAGCAGAAAATACTCCAAAATCAGTAACTCAAACTCAAAATAAACACAATCCAAAACAAGACTGACACGAACCTGATACACAAACCTTTACCCTCAACCATTTATAAGGCAGTGAATAAAACACCTGAAAGTCCGTTAACATTCTAAAACCCTATTAGCTATTAGAGAGTATTAAAGGAGCCGTATTTTTCTTTTTCTCGTCTTTCCTTCTATCTAAGTCTTGATCTTTCTGACAGTTGATTTGACCGTTGTGCTGTGGGAGCACAAGAGCGTGCATGGACGCATGAAGCCGGTCCGTGTCCCATCGACCTGAAGGTGGCATGGGAGAATTGTTGGATGCTGTTTTTAGTGTTAAAAGTTGAAGATTGTTGCTGTGTTTATCCAACGCCGAGTTGGTAACACTGCTGGTTACTTTGCTCAACCTCCTGGCGTGATGGTGACTGATGAGGAAGTGATGGCTGCTGGCCATTGGCTGAGCTGCCTGTCACTCAAGTACATGAGTCCAACCTCCGGATGCAGTCGAAGCGTTTTCATGGGCTGAGATTTGCGTTTGGGAGATTTGACTTTCCTTTTACCAAAAGGTTGTGTAAAAGGATGGTTGGAATAAAAGTTGGAGCTGCTTGAAATAGATCAGAGTTGTTATGGATTTAAATTAAACAGTACATTTATAATTAATATGGTGGAACCATCCACGCTGACATGAGTGGACAAGAGCTTCACTGTTGTTATCTGGAGTTGGGTTTAAACTCCAACTACTCCAACACCAGAGAGACCTGAACCCATTTCTGGCGTTGTCATATTGGAGGACATCTGACACTTGGTGGAAATACCTGGATGATCAAATATGGCCTGACGGAACTGAATTCCATCTGTTCTGATCTGTGCTGTGGAGGACATCGATGATGGATTGTCCAGCAAAAGTTGATTTGGAGACACTAAAGGACATTTATTTTCTTCTCAGAGACTGAAACTGTTGATGTGTGTTTGTGTTTATCAAACTGATAATGTGCTGGGAAAGTCTACGCCAGGGTAATGGCCAAAAGGACAAGATCACGGATACAAGCGGCCGAAATCAGTTGGCTGGGCGCTCAGCGCTTTAGAGATAGGTGGGCTTGGGCGTGGAGGACCCAGGTTCAAGCCCCTGGGCTGGCAACAATGGTAAATCACTGGGGCCCCTGAGCAAGGGGGCTCAGTGTGTTAACTCCCAATTGCTCCCCGGGCGCTGATGCTAGCAGCCCACTGCTCACTAGTGAAACTAGTGATGGGTTAAAAGCAGAGGTCCAATTTCGGTGTGAGATACATGGCTTGGGAATGCTTTGGGGTCCCCCCTGGAAGATCTGGAGGAAGTGTCTGGGGTGAAGGTTAGACTTCTGCCCCTGCAACCGGCCCCAGATAATGGACTCCCACTGCCACATCAGTGGCAGTCCGGTGGGGGTCATGGAGACCTACACCAGCTCCACTTGGACTTGGATTGTATCATAAAGGGCAACCAAGACGATCATAGAGTTAGGACCTGGCACATCCCTGGGCAGGACTAAATTTAGACAACAGTAGTCTTCATAAGCTCCATAAATCTATTTTAGGTTCTAGTAGCAGAAAAGGAACTATCTATGCTTATAAACATTCAATTATAACAATTTAAATTCTGTATCGTGAGTTAAATTACATGAATGGAATTAAAATGAGTTGAAGTTTCTGAGCCATTGGGGCCTTAAAACTCTTCAATTAACAATAAAGCCACAATTATCTAATGTAATTACTCACACGGGCAAAATTGTAGACTAAATTATTATTCTGGACCAAGCAAAATTCAGACTAACTTGAAGTATTAAATGTATTCAAATCTGTTGACACGGTAGCATCTCACCATGTATGACCAACAGGAGAGCTCAGGAGAGCGAAGTACCATCCAAAAGACATTACTTTAGATTCTAAAATGTCAGGATGTTGTTAAAATGACCAGGTTCAGATAGACATTATTTAATGTAACAATGTTCTTAAAGGAAACATGAACCTATGAAAATGCATGTTAAATAGGTTTTTAGGCTTTTAATGAGATGGGTGCAAAACGTTCAGTTATAAAATAAAATAAAATAAACAACAACAACAAAAAAAAAACAATTTCGAATGGCTGTAAATGGCAAGATGTAAATAGTTTAGATGACCACCCAGTTATTGTCTTTATCATTTTCTGAACATACCCATCATCTTTCCATCTTTTTGTTGCTGAAATGTTCTACACAACTAAACTACACAGAATTATGCAGTGATAATATTTAAATTACACACTCCTCTTTAAATTGCAAGAATCTTGACTTGAATTTCTCAGTTCACATGTCAGGACAGGAATATTGAACTCCACATTTATCCCAGTGTTGTTCACCTGTATGTTGCTGTGAATAAAAGTGGCTGCTGAACACCACGTCATTTCTGCTGAATGTGTCACATTTGGTCACTGTGTGCCTTGGCCAGGAGAATTACAGCTATAGTAAATAAGGCTTTTACAATACAGTTCTAAAGTAGAAATTTCTCGTACATTAACCCATTAAAGAGCTATTCATTACACGGACATCCATGGCTAACATACTACATTTGCTGTGTGGAGGATGCACAACTAAAACACAACTCAGCGGGAGAATGGTGTGTAACGGCTCTTGGGTGGACAGTAGGCTGGGAGAATGGCGTGTAACGGCTCTTGGGTGGACAGTAGGCTGGGAGAATGGCGTGTAACGGCTCTTGGGTGGACAGTAGGCTGGGAGAATGGTGTGTAACGGCTCTTGGGTGGACAGTAGGCTGGGAGAATGGCGTGTAACGGCTCTTGGGTGGACAGTAGGCTGGGAGAATGGCGTGTAACGGTTCTTGGGTGGACAGTAGGCTGGGAGAATGGTGTGTAACGGTTCTTGGGTGGACAGTAGGCTGGGAGAATGGTGTGTAACGGTTCTTGGGTGGACAGTAGGCTGGGAGAATGGTGTGTAACGGTTCTTGGGTGGACAGTAGGCTGGGAGAATGGCGTGTAACGGCTCTTGGGTGGACAGTAGGCTGGGAGAATGGCGTGTAACGGCTCTTGGGTGGACAGTAGGCTGGGAGAATGGCGTGTAATGGCTCTTGGGTGGACAGTAGGCTGGGAGAATGGCGTGTAACGGCTCTTGGGTGGACTGTAGGCTGGGAGAATGGTGTGTAACGGCTCTTGGGTGGACAGTAGGCTGCAGTGATATTTGGCCCTTTTCCTTGCTTGTTATTAAGATACAGGCTCTTCTTAGCCAGTGTACTGTGGCAATCCAAAACCATAACATATATATATATATATATATATATATATATATATATATATATATATATATATATATATATATATATATATATATTTTTTTTTTTTTTTTTTTTAAACAATATCTGACTGTGTTTAATGGTCTTTTTTATCCTGAATACTTTTTTAAACTTTGAGGTTCATGCCAGGGCTGTAACAAGAAATAACTGATGCTTGTGTCATTGATGAAAGAAGGATCCCATCTGTCAACAAGTCTTTCTCCTTGATACTCTCTGCTACTCTTTGTGAATGCTTTTGGTTTCTCTGAAATGCGCCTGTGTTTTCTAATCAGTGCAGTTTTAGGACTTCACCATCAGGACTGAAGTCTCCTTTCAGTGCTTTATTTAATTTGAGGCAGCACACTTAATTTGCCAACCAAGTAAATCTGGGCAGAGGAATCATCGTTAGCTCGTTTACACCGGCGTTTTATTGGGACCTCCACTCTCTGCTTCCTGCCTTCCATCCTGTTCTCCTCTTCATCTTTCCTAATGACATACTCGGGTTTGTCCCTCCCCTCACAGAAGTCTATACTGATGGCACAAGGACTGATTTTTATGCCTATTATGCTGGGCGGGAATCAACTCCTGTACTAGGATTTATTGTAGTAAAACTGAAGAAATTCGATTGCTCAGTGTGTTGCGTAGGGGTTTTGTTTGTGCAACGCTCTTCCTTCTACAACTAGGTCTCAGGGCTTCTGCACAGTCTCCAGCAAAGAGCTAGTCTTCTTTATCAGTTTGGTCCATTTATTTCAGTCAAACACTGAAGGACCCAAGCTTCCTTCTCGCCAACAGTCCCAGTGATGCAATTCCAGTCCAGTGAGTTTCCTTGACTGAACATATCTATTCGGTAGACAGCAACATTACATTCACAGCAGAGGGGCTTTGATGTGCACAATGTGAGAATATAAATCTCGTCATTGAGGCATACTGGAAACCTGAAAGCATAGGCCAATACCTGCTCAAGACCCAGTGGAATACAAACTGGGCATCGCTAGAACTCTAATGTACACCACTAAAAATGTTCCAAACAAAGCAGATGGACAGCAAAAGTTATTTCCTCTGTGTGTAAACACATCGAGAAAGTACTTCAGACCTTGTAAAAAAAACAACAAAAAAAACCAAACGTCCACCCACAGCTTCTTACAAAGAAGAAAAGAAGAATATAAATGTTTTCATTTCATAGGTGGTTGTAGTTGTCTGTAATATTCTCCAAACACAACAGTATGGCACACTTCATCCAGCAACACTCTCAGGCAGAAACTGATTTATCCAGAGGACAAAACTGCCAAACACAAGCTGAGCAATGTTTTAAAGGTGGTACAATGTAGGAAAGAGTGTATGGATCTAGATACGCAGGGCTCAAAAGCACCAAGCTGAGTCAGGAGACCCAGCTCATGATGTGAAAACCTAGCAGTCTATTTGCATCTGGAACAGTAATGTCCACATTCTTGGCAGAAAGGTTGATGGTTGAGAGTGAAATGGAAAAAGTCATGTCAAACTGGGAAAAATAAAAAACTAAACTCTAAAAGAGGTGGTGGCGTACAGGATGACCTGTCAAACATTTCAATCATCCCTCCTGAGGCCATTTCACATACTTGCATCTTGAGTCAGTGACACAAATACTGTGTGGGCCAGGTAGGTATGAAAACGTCCAGAACAGTGTAGTCTGGACCTCCCCACCACTCAGTTTGAGGGGATGAATCCTATTGTGAAATGAGAAGTGAATTGCTGCTAAGTTGCACCTAAACTGGTTCAGTTTTATTTTATTCAAGCATTTATACAGGAAACGAGAGTACAATAGTCTGTTTATGCTGCTTCCCTTGTAAGAATAGAAAAAAGTCCCCTAATAATCTGTGTTTAAATGCCTCTAAAGCCACAGAGATGTTGGTACAACGCTACATGAAGGTCAATTTATCAACAATATTTATTGTGTGTGCCACCATATCGCATAATTCTTTTCACCTTAGCCACAGTCTAGCCCTGTAGCTAAATGTGAAGTCCATCGTTGCAGGGAATTGATAGTTTACCATGAATAAAGACAGTACAGTCTTAGAGTGTTAAAAATATGGTGTGGCTGCTGAAGAGCTGCACATATGAGGGATGG